>VMRM01000021.1:845000-1172500 GCA_010277075.1 Poeciliopsis retropinna
AAATGCGTCAGTTTGAACGTTCAGGTTTCCTCCGTTTTGGTCCAGAACCTGGTCAGATCTGGTTCTGATCGCTGCGTTTCAGCAGACGGAGAGGAAGCTGGAGGCTCAGTTCATCAATATATTTAGAAACGCCACAAAGTAAAAAAAAACCCAAGATGTTTGCATAAAGCAGCGAGGCGTCGGCGTTGTTAGACTGCTGCAGATACAGCTGGTCGTTTTCAGCAGCGGTTAGCCTCAGGTTCTGCTGTCTGGGTCAAAGTTCTGTTCAGCCGGAACCATCTATAACATCACCCTGGGTGACCTTTGACCTGCTCTGATCTGATTCCCTGCAAAAGTGGACTACAGCGCAGGGCATTCTGGGTAAATACAACCAAAGCTAACGTGCTAGCCTAGCGCTAGCAGCAGAAATGGCTCCTGGTCTTCAGCCAAAGACTAAAGAGAAATCCTCCAACACTAAAATCTGACGCCTCCATCTTGTTTCCATCTGGTGAAGCAGGAAGTTGGAAACAGTCTAAGACTTTTGTAAAAGCAGGACAGGAAGTGAGGAGCTGCTGCTGCCCAGAAAAACCCTGTAAGACCAGAGACGTCCTGCAGGACGCTGGAACAAACTGATGAATCCCCAAATCATGAGTAAAACTCTGACAGCGACGTGTTGGACGTCTCCCTGTCTGAACCAGTCACTTTGTTTAGCTGTTGGTCTTTATTGTCGTTTGTCCACTCAGGAAAAACGAATGAATGTTTTATTGATCCAGTTTATGACACTATGAAGAACCTCAACCCAACATCGCTTAGAAAGACGAACCGTTGGGCTGAGGCCGGCTTTACGCCCAACACTGGTCACCAGTAAACGACTGGTCTTGGTTTTCAGCAGCAGGACTTTGGTTTGGTCATCAAACTGAAGGAAACATCCAGAACCTTCTGGAACCGGGCTCGTCAATAAAATGGAGGAAACGATCAGATGACCTTGTGATTACAGCGGGCGTCGCGCCTCGAAGTGAAACTTCCACATTAGGACTTGACCAATCAGAGCCCAGTTCAGCCGGAGGCGTCAGATTCCTGAGCTCAGAGCGAGAGTCCATTACGGCTCAGTTTGGGGAAGTAAAAGTCCATTTTAAAGAGCCGATCGGGTTAAATATGATCACTGAAACTGTGCAGGTTGTTTTTAATCAGCTGCTCAAAATGCTTCCAACTGGAGGAAAACTAAAGTTTTATTTACTGAAGGAAGTAAATGAAATGTTTCTGCTGGAGGAAAATCGTTTTTATGTTTTTGGAGAATAAAATAAGGTTTGGTGCTTCAAGGCGTAACAAAGTCTTGCTCTGTTTGCGGTCTTTAGCAGAACCGATGGCCCGCCGGGCTCTACACACCGGGATGAATCGTTTCTGCCGTCGTTCTTTTCTGCCTTTCTTACCTGAACTCGGCTCATCCTGTTTTACTTCCTCTGTTTTAAATTTAGGCCAAACTTTCAGAGACTCGGTTGCTTCCTCTTTTCTCCGTTTTTAACACGAAGGCGTCGCTTCCACTTCAGCTTGCAGCCACAAACTGCCAAACTGTCAGCCGGCGAACGCTTCAGAGCACAAACAGCAAATCCACCCCGACAGCATGAAACGTTCTCCAAATAAAGGTGAAGCTGCGAGCTTCACTTCTCCTTTAACGCAGCTTCAGGGTTTCCTCACTCAGATATTCGCATGTTTGTAACTTTAAATGGGATCATGGTTTATCAGAAACAAACATCACCAACACAAAGGCCAAAAATATGAATTTTACTGCTTTAAAAGGATCTGAAAGCAGTTTTATTGGTAAATCCATTTTCACAAATCTCACTTTGGAGATTTTTTAAATGTATTTACCAATGAAACGGCTAAATCCATTTTTTTAAATCTCTGAAGTGAGATTTCTAAGTTTTTGAAACGATAAATGAGAACAGATCCTATATTTCAAGACTTTCTGATGATTAACGAAGTTTTCAACCTCAGTCACATCGTCGTCCCCAAACGTTTCAAATCCTCCACATCATCATCATCATCATCATCATCATCATTATGATCATCCTGGTAATTTAAGGCCAGACTCCAGTTTCCATGCTGTTATTTAGGGAATGAAGTTGGATTTAACTGGATTTGGATGTTGTGTTTTACCTCCTGTGTTGTGTCACGTGTTCTGAGATTTAGGAAGTGAGACATGAATGTTTTTCAGCTGAATGTTTTTCACTTGTATTTTTGTTTCTTGTTCAGATTTGACCAGTAATGCTGACCCAGATGTAAAGTTCTAGTTAAATTTAAAGGCAATCTGCTTTTAATGTTGTCATTTATGTTTGACAACATTAGCCCAGATGGGCTAATGGGGATTATAATAATGTAACGTGTTAGCATGCTAGCATGATCTTTGCTAGGCTAACATCATCAACGATTGAATGTTCAGCAGGACAAAGTTACAGTAAAACTGTCACTAATGTCTGCATTTAAAATGCTAATGTTGCTATTGACAGTAGGCTAACATTTCAGTATAGATTTGAATGTTAGCTAGCAGAAATTGTGCCAGCTAGCTAACAGTATTAATAATGATTTAATATTAGCAATAGCATCATGCTAATATTTGTAGTTCTGCCATGTTAATGTGAGGATTATTGTTTCAGTAAATTTATATTTTTCACAAGTAATTTATCTGTCAGATCATTCATATGAATTTCTGTTGCTTGAATGATGTAGAATCTGATTTTTAGATTAAGTCTTGACGCCCGAGCATCATTGTGTCACCATGGCAACCAGTGAGGAGCATCGCTTCAGTTTTTTCTCAATAATGAACCTCAGATCAGCAGACCCACTGTGCTGTGCTATCGTTAGCGTTAGCGTGCTACCGTTAGCGACATGGTTAACAGTTTTTCTTCTGTCTGTCTGAAGCTATCTTTGCTTCTTGTGTCGGCAGCATGGGGAACCTGATCAAGGTGCTGACCCGAGACATCGACAACAATGCTGGAAACTTCTTCCTGGACTTTGAAAGTAGGAATCAGAGATTCTGACCGATTCCTGTCCAGCTGTTAGCGGCAGCAGATGTTGTGATAGTGACTCCAGGCTGTTCTTCCAGACGCACAGCCTTCGCAGTCAGAGACGGAGGTGTGGGAGAAGGTGAACCAGGTGCTGACGGAGGCCAAGGTCATCCTGGAGGACCTGCAGACGTACAAAGGAGCAGGAGAGGAAATACGACAGGCGAGCAGCTTGATGAAAAAATAACAAAACAAAGATAAAACATTCAGAGATCTGGATTTATTCAAATATTTAACCTACTAACTAAATATTTAGTTTGAAACTGTGACGTTTATAACTGAATGAATAAGATGGAGAAAAAAAGACTTTGAAAAACTAATCCATTTTTTCTCTACTGAAATTCAAATTATTGCTGTTAATTTGTCTCTGTGTAACTTTAAAAACGGCAACATGAAGTAATAATAAAAACATGGTCATTGTTGTTATTTTAGACTTTGATTTAGCTCTTTAGAAAACATCCTCTGCGTTTGTGGAAATCAGAGGAAATGTGAAAAGCAATCTTTATAAGGCACTGAACACAGAGGGTTTTATTTTGAAAGTGTGCTGATCTCAGTTCCTGGTGTTAAAGTGTGGTTGGTTTTTCCAGGCCATCCAGAACCCAAACGTTGAGGGCGTTCAGGAGAAGGCCTGGGCCGCTGTGGTTCCTCTGGTCGCCAAACTCAAAACCTTCTACGAGTTTTCACAGAAACTGGGTAACCGACTCCTAATGTTTTCTGTCAATGGCAGGTTTCAAACTACCAACCTGACCCACTTTTCTACAGGTTTTCCTTCCAAGCAGCCGGATTCGTTCTCTAAATGTTTGAAGTCTTGATCATAGTTTTAGCTGGACTGAGGTCCAGTTTCAGTTCAGTCCTGAAGGGAAAACGTTAAGAAATGTGGTTTAAAACTTTTGCACAGAGCCGTGGTGAGTTTCTGTGTGTTTCTGTCAGAATCCAGCCTGCATTGCCTCCTGGACATCCTCACCAGCGCCGACTCGACTCCGACACAACATCTGGAGCAGAAACAGGCGCTGGCCCGACAGTTCGCCCACATCCTGCATTTCACGCTGCGATTCGATGAGCTGAAGGTCTGCTGCTCTTCCTCCTCCTCCTCTTCCTCAGGGTCCCTCCTCTTCATCGCTCTGTCCCGTTTCAGATGACCAACCCGGCCATCCAGAACGACTTCAGCTACTACCGGCGGACCATCAGCCGCATGCGGATCAACAACATGTCGGTAAGAAACTCCAACAAAGACTCAACTCCAAACTAAATATTTAGTTAATATGCAAATTCCCTTACTAAGTGGAAGTGCACTATCAAAATAAAAGCTGAATTGTGTGAATCTTTGTATAAGCTTCTGCTGGAGATGCTGAATCTCCTCACAGCAGCGCGGTCACTGTGATGCTGAACTCCCTTATTGTCTTTAAAACGTCACAAAGGAACAGAAGAAACAATAATTGTTAGCAACCTAAATATTTAGTGAGTTAAATATTGAAATATTTAGCTTATAAATATTTAGTTAGAAAGTTTAATATTCATCCAAGTTAAATGTGTAATTTGAAACTGTTAAAATGAATGAAAAACATGGTGGAAATATTATTTTTTGCTATTTATTCACTCTGTAACTTTATAAATGGCAGAATTAGGTCAGAAAGATTCTGTTGTTTGTTAAACTTGGTGAGCCACAGGGACGTTTCCTCGGTCCTCTTCTGCTTTAAAGTTAGAAAACCTGAAATGTAAGGATATCAGAAGATCTTAAAGTTTGTCTCTTGTTTATGTTCTCAGATGTCAGTTTGTGACAAAATCAGATAAAATTAATTTAGAATATAAAGTTCCTTGCACTTGTCTGCTCTGTGACCTGGATGAAGCCTTCTCGCCTGTGAAAATGTTCTTCAGCTCGTTGTGAGTCTCTGGGTTCTGCTGGTTTTCAGTCGGACTCGGGGAGCGAAGTCAACAACGAGCTGGCCAATCGGATGTCTCTGTTCTATGCCAGCGCCACGCCCATGCTGAAGACGCTGAGCGACGCCACGTCAAAGTTTGTCTCAGATGTGAGTTTATCTGTCATTTAACGGGGTTCTGTCCTCCAGGACGGGTTCTGGTTCTGGTTGGTCCAATCTTTCTACTGACTGTCTCACTAAACTCCCCAAAGACTCATCAGAAAATACATATTTATAGATTTAGTGATGTAATCTTCTGTCACTGTTTGGTGGCTGTGAAAAAAAAATGCTTTTGTTAATTTTCACATATTTTCCAGATTAATGTTGATGAAACTTTCAGTGATTTACAGGACAAACTTTAAGCACTTTAAATTTAAAGTAAATTTTTTCCTTCAGATTTACTAAATCAATGGATGAATCAATAAATGCAGTTCTGAATGTAGCTGTAACTGATAAATCTTCCAGTTTTTGTATAATTATTGTTTATTGAACAGCAGAACTGACCAGGTATTCAGTGGCAGCAGCAGCTGCTGTTTGCTGAGCTGACCAGCAGAGGGCGCACTCCTCCTACTTTAAGCAGCTGGTCTGTTCGTTGCTGCACTTTCCGGTCCAAAATGGGTTCTTTGGTACCGAACGCGAAGCAGTTCTGCCCGGTTTGGATCTGGTTTCAGAACCTGATCCAAACTGAACCAGAATAAAAACCTTTGGACAAAGTTTTATTTGTTATTCTGGATGTAATTTGATTATTTTTGAGACCATTTGATTCATAACTCATAAAAGTAACTTGTCTACAAAGAGCTGTTGGGTTTTCTCCCATCATGCATCTGGAGTTCGATGATCCGTTTGTCTCTGCTGTCCAGAACCCGGAGGTTCCCATCGAGAACACGACCGTCTGTTGAGCACCATGGCCTGCGTGTGCAAAGTGATGCTGGAGACGCCGTGAGTCCTGAACGCATCTTCATCCCCTGTAGGGTCTTCCTCCGCCGCGTCGGCCTGATGCTCACAGTGTGTGTGTGTGGGGTGTGTGTGTGTGTGTGTGTGAGCAGGGAGTACCGCAGTCGCTTCGCCAGTGAGGAGACGGTTCTGTTCTGCCTCCGTGTGATGGTCGGCGTCATCATCCTGTACGACCACGTCCATCCGGCCGGAGCCTTCGTCAAAACCTCCAACATAGACGTACGTCGCGCCAACGTCCTGAACGGCGGCGTTTCAGTCTCCATCTTTTATTTATGAACATCTGATACGAATTTTAACAAATATGTAGAAAAACATATTTTTCAAGAGCTGCATCCTGCAGCTTTGATGTTCTGTAATTTGCATCAGTAAAATAATTTTTCTTAGTGAATCAACAACATCTAAATCAGAAACAGAACCGATCAGAACCTCCTGACCCAGAAGCGGTTCTGCAGGGTCCAGATTGACGGTTTGTGTTTTCAGATGAAGGGCTGCATCAAAGTTCTGAAGGATCAGCCGCCCAGCAGCGTGGAGGGCCTGCTGAACGCCCTGAGGTAGGAGAGGCATCCGACCCGTACATCCAACCAGCCGACCGTACATCCAACCAGCCGACCGTACATCCGACCAGCCAACCGTACATCCAACCAGCCGACCGTACATCCGACCAGCCAACCGTACATCCAACCAGCCGACCGTACATCCGACCATCCAACCGTACATCTGACCAGCCGACCGTACATCCAACCATCCAACCGTACATCCAACCATCCGACCGTACATCCAACCAGCCGACCGTACATCCAACCATCCGACCGTACATCCGACCATCCAACCGTACATCTGACCAGCCAACCGTACATCTGACCAGCCAACCGTACATCCAACCAGCCGACCGTACATCCAACCATCCGACCGTACATCCAACCAGCCGACCGTACATCCGACCAGCCAACCGTACATCCAACCAGCCGACCGTACATCCAACCATCCGACCGTACATCCAACCAGCCGACCGTACATCCAACCATCCGACCGTACATCCGACCATCCAACCGTACATCTGACCAGCCAACCGTACATCCGACCAGCCAACCGTACATCCAACCAGCCGACCGTACATCCAACCATCCGACCGTACATCCAACCATCCGACCGTACATCCGACCAGCCAACCGTACATCCAACCAGCCGACCGTACATCCAACCATCCGACCGTACATCCAACCATCCAACCGTACATCCAACCAGCCAACCGTACATCCAACCATCCGACCGTACATCCAACCATCCGACCGTACATCCGACCAGCCAACCGTACATCCAACCATCCGACCGTACATCCAACCATCCGACCGTACATCCGACCAGCCAACCGTACATCCAACCATCCGACCGTACATCCAACCATCCAACCGTACATCCGACCGTACATCCGACCACCGACCGTTTACCCATCCCCCGACCATCCAACCCCCGTACATCCCCGGACCGTACATCCAACCAGCCGACCGTACATCCAACCATCCAACCAATCCGACCGTACATCCCAACCAATCCCAACCCCGTACATCCAACCACCGACCGTACATCCAACCAGCCCGACCGTACATCCCACCAAATACATCCAACCCCCGTACATCCGGTACATCCCACCAGCCAACCGTACATCCAACCATCCAACCGTACATCCGACCGTACATCCGACCAGCCGACCGTACATCCGACCATCCAACCATCCGACTGTACATCCAACCATCCAACCGTACATCCGACCAGCCGACCGTTTAAAACCCCATTCTGCCAATCCACCGTACATCCGCCCCCGTACATCCAACCCTACATATCCCCAACCCATCCAAACTTTACCATCCATACCATCCATCCCCCATCCATCCCCCATCCCCATCCAATTCCATCCTCCATCCATCCTTCCCTTCCCCATCCATCCCCCATCCATCCATCCCTCCTAACCCTCCCCCTCTTTTGTCTCCAGGTACACCACCAAGCACCTGAACGATGAGACTACCTCCAAGCAGATCAAGAACATGCTGCAGACCAACTAACTTCTTCTTCAGCACTGATTAGGAACGGAGCGACAGGAAGTGTTAAGGTCCAAATTTCAGAAGAACTACTGAACAAAACTTCAGTTTTTTTGTCTTTGCTTTGTATTTTATTTTATTTTTTTATTATTTTTATATTGTAAGTTCAGAAATAGGATGTTTATTGTTGAAGAAGGGACGAAGATCAGTGTTTGCATTCAGGTTTAATTCTGCCCCCTGGTGGAGGTTTCTCATATGACAGTCGATGTTGTGATGCTAGGTAGATCCGACGCTGGACGTTCAAACACTGAGCTAATGGTAGATGCGCTTGCTCCCCCTAATGGCTGCAGTGATAATTACAACGACTAACTGCTTTTATTCCAGATTCAGTGACATCTCAGCTTTACTCTGTAGGAACAGAAACGTTTGCGTCTCTCTGCTCTCTGGTGTTTCCTGACAGCTCTGACTCAGAACCGACTGTTTGGGTTATTTCCTCCCAGTATTTCTGTGTCTGATGGTCTGTAACTCTGACACGCCGCCCGGCGTGTGCGTGGTCTTACACTGGATGCGATGATCGACTCCTGCGACGCTGCGCAGCAATCAGTGGGTCCATCCAGCCTGCAGAGCGTGGAGCTTTGGTACAAACATTTCAGCTGCTTCACGTCTTCCTGGAGGTCAGAAAGCTGAACGAACCTCTGTGATGATGATGATGATGATGATTTGGTACGGGTGTGAGGAAGATCCTCCCACTGATGTGGATTTTGATGTTCTCGACCTTTGACCTGATGCTATGTGTTTTGCGCTTTAAGTTTCCTTGTATCTCGATGCTGCAGTTTTATTGTTTTAAATGACGTTTTGGCCAAATAAAATTTTTACATTTTTAATAAAAAACGTTTTCATCTTTGTGACTTTAAGACTCAAATTCCTGGTTTCTGAAATGAGAAAAAAATAACTAATTCAGTTAAAATTCCTTTATTTTTCCCAAAGACAGCAGACGATTTGCTGCAGTAACTCGTCCTGAATGACACCATCAGCTGTTAGCTGATCCAGCTCCTTTGCTTTTGCTGCTCCTCAGTTTGGTCGTTCCTTTAGAAAGATGTTGGAGTAGGGTACTGCTTCTCAATCCCAGCCCCCACTCTGCATGTTTTAGATGTGTTTCTATTGAGAACAGCATGACCATCAAGTCCTGCAGAAGGTTGTTAATCACCCAGAGATTCAATCCAGCTGTTTTGCAGAAGGGAAACACCTAAAACATGGAGGCAGGACTTGAGAAACACTGGAGTTGGGGATCTGATCTCTCTGCATCCATGAAGCCTCCTGTTAAGATCCTCTGGGATTGGGGGTCAAAGTTCAGTTGATTTTCAGATGCAATCAGCTGTTCCTGGTTCTGAAAACAATACCTTGTTGCCATGGTTACACATGGCTGAAAGGACATGATGGTGTTGAAAGTTTAAATCTCCTTCAGCTTCTGAAACCTGATCAAACATATTGAAATGTCACTTTGTCTCAATATTATCACCTCTTTTCTTAATGTTTTAACTTTGCCTTTTTAATCTAAATAGTTTAATCTTTATTCTTTGTTCAACCAGAAAAAAACATCCAACATAACAACATGCTAGCTGAAAACGAACGAGTCATTTCTGTTTTAATGTGATGAACTGCTGGTTGGTTCTGATTTATTATTGTCGGTTTATCAGCGCTTCATGAAGTGGTAAATTTGGATCAATCCAACAGATGATCTCTGACCTGGAGATGAAGCTCCTCCCACTGCGTCACGTTGACCAGGTGATCCTCCGAACTTCTTGCCACCTGCAGCCTCCATTTTGCTCTTTGCTTTGTGTTTTGGTGAGCAGCAGAAAGGAGCGACGTTCCTCTAATAAACGCTGGTTCTACTGCAACACGCTGCCAGATTTACTGGCAGTCTCCCAGTTGGTTCTGGACACTCATCAGTTTTCTTTACCTGCTGCTGATGACTCAACATCGGGGTCTTTTATTGGCTGTAGACCTGCTGACCTTCCTAGAAACCCCTCAGTGTTTTCTGATTGAAAAAGTTTAAAGGAAACTTCTAGTCTACATATTTCTGTAAGTGGAAGAGAATGTGATAGTTCTGTTGACTGAAACGGGTCGGTCCGGTTCATCACATGTAGTTTGGCTCCACAGCAGTGGTACCAGGCCTGGTCCTCAGGGACCGCTGTCCTGCATGTTTCTGATGAGTCCAGCACAGCTGATTCTTATGACTGCATCACCTCCTTTGCAGAAACTGCTTAGTCACCTGTTCACTGAACCAGGTGCAGCAGAAACACCTGAAACATGCAGGTCTGGGCCCTGAGGACCACGAACCGGACCGATGCTCCAGCACCCTCCTCTGGACATCACTGCCCCCTGGTGGCCGTTCAGAAACAAACCAGGACTGGACTGTAGTTGGCCCAACCACAGGTCAAAGGTCAGGATTTCCCTTTGCTGAGCTGCTTGTGAAATGTTTAACATCCTGTTTGATGGAATAGTTTCCCTCTGTGAAACAGAAGGAAACTAAAGAATCCCAACACTGGATTTTTTTTCCCAACTGTGGATTTTTTCACAGCTTCATTTCACTTCATTAACAAACCAAAGTTAGAGCAAAGACTCAGAAGGTTTTCCTCAGGCCATGAATTAATATTTACACTTATGTAAATATTAACTATCTGATTATTCATGTTTAAAAATGTATATTTGTTTATCTTGTGAGGAATATTTGGTTTCAGGTTTATGATTGCGGATCTGTGGCTGTAATGACCACTGCGGCCTGCAGGGGGCGGAATTGACCATGTGTTGTTGGTTGTATCTGTGAGGAGAAGAGGAAGGACTGTGAGCTCCACAGGTGACCCTGATGCTGGAGGTCCAGCTGTTGGTTTTTTCCTGCTCTGCAGCAGTTCTCAGTTTCTCTGTTTAAAGCATTAAAGCTCAAATCATCTCAAACTGACAGTTAAAACATGAATTCATATTAAAACCTGTTTGGTCCCTTTAATGAAATCTCTAGTCAGTAACTGAGTCTCAAACATTCAGTTTTGAAACTGTTTACGTTTCCGGTGTTCAGTAACCATGACAACGCCTGTGGCTCCAGTTTCCACCAGAACCGACTCCATTCAGGTCAGATATTATTAGTTTTATCAACGTTTTCTCCAGCTGCTGCAGCTAAAAATAAAGGTGAATGAGGTTTTTATTTATTATCAGGCAGATAGTGGGACAGGTGGAGAAACGCTCCACCTGTCAGCTGCTGAACGCTGCGGCTCAGAAAGGGTTAAATATTTAATTTAAAATGAATCTTTAGTTTTTAGGTTATGAGTCAGGATTTGGGAAATCATCCTGGGTTTTGTCGGACAGTTCAGAGACAAGTTCAAATTATTTTTGAAAAGTTGTTTAAACTTTTGGCAAAATTTCATCATTAGAAACTATAAACAGCAATGTTAATAACTTTCAGATGTAATAATTGATCCAGACACTGAACATGTTTTAAGACTGGATGGTTTTCTGCTGGCTTTCATGTGTCATTATTGCAGCTCCATATAAGGAGCTTCCTTCCTGTCGGTGGACAGGAACAGGAAACTCCTGGGTGTGACTGACAGGCGGCTGAGCAGCAGCAGGATGAAGGTTTCTCTGCCCTCACTCTCGTTTCTGTCTCATCCAGGAACCTGCACATCATCTGCAGAATAAAAACTGTTTGAAATCAACCAGCTGGTTTTTCAGAATAAAAGTCCTGCTTTAGCTCAGAACCAGTGAAACTGTAAAGTTTTAAAACGAGCTGCTGAGATGAACCTGGTGATCAATCAGAGCTCAGTTAATTACCCAAATTAGTTTACAACCAGCAGCATCACTTCATTAGAGGAAAAACTCCCCTTTAACAGGGAGAAACCTCCGTCAGAACCAGAACTGGAACCAGAACCAGAATTATCTGAATCAATTGAGGAGCAAAAACAGGAAGCTGGACGTTCAGAGAGGACAGCAGGAACTCTGAGATGTTTCTGGAAAATATGTGTGTGCAAAGAGAGCAGGTTCTGATCCACCGGGTTCAGAAAGAACCAAATAATTGTTCATGAAAATAATCTGACCAGATCATGAACCTTATTGTTATATGTAGATGTTAACTCTCAGATCATTACAACATCACATCTAAAATCAGATTCTTTGACAGAATTGTCTAGTTCTGATAAATACTGTCAGTGGAAAGTTGAGTGGAAGGAAAAAGTCTGCTGGAGAAAAGCTACTCTATAAACGAGATGCCTGCAGCCTTGAAAGGGTTGTGAAGCAAAAATCAACCAGAGTTTAGAGAACAAGGAAAGACACCAGAACAGAACCAGCAGCGGGACAAGAGAGGAGATCAGAACCACCTGGACTGAGGACCGACCTCAGTGGGCTGTCTTCATGGTGTTTGTTTGTTTGTTTCTTCACGGTGGCAAACCAAACTCCATTCTGCTCTCAGATTTTCTGTCTCCAAATTATCCTCAGAAAATTTGCCAACTGGCAGATTTTCTCATAGATTAGACCTAAAATATTCAAAATAATAAAATTTAGGAAGCTCAGAAACATATTAGCAATGCTGGCTGCTAATAAAAGCAGCCAATCCAGGACCAGCATTTACTTTCCTCAGTGCTGATTGGCTGAAACTCCCAGAGTGGACGAGTGTGGCAGCGCTGAAACTGTTATTCATAACTATAAACATATAAATATGAATCACATCAGTGAATATCGGTGCCAGAACATCGATATTAATGTTACATATCGACAGTTTTTCTGACATATTTCTCTGAAATCTCCAGATCTGAACCAGTTGCTCTCATTTCTCCTTCTGTAAAACTTTTACTTGAGTTTCTGGAGTTTCCAGTCTGTATTTTTCTACCTGCTGACAGAAAGTGGTGAGAAGCATCTGTCTGGAAAGTGGCCTCAGGTTGTGGGTTTCAGTCGCACTCCAGCTCCAGGCCGGATGTTTACGCCGTGATCCCTCAGCCTCACTCTGCCTCCGCTGTGCAGCGGGACACACCGTGACTCACGCTGCGCTCTGACTCATTCAGACTAAAATTATTTAACACGTTTCTGTCTTCAGTTCACACAACAACTGATGCGTTTAAAGGGAAATTCCCTTAAAATGTGTAAAATAAAATCTGTCATGTTTCCTTCAGTGACTCATGTTTGATTGTTTTGGAGCATTTTTATTATTGTTGTTTCCTTTTTCCCTGAAGTTCTTTGAAGCAGATAAAACTAATCACTGAAAATCATTTTTTCCCTGAAATTTAAAAGTTTTATTTAACTTTGTGGAGCTCTGCTGCCTGGCAGGGAGAGGCTGCAGGTTCAAATCCCAGTCTGGGGTTGTTCTCGTCGCTCTGGGCTGATCAATCAATCAAGTTTATTTGTTTAGCACATTTAATCAACAACACAGCTCAAAGTGTTCATAAAAACACAAAAATAAAAGTCATAAAACACAATAAAGTCACAGAAACCAGAAACAAACATCCTGATGATCATCAGAATCATCAATACTCATTAATATGCTGATCAATGTTACATTTATTATGTTTCAAAAGCAGCTCTGTCTCAGTGTTTCGGCTGTTTTGCAGAAAGGTTACTATAATTATAAATAAACTTCAGTTAAACAGGAAAAACTTTGAGGTAAAATGACTGAAAATCTTATATACATTTAGTTTTTTGTACTAACAGAGCCGTAAAGTTGAATTTATTCTGATGCTGCGTAGAAATCTTTATGGTGAGTTTTTGTAATTACTGGTTTATTTATTGTTATTGTTTACAACCAGAACTTTGTATGTTTCTGATGGACATATTTTGTGTTTTTTGACTTCTGTTGGTTGAAGCAGTGAAATTTAGTTAAGTATTAGTTTCCGGTGTGTTTTTGTTTTTACTGTGACTTGCTATAAAGTCACAGTAAAAATGGTAAAGTTGCTGTAAAATATTCTGCTAGGTTATGTTTTCAATCCATTCATTTTCCTTTTTTTAGGTTTTTTGAATAATTACGTCTTATTGCTGCAGAACTGCTAACATTTATTTCCTTTTAAGCGATTTCACAAATCCATCCAGAAATGTTGACGTCCAAATTCAAAGAAGCCAAAACTACAAGGATGAGTTGAACTGTTGGGTTGTTGGGAGTAAAACTGACTCCTTTCCTCCACGTCAGATTTCTGAAGCGTTCGTCCTTAAAGTTCTTCAGACAAACAAACACTGAGGAGGAAAATCAGATCCAACCGACACGTTCAGAACGTTCTCCACCAAAACGCTTCTCCTGATCAACAGTCTGTTCATTCTGACTGTTTCAGACATGAATTCATGAAATTGTTATACGTTGATTTGAGATCTTGGCCATTGTTTTGCTAGCAGTAGCATTGTGCTATCTGCTAGTGTTAGCTGTATGCTAGCTGTTAGCTTCAAAGGCAGGTGTTGAATAGTATTTTGGCTTTTGTTGTTTTTGTGTTAGAGAACAAAAACAAATCCAAATGCATTCAGTGATCGAACTGCTAATAAACCGATAATCTGCTAATAAACTTCAGAAACGGTGGAATGATGCGCTGCGGATGGGGGCGGGGCTTGATGTGCCTTATTTGCTTTTAAAGAGACGCCATTAAAGCGAGTTGCTCTCAGAACCGAGGTCCAGGAGGACAATAAGGATCTCTGACAACCAGGAACTAAAACCAAAACATCAGATTTAAATCAGCCACAACTGAATGATTTTAATGAGAAATGGAAGAATTTAAAACAGAACATTTGTAAATAGTTTTAGCAACATGAACTTGTGATTGTTTGACCAAAATGTTTGTTGTCTTGATTTAGTTTCTTTTCACAGGAAGTTTCAGTTTTTCTTCAAGCCGCCGTTCGATCAGAGCGAAGCAGTGGAAACTGAGCTGCGGTCGACGGTGGTCTGCTGACTGACACGCTTTCAGTTTCCGCGCAGCGTGGGGAGGCGACCAACCGACGCGCAGGAAAACCCTGCAGGCGTGGGCGGGGGGCATCATGGGGCCCCAGAGGAGCGGCGCCGTCACGGGGCTTCGGCTCCACCTTCACACCCACCAGCAGGTTGATCCGGCTGTTTGGACCGGTACCAGCTGCTGGGTTGTTTATAGAACCAGATAATTCAACACCTGCAGCGTTTAATGTGGTTCTGATTTGACCCAGGACGAAGATGCTGACCTGGTTCTGGGCAGCAGAGTAAACCGGGTCGGGTCAGGAGAACCGAGCTCTCAGTGTTTCTAGGAACAGAAGCTTTTAATAAACCTGGATGTGTTGAACATCTGGAGTTTCTGCAGAAAGAAGGTCGATGATGATGAAGATGAAGATAAGTTCCTCGTCATCATCATCATGTATCTAAACAGAGAACTAATAAACGGGTCACATGTGAACGGGTTTGCTCTGTGGTGACCTCAGACGGTCTGCTTCCAGGGGTCAAAAGGTCACCAGAGGTTTAGGAAGCAGGAGGAAAAGGTGAGTTTGGTCTCAACAGGTAATATTGTCACCTGACAGGCTGCTGAGGATCTGATTGGTCGGATTCGTCCAAACGCTTCCAGCAGATCAGAGATTCAGTTATGGGACATTTCAGGTTTTGAAGGTAAAAACTGAAGCTTTACGATAATTTGTTCTGAGGTGTGTGCGTGTGTGTGTGTCTGTGGTGTGTGTGGGGGTGTGTAGGTGTGTGTCTGTGTCTGTGGGGGTGTGTGTGCGGGTGTGTAGGGGTGTGTGTGTGTGTGTGTGTGTCTGTGGGGGTGCGTGTGCGTGTGTGTGTGTGTGTGTGTGTGAGTCTATTTCAGACCTGCTTA
Organism: Poeciliopsis retropinna; assembly: GCA_010277075.1. Taxonomy (NCBI): domain Eukaryota; kingdom Metazoa; phylum Chordata; class Actinopteri; order Cyprinodontiformes; family Poeciliidae; genus Poeciliopsis; species Poeciliopsis retropinna. The sequence goes on from VMRM01000021.1 coordinate 860,738, forward strand.
ACTGTTCAGCTGGGAGAAACAGTAAATGCTTAACAGACCGGAGAAGAAAACATTACTGTTGTCAAGGAGATGAGAGAAACTGAAAACAGACTGAATGACCTCTGACCTCTAACTCATTTTATGGGTGTTCTATGGAAGAATTAATGCAAAACGTAATGATACATGATGTTTATATCTATATATCTATCTATTTACATGCAGCTATGATCATATGTATATCTATAGAAATATATGTGTATAGATATAAATGGAACTTTAGAATTAAGATCATTTTAATTCTGTTTGTACAACAATTCAGATCAAATCTCTTTATAGGATATTTTATAACAGGTAATATTAATAAGACACCAGGTGATGCACCTGAACGCATCACTAAAATCGTCTCCATGAACAGATGAAATCATTTTTTCTCTCTGTGTTTAATGAGCCTTTTAATCTTTAAAAGTCGACTAGATGGAAAAATGTTCTTTATATCTGGAAAAACGGGTCCGATTCAGAAAACGAATCATGACAGAAAAATTGATCCAAATTTATTAATAATGAGACGCGATGAAGCGATGATTGGCTGCAGCGACGCCTGAGAGGAAAAACCCAAAGAGAAGAAAGAAGGAAGTTCTGTCAGTTTGAAATATGAGACAAACAGCCTGAGGCAGTTCTTCAGAGTTTGGTGTAGTTAAAGTAACAGCCTGAGGACAGAGTGAAACTATGAACCGTTGGACGATTTCCTGCATGACTGCAGGATCAATGATTATCCATCAGAAAAACCAAACAGGAAGTGAGTTCCTGAGAAAAGCAGGTCTGGCAGCTCCTGGAGTCAGATGCTGCTGGGGTTCAGGTCAAAGTTCACCAGGAGCCCAAAACGAGTGGAGATGGATTTTCTTGTGATGAAATCAGATTTTACAGTAAACTGGTTAATAATTAACGGCTGAAACCTTCAGAGTTTTTTCAATCAATGTTCAGGGAACAAAAACCTGATGATGTTTTTACAAACAAAGATCATTTTATCTGACGAAGAGGAAGATGAAGAGGAGCTCCTCTTCATCTTCATCAGCTCGTTGTATTGATCCTGAATTTCAGCTCAATCAGATTTATGAATAAAACGATTTAACCAACAGACTGGAACTTATTCTAATAAACTGTTTTATGGCTCCATAAAGAAGCTGGTTCTGGTTCTGGAGGTTTGGATCTGGATCAGCAGAAACCGACAAGAGGAAAGTCGTGACTCATGGCAGACGGATCCGGACCAGCAGAACAAGCTGGAGACCCGGACCGTGACTCAGCGGACCGGACCGAGGTTCTGGCCCGCGGTTCTGACTCAGTGTGTGTAACCCGCTTCCTGTTTTACTGTTTTTGGCAGGAGGAAGGAAGAAGCTCTGGTTCTGCCTGAGTCCAGATTGAGGAGCAAATGCAGCCCAATACAAACCGGACCGGTTTGGTTCTGAAGGGTTCTGGTGAGATAAATAAAGCTGATGCTTTTATTTTGAAAGGACAGGACTCGGGTCGGTCAGTAAAGCAGTTAAAGGGTTAATTTCTCCCTGAATGATGGAAACTGTTTCATCCCTGGACTTTATCTCTGCGTTTGGACCCAGAACCGGCCTGGTTCTGTGTCTCCCGGATCCGGACTTTAATCGGATCGGAGCTGAACTTTCACCCAGTTTTCCCTCTGACTTCACTGTGAACAGAACCAGAACCGACCGGGCCTCTGGTCCAGGTCAGACGGTCCTGGATGACACAATGACAGGAACCGGGCCAACTGGACCTCAGAGGACCGGTCTGATTGGACCGGATCGACCCGGAACATCCGGAGGAATAAATTCCAGGAAAGCGGCTCAGCGGATCGGATTCATTCCTGAGTTCATCCCTCAGGAATGAGATCAGAAATTCTCCTCCAGTGAATCCGACCCGGTTCAGAGGAAAAACAGAACCTCAGGTCCAAACAAAACAGGGCTTTTATTTTGACATGTTTGATTTCTGAAAATATAAAAATAAACTAATTTCACAACAGAAGGACAAATTAAACACAGCTAGGTTAAATTAGAGTAAATAAATAAAGGTTCTGACCCGGCGGTTCTGATAGAACCCGTTTCTGTCCTGCAGTCATTTTGACTCTCAACATGAAAACTAGCTAAAAGCCGTTTCGCGGCTAATGTAGCGTCTGGAGCCGCTCCAGGCGCCGCTGCAGCTCCCTGCTCCTCTTCGTCAGCTCGTCCTTCTTCTTCAGCAGCCTGCGCTCGTCCGCCCGCGCCTCCCGGATGAACGCCGTCGCCCCCTGCAGGACGGCCACCTTGGCCGCCTTGTGGTTGGCGGCCAGCGCCGGGATCTGCTCCCTCAGCGCCAGCAGGCTGAGCCGCAGCTCGCTGCGCCGCTGCCGCTCCAGCACGTTGTGAGTCCTGCGTCGGTCCTCGTCCTCGTCGTCCGACCGCGGGCTCCAGCAGCGCCGGCCGCCGCATCTCTGCCTCGCCGCCGTCGCCGACGGCGACTCCGTGGGGCTCTCTGTCGGCCTGGGCCGTTTCCCAGCAGGCTGCGGGGCGGCGTAGTTGTGCTGCTGGATGTTGATGAGGGAGCGTTTGAGGACCAGAGGGGACCGGTGGGACGTCCTCCGTCTGTCCACCGTCACCACGTCAATCTCTTCTTCCTCACCATCCTCCTCTTCCTCTGTGGAGACAGAACCAACATGGATGAAGCAAATTTTCACCAGAGATGAGCAAAACGTCATCAGACCAGAAGGAAAAACTACAGAAAATGTTCATAGGGTGACCATACGGGGCCCAAATTTATGTAAATATTTATGTAAAAAATTTATATATTTCTTAAGATTTTTGAAATTTTATTTTTAAGTTGATAAATGTTTTGTTTATTGGGTTTACTTTTATGTCTGGAAGGAACAAAGTGACTCTGAAAGCCTTTTTCTGACTCTCTGGGGTCACGGCTCCCTGGTCCCCTCTGGGGTCACGGCCCCTCTGGGGTCACGGCCTCCCTGGTCCCCTCTGGGGTCACGGCCCCCTGGTCCACTCTGGGGTCACGGCCCCTCGCGGCCCCTCGCGGCCCCTCGCGGCCCCTCGCGGGTCGCCACTGTATGAGAACCAAACGTTTCCTGATTCTCACCTGATTCGCTGCTGCTGCTGAGCGGCGGCGTCTCCAGACTCAACTCTGACCCGACCTCCATCGCCACTCCATTGTTGTGGTTCTGGTTCTGGTTCTGGTTCAGGTCCTGGTTGTTCTGGTTCAGGTCCTGGTTGTTCTGGTTCTGGCCTGTCAGCGTGAAGGGCAGCACCTCAGAGGGGTCGATGCACGCCGCCGCCACACCCTGCAGCTCCTGCAGGTACCCGGTCTCGTCAGAACCTCCAGCCTCCAGCCCGCTGGTGCCGGTCGGGTTCTGCCGGGCCCGGAGGCACGCCAGCCGCTCGGACACGGCCCTCTCCAGCTTGGCGGCAGCGGCGAAGCTGCTGCTCCACATGCAGTCCTGGATGATGAAGGACTGCAGGGCGGCGGAGGGGCGGAGCTCCTCGTCCAGCAGGTCCGACAGCGCCTCCAGGTGGTCGGCGGCGGACAGCGGCGGGTCCGAACGGGGCGGGGTCCGGCTGGGGGACATGGGCGGCGTCGGCAGGAGCTCAAACTTCTTCCAGATGTCTTCGCCAGGACCGGGGAGGAGCTGGCTGGGGAAGACGTCCTCATCGTCTCCGCCCAGGAAGAAACACGGCTGCATGGAGTCGAAGTCGAAGGGCGCTGGGGGCGTGGCCAACATGACCGCCATCATGGCCGCCTGCACAGGAAACAGAGTTAAACAACAAGAAATAAAATGATCCTGTCGGGTCCAAACTGCTGGCTCCATCAGAACCAGGATCTGGTTCTACCATCAGAACCTTAAAGTGATGCGTTCACTGACTGCAAAAGCATCGGAATAATCAGCTAAGCAGCCGCAGCCAATCAGGTCCAGATAAATAAGAACTTTTTTTGTTAAAAATCTCCTTTAAGACACAAATTATCAGAATAAATCCAAAATGTTAACAAACATTTTTACTTATTTTGCATTTATTTGAACAAATCTAAAGGAAAAAAATTATATTTTAATTTTTTTTCCCTAGGAAATGTCAGAAAGTGAATATAGTTTAATAAAAGTTTCTGAGATCATCTGCTGGTTCTGTTTGGGTTCTGTGGTCTCAGCTGATTACACATATCAATGCACTCTGAATCATCATATTTACATAAAACCACAGAAGAAGAAGAGTTCGGCAGCTGATCAGACTCTGGTTTAATATCAGGTTTCATTTAAAACATTATTTAACATAAAAACTCTGTTATTATAAACCTGAACATAAAAATGACTTTAATCAGTTTCTGATCAAAATGTTTCAGTTTATTTAGAGTCAAACAGAAACATCCTGGATTAAATATCAGGTTTATGAATATTTAATAAGGAGCAGATGAACTCACCTCAGAGCAGAAATACTCAAAAGTTTCTGGAGAAAAAACTTAAAATCTTCAGAGGAAAGTTTCCTGAGCAGAACCTGAGATATTGATCCGGATCAATAACTGGATTATTATCGTTATTATCTCTGAGTTGATGCTCTCTCAGTCTGAATCACCGCATCTTGCTGAACGTCTCGCTTTTATACCGCCGACTTCTTTCCTTTCCGCTGACGTCACGACGTTCCCGCCACTCATCTTCTACGTAACAACCTAAAAAGCGTCTCTTTCTGCCCTCTGACCCGCCGCGAAGCTTCGGCACCGGCGGTTCCGACAGAGCAGCGGGGCTCCGGTACCGGTCCCGGGTCGAACCGGGTCTGAGGTCCGGTTTAAAGACGGAACTAGTTTGTCCTGCGGATGTGCAGAGTAACGGTTCTGGTGGTCCAGACTGACTGTAAATGATGCAAGGGGAGAAAGTTCCGGGAAATCCGAGATGATCCAGTGATGATGTCATCAAAACAAAGAAGGAAAACAAGGAAAATAAAAATATCTGTTTATTACTGAAAATAACCTGAAAAATGATTCGAAAATAGATGAATAAAAAGATTTATAAATAAAAAACATAAAACCATCAAACTAATATTTTTATTATAAGAAATTAAAACATATTTTAAATTATAAATGATCACAAATCACTAAATGTCATAAAATCATAAAATATTTAAACCTCACCAATAATTTTAGGTTTTCAAAATAAATATTAAAAAACAAACATAAAAAATACATTTAATTTGCTTTGATTCAACCAGTTAAAAAATGAATCATATTTGATTTTAAACATGAATAAAACATTGAAGAAAAAATTTAATGGAAAGTGAAACAATAAAATGATGTAAAATATTTTAGATATGATCTAAACTAAACCATAAAGCCTGGATTCTGTCTAAATATTAACAAGTTATGAAAACCTCATGAAGGAGCTCATCACTAATATATTTGTAGAAAACGAATGAAAACCCAAATTTCTAGGCAAAAAATAGAAAAAATCTCATCACCAACAGTTTTTATGTCACATAATTATAGAATTATAAATTTGCAGCTTCGACCCTGAAAACATAAAAACAGTTTTTAAATGAATCTGCTGAACCTGGAGCTGCTGCTCTGCTGCCCCCTGCTGGGACAAATCACACACTGCGTTCATCTTACGGCAGTTTTTCTCTAAACTTACCGGAAAACTATTTAATAGAATAAAATTAAACCCTTTATTTGCTCTAATGTCGCAACGGAAAACAGTTTAAGCACAATAAATCAGTAAAATTAATCTTTAAATAAACTGTTGCACTAAAATAACTTAAGTATATATATATTTATATATTTATATTTAAATAATTGTTTAAACTTATCAGTAAATGTATCCACTACATTCTGTGAGTGAGGAGCGCAGAGAGAGCAGCAGGCATGATGATGATGATGATGATGATTTTACAGTGTTTTGTATTGTTTCTGCGGCCGCACTGCGCCCCCTGCTGGCCGCTCCTCCTCATTACTCCCACTGTCTCGCCTCGTTCAGTGAGTCACTTTGTTCTGGATGTGAGACAATCATTGATCATCTTATGATTCTGGATGGAGAAATATTATACACAACTTTAGTCATTTCTGATGAATCAAAGCTGATTCACCTTTAATTCTTTATTTTAGTGATAAATCTGGACACAATGTTTTCTCACTTCTTATTTATTGGAAACATTTGGGTCAAACCAAAATGCTTTTTGTGTGTAAAATATTCAGTTTAATATTATTTGAATTGGAAGCATTAATATGCCCAGTACATTATTTATAAATAATGATTAATGACTAATATTTTCCTTCTTAACCCTGCAGAGGTTCTGGTTCTGTTTGGAGCTGCTGGCATCAGCAGCTTTAACTTTGACACTTTTTCACAGATCTGAAGCTAAACTTCCTGAAATATGACGATAAAAACATGGTGGGAAAGTCAAAAGAAAACAGGATTTTGGTCTCCAGAATGTGCAGAAAGCCAAAGAGCTGCTGGAGTTTGTGGCTGAATCTGGTGAGGCAGCGTCGTGATCTGGAGGCAAACTGTCCGACCGGGACTGAAGGCGGCGCAGAGACAAACAAAACAGAAAAACCAGATGGCAGATTGAAGATGAACAGACTAAGATCTTCATTTTCAGATTCATGTCCTGATGTCTGATGAAACTAAAGTTGGACTGTTTGGAACGAATGACCATCGTTACATTTGGAGTAAAAATGAGGACGGTTGTACCATCCTAACTGTGTAGTGGTGGCAGCATCATGCTGTGGGGCTGCACTTCATAAACCAGACGGACTCATGAGGAAATATGTAGAAATACTGAAGTAGAGACTCAGGCTGGTCTTCAATGGAAAATATCCTTCAGCTTCAGTTTGTGACCAAGAGGCTGCAGGTCAGTGACGTTCAGGTCAGACGGTTCTGAACCCGGCAGAGTGAGACCAGCTGCAAACCGGACTCGGTTCCACCGGGTCCATCAGGAGGACCGGACCAGAACTCCAAAGCTTTATTTATAGATATCTCTTCATATTTATGAAGCTGTGAAACAGACAGAAAAATGAGGGACTTTGAGTTTCAAAAAAATATTTAGTAACTGATTCATGAAACATCTAAAACTGATTGACGACATTTACAGATCAATATAATCACAACTGAATTTACACAAAAACCTTTTCATATTCTCTATGGTATTTTATTTTCCAAACAGTATCAAATTACTTTTGAAAATAACTCATAAAATTCAGTAAAAAGTTTAAGAACAGAAAAATCATTGACATGGAAACTATCAACATTTCTTCATGACTGTTTGACCAGCAGGTCAGAAACGTAACGGCTTGATTTAAATATGTGCCAAACAAAGAGCTGCAGACTAAAACTACGAAACATCAGAGAATACAAAATAACAAAAACTAAATAATCTAAAACTAGAGAATAAAGAACAGAAGGGTCAAGGTCATCACAGGTCAGAAGAACTAAAACATTCTGACAAACCATGACAAACCCACTACCCTCTAAAGACCTTTGACCTTTGTGATGTCACTTGTGTTTGAATAAAGAGAAACAGGATATTCTTTAACAGCTGATCCAGCAGAACAATCTGAGGTTTAGGATGAACCAAGTAAATATTCAGGAACCTTCTCCACATCAACCATGTTTACTGAGAACCATTTAAATAATTATCACAAATATCATGAGTTATTTATCTACTGTAGTTTCATTAGTTTACATTTTATGCCACGTTTCACATAAATGCAGCTTCTCATCCATCTCAGTGGAACTTTATTCATTCTCAGTTGTGGAGTTTAAGGAATATGAGTGAACAGCTGATTTCGCTCTGATATGAGGATCAGACTTTTGTATTGAGTTCCTCGTTCTGCTGCTTTGAGGAACCAACTTCCAACAGGACTCAGATTTCATGGTCCGGTTCAGATGACAGGCTGAGGGAAGGTTTTCCCACAAACATGAGTGGAGTTTCTCAGCTGTGTCTGTAAACCAGAGCATGAGAGGAACCTTTTCTCACAGGCTTCATATTAGTAGGACTTCTCAGCACTGTGCCTTCTCATGTGGACCAGCAGAGCCTTCCCAGTCAAACATCTTTTCCCACAAACCTCACATTGGTAGGATGTCTCATCGCTGTGGTCTCTTATGTGTGTCAGTAGAGAAGACTCCCTATAAAACCGTTCCCCGCATGTTTCACATGAATGAAGCTTGTGTAGGCTGTGCTCTGTCATGTGGATGCTCAGGGCCTTTTCAGAACTAAACACATTCCCACAGGTTTCACATGAGTGCAGCTTTACTTCATGGGTTCTCATGTGCCTCACTAGAGATTTTAGATAATAATACCTTTTTCCACATGTATTACAAAAAACTACATTTTCTTTCTTCTGAGATTTGTTGGACTTGGTTGGAAGATGTTTTTGTTTGTCTTTTGTTCTTTGAAGTTTTTGTTCTAGATGCTCTTTGATCTGATGAGGATCTGATTTAAAACAGTCCTGAGCTTCAGGGAGGTTCTGACCAGCGTCTGGTTCCAGCTCACATTCTTCATCTGACAGAGGTTTCATGAAGGCGTCGCAGTCCGGTGGCAGCCGCGGTTCTTCAGGCCCGTTCTCCTGATGTGGCAGTTCTGGTTCTGGTTCCCTCTGGTTTGGTTCCAGACCCTCCAGATCCTCGTTCATCAGTGGACCTTCTTGGTTTTCCTGGTCCTCTTCAGGCGTGAAATGTTCTGCATCAGAGAGTTCATCTTCAACTGGTTCTGGTTCCTCCAGGTCCAGAACCTCCTCCGTCCTGCAGACATGTTGCTTTGGGAAGTCTGGAAGGACAAACAGGAACAACGAGAAACTGATCAGCAGAGTTTCCTGAAACCACAAGCAGGTTCTGGAGGCTAAAGGAGAACAAAGTTTATTTCATATTTTGCAGAGTTTCTGTTGGACGGAGAAAGACGAGGACATGACAGCTCCAGAGAGCTGATTGGTCAGACCGGTGGCCATCTTGGATCTGATAGGTTGGCTGGGTTTTATTCACAATTCAGTTCATTTTGACCCGTTGGGACTGAACTGAATTTCTGCTGCTTCTCGTCTTTCAGGTGTGAATAAAGTTTTGTTACAGAGGAAATCTGCTCTCTGCCTGGTAACTAAATGTTTCAGCCTCTCAGTTTATTTTCCAGCACATTCACTCATATTTGTTGTTTATGTTCATTTATTGACCTGCTGCTCATTTCATGGTTTAATGAATATTTTATGCAGATGTTCTGCTGCGTGTTTTGTTAGACTTAGACTTGTACTTTATTGATCCCTTGGGAAGACTCCCTCAGGAAATTGAAGCTACCAGTAGCTTACAGAAGCTACTGGTAGCTGTTAACTGTTCAGTTGACTCCAGAGGTTTGATCCAGTTTTATATCAAATTACTGGAACTAACTGAGATAAATGTTTTCAAAATGTCAACTCTTAAATACTTTTTGTCTCCTGGCTTCATCTGGTTTGATTCCACAGCTGAAAAGCAACTTGTGGCCATTCAGGATTTTCTCTACATTCACTAACATTTACATCCAGTACATAGAATAGTTAATTCATGAGTTATTAAGCATTAATAAACATTGAGTATATTGGTATTAGGAGTAATTAGTCAATATGTAAAGCATTAATTAATCTGTTCATTTATAGCTTATTAAGCATCAATCAACATTAAATAATAATGTTTTCAACATTAGTTACATATTTATTAATGGCTAAATGAGGCTAAATAAAACATGATTTCATAAATTGATACTAAAACCTTTAGTTCAAATCCAGACTTCACTTCCTGGTTTACTGAAAACGGTTCTGGTCAGTTCGTCCTATTTGGACCCAGCCAGCTTCCAGGTCACATCTATGGACCGAACCGGCAGCTGGAGCAGAACTTTACATCAACTTTCACTTCAAGATAATTGATGAAGATTTGGTCAGATCCATACCGGTTCTGGTCAGAAGAACATGGGGATACCAGGAGATACCCAGCAGTCTGGTCTCCTGTTGGAACCTGATCACCGTGTTTCCAACCTCTGGTTCCTCCTGGTTCGGTCTAATCGCTGGAGGTTCTGGTTCCTCCTGGTTCGGTCTAATCGCTGGAGGTTCTGGTTCCTCCTGGTTCGGTCTAATCGCTGGAGGTTCTGGTTCCTCCTGGTTCGGTCTAATCGCTGGAGGTTCTGGTTCCTCCTGATTCGGTCTAATCGCTGGAGGTTCTGGTTCCTCCTGGTTCGGTCTAATCGCTGGAGGTTCTGGTTCCTCCTGGTTCGGTCTAATCGCTGGAGGTTCTGGTTCCTCCTGGTCTAGACTGGAGCTCATCTGCTGGTTCTGGAGCTCTGGGTCGGTCAGAACTTCCTTGTTGCTGACATGCAGCTTTGGCTGATCTGTAGCAACAAAGAGACACAGGACCTGGTTACCGTGACGACCATCTCCAGGACCGGTGTTGGTTCTGACCCAGACAGCCTGGTCCGTTCCTCTGGATGCTTCCTGAGGAACGGACCAGGATTCCAGTAAGAAATGGTGAAATATTCACCATTAACTGGTTAATGGTTAATGGAAACTTTCTTGGCGAAACCTTCAGGTTCCAGTGACTTACGTTTGGATCTGTAGAGGCTATTGGTTACCATGGCAACATCTCTAAATGATGGTTATAATAAACGCTCTGTGATGTTGGTGCTAGCTTAAAGCAGGTTGGGGAGTCAATGGGACCAAATGGGTCAGAGGAACAAAAGAAGAAATATTTTTTAAAAGTAAAATAATAAAAAAAATCCTGGCCAAGATTCAGAGAATCAGCTTTTAATCTGAGAATCCAAACAAGATTATCCCATTTTGGGCAGCAAAGGGTTAATAAAAGGCCCACAGCATCACTATCCGTGATTCTCTGAAGATACTTGGAAGATATGAGCTGCAACAACATTTAATTTACCTTTATTTGTAAAATTAATTTGATTCTGAATAATAAGTGATGATTAAGGTAACTTTTCTCTGGTAATTCAATAATACAATAACTATCTGATGGTGTGTTTTCTCAATAACTGTCCAGGTCAGAAGTGTTCAGGAGTTTTCAAGCTGTTTCTCTTTTAAAGTTTGTTCATGTAAGAAGCAGAACAAACACAAAACTACGGATCTTGCTGTTTAAACATCACAAACTGAATGTAATAAGGCGGACAGTCACCATAGCAACGGGAAAGCAGAAGAAGAAAGGAGCAATACATTATTGTTCCTAACGGAGCTCCATACCGATTCTGGTGAGTTTGGTCTGAGGTTTATTCCAGCAGGTTTCCAGCAGTTTAATCTCCTCCTGGAAGCTAATGATGGTTTTTTCTACCTGGATGAAGATTTCTTCCGCAGCAGCAGTTAGTCTCTCTCTGATAAAATCTCTCAGCTGCTGAGCTGAAGACATTGTTACTGAAATATCAGCTGAAACACGATAAAACAACCGTTTACTAACTGAATCCACACGAGATGCTGCTGGAGCCGTTTTACTTCTGCTCTAACAGAGAGACAGCGCAGCAGCTTCAGCGCCACCTGCTGGACCGGAGGGGAACTGCAGCCTGGCAGCAAAACCCCGACAGTCTCTCAACCAGGAGGTAAAGACTGCAGTATGTAACTTTTATAGAATAAAAATGTTTTCTTACATTTTTAAAAACTGTAGCCATGTTGTGTTTGTTAGGCAGCGCCTCCGATGGGCCCAGAACCTCTGGATGGGCTGCACTGAATTTACAATAACAACAACAACAACAACAACAACAATAATAATAATAATAATAATAATAATAATAATAATAATAATAATAATAATAATAATAATAACAATAACAATTATTATTATTATTATTATTATTATTATTATTATTATTATTATTATTATTATTAATAACAAACAAAAGTAAAACCAAAAATAATTTTAAAAAAAGTTTAAATTAAAACAAGTGATCATGCCCAATTGACATGCAATTCTATATTATCTGTTTGAAACGGATAACGGATCTTATTATTTTCTGCCCCTTTCATATTAATCAACTTATAAAATAATTACATCTGCAAACACTAGATAAACTTATTTACACCTTACATGGCATTTAAATCTCACATTCTCATCTTTAAATGTGCAATTATTTTAAAAAAATTTATATCATCAATAGTATTTAAGGACTTTTAAATATTCGTCTTATACAACATATTTCCCAATAAGCTCCTTTTTAAAGAGTGTTTGAGCTTGTTTATATTTGTACATCTTTGAACTCAACATTTAATCCATTCCATAAATTTATTCCACACACTGATAAACAAAAACTCTTTATGGTTGTTCTAATACATTATTTTTAAATGTCCATCTTCTCTTTGTAACCACCCTTTCTGTCACAAAACATTTCTGTATTTTGTGTGGAAGTTGATGGTTTCTTACTTTAAACATGAATTATAAAGTTTTAAATGTTACAATGTCCAAGAATTTCAGTTAATTTGATTTAAAAACATAACAGGTTTTACTTTATGTATTCAGATTAATTTTGTTTGTATGACATATAAATCATAACATGATTCATAGATTTTATGACGTATAAATCATTCTGATTCTGAGACAGATAAGACTGAGCTCCTCCTCCCTGACCTGAGGTTCACCACCGCCAATCATACTTGTGTACTCGCTACTCAATGTTCTAATGGTGGGAAAACAAAATTCTATGAAATTTTTTTAGGTTAATCTAAAAATTTCTGCGTTTTTTTGGTGTAAATTTACCAACAGTTTTTATTCATAATGACCCAAATACAACATCATAGATATCAACTATAAAAGTAAAAACTATTTTCAGTTTTTTCAAAACCTTCTCACCATCCTCATCAGTGTTACACTCTAATAATACCTCTAGAAACACGAGTCAGCTTTTAGTTCCTCCTTTGATTCTCCCTGTTTATTTGCTTCCATGTCATTCAGCATCTATCTGATGGCTTTGAAGCTCTATGACTAGAGTTAAACTTCATGGACATTTATCTTTGCTTTATCTATTGTCTCCACTGATTGTGAATCAGAGGCAGCACAACAGCGCCACCTTCTGATTGAGAGGCAGACACTGAAAGCAGCAACAGCATCTGATTGTAATTATAATGTCTTATAATACAATAAAAAGTAGAATATTTTAATGATAATAAAAATAACATTCTCCTATTGGGGCCAAACTGTTTGTGTTAAAACCCATGACTCAATTAACGATTTCATCTGGGAGAGAAACAGTTAAACTGATAAACTGTGAATGAGCAGAAAATGTTTAGCTAGCAGCAGTAAAAGAACCCAGGAAAACCTGCTGATTGGTTTCACTGGGAAGCCGCTGAAAGCACCAAGAGCTTCCTGTGATGATCCAATCAGCATCTTCCTCTGATCGTCCAATCAGCAGCTTCCACTGATCGTCCAATCAGCATCTTCCTCTGATCATCCAATCAGCAGCTTCCTCTGATCCAATCAGCATCTTCCTCTGATCGTCCAATCAGCAGCTTCCTCTGATCGTCCAATCAGCAGCTTCCTCTGATGATCCAATCAGCAGCTTCCTCTGATCCAATCAGCAGCTTCCTCTGATGATCCAATCAGCAGCTTCCTCTGATCCAATCAGCAGCTTCCTCTGATCGTCCAATCAGCAGCTTCCTCTGATCGTCCAATCAGCAGCTTCCTCTCCTCTGGGCTGCAGGGGCTGATGGGAGCTTTGAGTCCTCTGCTAGAAACCACGTGGCCCTGGTCTGATCTCACAGCTCGTCCTTGTTTGGCCTCAGCTGCATCAGAGCGCCACTTCTCCCCAGGTTCACCAGAGGAAACACCACTGCACACAATGCTTTTCCTCCCAGCTGCTGCTCTGTGCTGGCTGGGTTCAGGTGAGTGTTTCCAGCCAATCAGGAGCCAACAAAGCCCACCTGGAACAAACACTGTCACACTGACCTTCACCTGTCTGTCTGTCTGTGTCTCTGCAGCGCTGGCTGCCATGGCAACACAGCTGGTTCAGGAGGACCTGACTCTGACCAGGAGAACCGGGCAGAGCGTCTCCTTCAGCTGTGGAGGAACTGAGCCGTGTGGTGGTTGATATTCTGGTACCAGAAGAAAGAAACAGAAACATTCAGAGTGATCTTTGATATCGATAGGAATGATGGTGAAATTGATAAAAGTTATTCAAGTCATCCACAGGTCAATGATTTTTCAGCTGAAAAAACTCAGAGAGGCTGGGAGATGAAGATTGAAAATGTTCAACCTATTCATTCAGCCTCCTACTACTGCGGCTGTAGGATCTCTGGTTCCCACAGTGAGAAATGATTCCTTCAGCCTGAACAAAAACCTCCAGATGATCAGATGTCAGTTTGTGACATAGAGCAGTAAACCACAGCCCAGGTTCACTGAGTTCACCTCCATCTCAGTCAGAGACTCTCTGAGCTCTGAAGGTTTCTGGTTTCATTATTATTATTTTCAGACATTATGAGTTTATGGTTTCTGTCATTTTAAAGTTAAAGTAAAGTCGATGATTCTCCCTGAATCATAAATAACTTATTTTAAGTAATATCACATTCATACAGCAGACTGTCGTCAGGCAGATTCTCATGTAATCTGAACGTGTCAGAAACAGGAACTCATTGAAAAAGCCTGGATTTGGACCTCGTGTTCCCTTGCCCAGATGCGGGACACTGGGGCCCCACCCTGGGCCTGAAGGGGGGCATAATGGTGAACTTCGAACACATTCCGGGGGACGTGGGGGACATTGAGTCTGAATGGACCGTATTCAGTGCCTCTATTGTTGAGGTGGCTTATCGGAGCTGTGGTCGCAAGGTTGTCGGTGCCTGTCGTGGCAGCAACCCTCGAACCCGTTGGTGGAACCTTCGGTGAGGGATGCTGTCAGGCTGAAGGAGGAGTCCTATCGGGCCTTTTTGGCCTCTGGGACTCCGGAAGCAGCTGACGGGTACCGGCGGGCGAAGCGGCTCGGGTGGTTGCTGAGGCAAAAACTCGGGTGTGGGAGGAGTTCGGAGAGGCCATGGAGAAAGACTTCCCAACGGCTTCGAGGCGATTCTGGTCCACCATCCGGCGTCTCCGGAGGGGGAAGCAGTGCAGCACCAACACTGTTTACAGTGGGGGTGTTGTGCTGCTGACCTCGACTGGGACGTTGTGGGTCGGTGGGCAGAGTACTTTGAAGACCTCCTCAATCCCACCGACATGCCTTCCATTGAGGAAGCTGAGCCTGGGGACTCTGGGTCGGGCTCTCCAGTCTCTGGGGACGAGGTCGCCAAGGTGGTTAAGAAGCTCCTCGGTGGCAGGGCCCCGGGGGTGGATGAGATTCGCCTGGAGTTTCTTAAGGCTCTGGATGTTGTAGGGTTGTGTTGGTTGACACGACTCTGCAGTATCACATGGACATCGGGGGCAGTTCCCCTGGATTGGCAGACTGGGGTGGTGGTCCCCTGTTCAATAAGGGGACTGGAGGGTGTGCTCCAATGATAGAGGGATCACACTCTTAAGCCTCCCTGGCAAGGTCTATTCAGGGGTCCTGGAGAGGAGGGTCGTCGGATAGTCGAACCTTGGATTCAGGAAGAGCAGTGTGGTTCTGGTTCTGGTCGTGGAACACTGGACCAGCTCTACACCCTCAGCAGGGTCCTGGAGGGTTCTGGGAGTTCACCCAACCGGTCCACATGTGTTTTGTGGACTTGGAGAAGGCATCCGACCGTGTCCCTCGGGGATCCCAGTGGGGGGTTCTCCGGGAGTAAGGGGTACTGGGCCCGTTGATACGGGCTGTCAGGTCCCTGTATGACTGGTGTCAGAGTCTGGTCCGCATTGCCGGCAGTAAGTCGGGCTCGTTCCCGGTGAGAGTTGGACTCCGCCAGGGCTGCCCTTTGTCACCGATTCTGTTCATTACTTTTATGGACAGAATCTCCAGACCAGCCAAGGTGTTGAGGGGATCCGATTTGGTGGCCTTAGGATCCATCTCTGCTTTTTGCAGATGATGTGGTCCTGTTGGCTCCATCGGGACGTGATCTGCAGCTCTCGCTGGAGCGGTTCGCAGCCGAGTGTGAAGCGGCCGGGATGAGGATCAGTGCCTCCGAATCCGAGGCCGTGGCCTTGAGCCGGAAAAGGGTAGAGTGCCTTCTCCGGGTCGAGGAGGGTGTCCTGCCTCAAGTGGAGGAGTTCAAGTATCTCTGGGTTTCACGAATGAGGGAAGAAGGGAGCAGGAGATCGACAGGCGGATTGGCGCAGCGTCTGCCGTGAAGCGGCGCTGTACCGGTCCGTCGTGGTGAAGAGCGAGCTGAGCCAAACAGCCAAGCTCTCGATTTACCAGTCGATCTACGTTCCTACCCTCATCTATGGTCATGAGCTTTGGGTCATGACTGAAAGAACGAGATCTCGGATACAAGCGGCCGAAATGGGTTTCCTCCGTAGGGTGGCCAGGTTCTCCCTTAGAGAGAGAAGCTCAGTCATCCGGGAGGGACTCAGAGTAGAGCCGCTGCTCCTCCACATCGAGAGGAGCCAGTTGAGGCTCGGGCATCTAGTCAGGATGGACGGATTCCTGTGAGGTGTTCCGGGCACGTCCCACCGGGAGGAGACCCAGGACACGCTGGAGGGACGATGTCTCCCTGCTGGCCTGGGAACGCCTTGGGATTCCCCCGGAGGAGCTGGAAGAGGCTGGGAGAGGGAGGTCTGGGCCTCCCTTCTTAAGCTGCTGACCCCGCGACATGACCCCGAATAAGCGGAAGAAGATGGATGGATGGATGAATATCACATTTGTACAGCAGACTGTCATCAGGCAGATTCTCATGTAATCTGAACGTGTCAGAAACAGGAACTCATTGAAACAGCCTGGATTTAGATTTATTCCCTCTGAACTCAGAGATTAACAGAATTTATTATTTTTAATTAAAAGGCTGATAAATAATAACAGATGCAGAAAATCCTCTTCTATCATCTGCTGTGTTTTCATAGATCAGGTATCAGATGGATGGTTCTCTATAAGATATGTTATAATTTATGTTCCAGGTAACATTTCATAAATTAATGGGACTTCTTTGAAAACGTTTGCAGCTCATTAAACTTCATGTTTCTTCCTGTTTTCGGGTAGCAGAGTCAGGGGGAGGACAAAGAGCCGTGATGCCAGCCTCAGTCCAGACGGACCGCAGATTTTAAATCCTCCTCAGTCAGAAAATCATCTAAAGCTCCAGAAACATCACAATCTGTCATCAGTTTAACTGATGATTATTTCAGGATATTTGATATTCAACCTCTGGACATTTAGACTTTAATTATTAAACACAATAACTGATCAATACTTCCTAATCGTGAATCAATTCTTCAGTTAACAGAATAAAATGTAGGATGAACATTAAGACATTTAACAAACATTCAGACAGAAACATTGAACATGGAAGACAAAAAGCCTTTAACTCTTTAAGTCTGAACATAATAACTTTAGTTTGGTTTCTATCCAGATTTAGAACATTTTCCATCCATGAACTGATTGTTTCCTGAGCCTGTAATTCAATGCTTCAATGGGTTCAGATTCACCTGATGACATCATAACGTAGAGCTGAACATCATCTGTTTTCCTTCATGATGTCAGAGGAAGATGCTTCAGAGTTAGATGTTATCTTCATCGTCTCTTTGTAGGTTTGCAGTAAACAAGTCAAGTTTCCCGCCATGTTCCCTCAGACTTTGATGAAGATTCAATTCAGTAGTGGAGCGATTTATTACTACTAGACACAATAAGCATTACATGGAAACGTCCAATCAGCAGCTTCCTCTGATCGTCCAATCAGCAGCTTCCTCTCCTCTGGGCTGCAGGGGCTGATGGGAGTTTGAGTCCTCTGCTAGAAACCACGTGGCCCTGGTCTGATCTCACAGCTCGTCCTTGTTTGGCCTCAGCTGCATCAGAGCGCCACTTCTCCCCAGGTTCACCAGAGGAAACACCACTGCACACAATGCTTTTCCTCCCAGCTGCTGCTCTGTGCTGGCTGGGTTCAGGTGAGTGTTTCCAGCCAATCAGGAGCCAGCAAAGCCCACCTGGAACAAACACTGTCACACTGACCTTCACCTGTCTGTCTGTGTCTCTGCAGCGCTGGCTGCCATGGCAACACAGCTGGTTCAGGAGGATTTAAGTCGAACTGGAAGAGTTGATAACAGCATTTCTCTCAGCTGTGGAGAAACAAGACAGTGTGGTGGTTATGTTGTAACCTGGTACCAGAAGAAAGAAACAGAAACATTCAGAGCTATTCTCTATATCACCAGTAATGGTAGAATAGAAAAGCCTTTCAATCATCCTCAGCAAGATGATTTCTCAGCTGAGAGAAATCAGAACAGGTGTTTGTTGAAGATAAATGCAGTGAAGCTCATTCATTCAGCCTCCTACTACTGCGGCTGTTAGATCTCTGGTTCCCACAGTGAGAAATGATTCCTTCAGCCTGAACAAAAACCTCCAGATGATCAGATGTGAAAACAGAGATTATGACAAGCCAACTGAAAGCAACGTGAACAATGCATCACCCTTCAACACAAAGACTCTTCCAGGTGTTTTGCTCATTGATGTGGGACTTGTTGTTTTCTCTGAATTCACCTCAAAGCATCGAGTCGTCACAGAACTGGGTTTAGGAATAGTTTCATATCTCCTAAACGATGCAACATAGAGACACAAACTTTGACATGATTTCAGTTCAGGATTTTCTAATGTTCACAATTTATTATTTTCTTTCAGTCCTCTTACAGTTTAGTCATAAATCTTGTTTGTTTATGAGTTTCAAATTTACATCATCACAGCTCCAAGACAGAAAAAATGTACATGCATGAAATGAGGCATGATTGTTCGCTGATCCTTAAGGAATCATATCCATAGATTTTATATTTCCTCAGACTTAGGAAACAGTTTGGAACCAACTAAAGATGGAATTCAGTTTTCTTTTGTTGTCAAAACATCAATTTTTACAACATTTTTTGCATTTGATATTATATTGTGATAAAGCTGAGTTGACAGAAATGTATTTGTTCTGATAAAGACGGAGTGAATATCGTCTGTAGCCTTTACGGTTCCTGAGACGTTCGCTGTCGATCCAGAGCTGCGTTTCCATCATGGAGGTTCTGGGTTCTGCAGATCATGTCCAGCAGCTGATTAAACACAGCAGCTCCCAGCAGAGCTCCCCCTAGTGGTGGGATGATTACCAGCTAAATGAAAAAAAATATATTTTTAATGATTATAAAGATAAAATGTTAGCATGCTTCAGTTTTTGGTGGATCTTTTCAGTCTCTACCAACTTGTTCTGTTGACTATTAGCAAAGACTATTAATTCATATTGGGCCCAAACTGTTTGTGTTAAAATCCACGGCTCAATTAAAGGGAGAGAAAAACTTCAACTGATAAACTGTGAATGAGCTTGGATAGCAGAAAATGTTTAGTGAGCAGCAGTGAAATACCAGGAAAACCTGCTGATTGGATTCATGGTGCAGCTGCTGAGAGCAGCAGCAGCTTCCTCTGATCCAATCAGCATCTTCCTCTGATCGTCCAATCAGCAGCTTCCTCTGATCGTCCAATCAGCAGCTTCCTCTGATCCAATCAGCAGCTTCCTCTGATCCAATCAGCAGCTTCCTCTGATCCAATCAGCATCTTCCTCTGATCCAATCAGCAGCTTCCTCTCCTCTGGGCTGCAGGGGCTGATGGGAGCTTTGAGTCCTCTGCTAGAAACCACGTGGCCCTGGTCTGATCTCACAGCTCGTCCTTGTTTGGCCTCAGCTGCATCAGAGCGCCACTTCTCCCCAGGTTCACCAGAGGAAACACCACTGCACACAATGCTTTTCCTCCCAGCTGCTGCTCTGTGCTGGCTGGGTTCAGGTGAGTGTTTCCAGCCAATCAGGAGCCAACAAAGCCCACCTGGAACAAACACTGTCACACTGACCTTCACCTGTCTGTCTGTCTGTGTCTCTGCAGCGCTGGCTGCCATGGCAACACAGCTGGTTCAGGAGGATTTAAGTCGAACTGGAAGAGTTGATAACAGCATTTCTCTCAGCTGTGGAGGAACTGAGCCGTGTGGCGGTTATGTTGTAGCCTGGTACCAGAAGAAAGAAACATTCAAACCTATTCTCTATGTCTACATTGGTGGTCGCCCATCAAAACCTTACAATCATCCTCAACAAGATGATTTCACAGCTGAGAGAAATCAGAACAGATGTGAACTGAAGATCAACGAAGTTAAACTAGATCATTCAGCCTCCTACTACTGCGGCTGTAAGATCCCTGGTTCCCACAGTGAGAAATGATTCCTTCAGCCTGAACAAAAACCTCCAGATGATCAGATGTCAGTTTGTGACATAGAGCAGTAAACCACAGCCCAGGTTCACTGAGTTCACCTCCATCTCAGTCAGAGACTCTCTGAGCTCTGAAGGTTTCATCAGTTTGTTGGATTTATTTCACAGTTTTTGGTTTCATTCATATTGTTTCAGATACAGGATCAATGATGAAGAGATCATCATCATCATCAACATTAAAGGGTTTTAGATTAATATTTAAAGTCAAAATTTGCTCTTTAGAAAAACACTTCCAGCAGATAATTTTAGTTTATTTCCCTTTAAAAGTCAACTAGATTTGGGTTCATCTTTTCTTCTGGACGCTTCTGCTTCTCAGAGGAACCAGATGGTTCTGGTGAGTTAGCTTCATGAACCTACATCAGGTCACATTGATCAGTAATAAACTATTACAGAACATCAATTATCAGTTCTGTCAGAACCTCGGCTTGAGGTTCTGCTCAGGTTCTGGAAGCCTTCGGGTTGCTCTGTTGGTTCTGATGTTTCTCATCTTCCTCTTCACTCCACAGGTTCTCTCTGGGTTAAAGGTCAGGCCGGTTTGCTAGCTAATAAAGAACACCAGTTTTTGGTATCTGGATTTGGATCGGTACCGAGTCCTGAAGGTAAAAGTCCAGTCAGTTTGTGTCCAGGATGTGTGGGGTCTGCAGAGAAGAGAGCTGCTGTTTTCCTGATCTTTGACCTTTACCAGCTGGATGGAGGGAAGGTCAGACTGTTTCTGAGAGGATGAGAGAGACGAGATGATCTGGTTAAGCTGCAGGTTCTGATTGGACCAGCTGAACCACCTGACTGATCAGTCCTGGACCAACAGGGGCGGTTCTAGTCGGGGCCCAGAGGGGCCGCTGCCCCTGATGAGGCCCTTGACTGTCTATGAAATTGTTCTTTCCACTATTATAAAGTAAACTGTCCGGCTGCTTTAGATCCAACATTTCCATGGTTTAACAGCTTTTTTATTCTCAATAACAAAATTGATCTATGATTTGTGATCAAATGTATTTATGGGGCCCTGAAGGTTTTGGGGCCCCAAGCAGCTGCTTAGTTTGCTTCTGCATTGGGCCGGCTCTGCTGTTCACACTCTTAGTGAAGCTGCAGGTTTCTCAGCATTCAGAGAGTCAGACTGACAGCAGGTCAGAGGTCATGACCTCTGCTGTCTCCATCCCAGCTGATCAGGGTCAGAGGTCATGACCTCTGCTGTCTCCATCAGCCTCCAGGAAACCACAGACCACCATGATGCATTCATGACCTCAGGAGATCTCAGCAGCTGCAGCTCAGACTGAACACTGGAGACTTTCAGCAAGAACCAGGAGACCCACTGGGAGAGCTGGGAGCTTTCAGACAGGATGTCTGCAGAACTTCCTTCAGAACTACTTTGGACCTTCACATTTCTGGTGGTTCTGATCCACCAGAACCTCAGCAGCCATGTTGAAACTCGTCATGGAGCTGAAACCTGATCCTGATGCATCATCTGGACCGGTTCCCCTCAGCCGACCCGGTCAGCAGCAAACTGGTTTCTGTGGAGGATACTGGTACCGCTTTGGTTCTGGAGCCAGACTGGATGGAACCGGTAAGAACCAACACTGACTGGGTTTCATCAGCAGATTAAGGAAATATGATAAATTTCATCAGCAGCTGAACTTTGTTCTCATTTCTGTAACTATTGGAGGAAATGATCTTTTCCTTTCAGTGAAGCTGTGATGTTATAAATAAACTCTTTTCTGAAAAACACTTTAATCCTAAAAACTAAAACTAAAACTTAGATGAAGCTGGAAGAGAAAATTTGCTGCATTAAGACACAAAACTCAGCCGACAGGTTTTTGTATCAGTCTGTCTCACTGTGGGTTGAATGGATCTTTGGACCTGGAACCAAACTGTATGTAATGGGTAAGAACCAACATTTACTGGTTTCACTGGAGACGTTAACATGTGTTTAATGTCTTTCTGCTGATTCACGATTTACATGTTAGTTTTTATCATTAATAGAAAATTAATCAAGGAAAAATCAACAATTGATGAAAAACATTTTCAAAAATGTTTAAATTTAGAAAATTTAAGAATTTTCTAAAATAAATGTATTATATATATTTTAAATATTGGAGAATAATATCTGTAATCTCAGTGATCCTGTAATATTTGCTAACATTGTTGATAAAAGTCTATATTAGTATAAAATATTCTTTCTATGTTAACTAAGTGCTAAAACTCAGTGGGAAAAACATGTTCAAGGACAACTTTATGAAATAAATGTAGTATTTCAACCGATAGCAGAGAGTATCTGTAAACTCTCAGCAACTCTGCAATATATTCTGTAAAAGTCTAATTTCTGTAAAATATTATTTATATGTTAACTAACTGCTAAAACTTAAAACTGACAATTTAAAAACTGAATATGATAAAACCAGAAAACAGCTGATGGGTTTTTGTATCAGTCTGTCTCACTGTGCATGGGAATATCTCTTTGGATCTGGAACCAAACTGTTTGTAACTGGTAAGAACCAACATTTACTGGTTTTACTGGAGAAGTTAAAATGTGTTTAATGTCTTTCTGCTGATTCACGATTTACATGTTAGTTTTTATCATTAATAGAAAATTAATCAAGGAAAAATCAACAATTGATGAAAAACAAAAATCCAAGAATTTTCTAAAATAAATGTATTTTCTTTTTACCAATATTGGAGAATAATATCTCAAACGTCTCAGTGACCCTTTAAAATCTGATAATATTATTGATAAATGTCTAATTACTGCAAAATATTCTTTATGGATTTACTAAATGCTAAAACTCAGAGTTACATGGAGCTGACAGAGAAAAATAATATCAATAATATTAATAATAATAATAATAATGAGACCAAAAGCATCAGGCGGTTTTTCTATCCGTCTGTTTCACTGTGTGGGAGTTATAATGATCTGATCTTTGGTTCTGGAACCAAACTTTATGTCATCGGTAAGAACTTTTATTTTCCTTCAGCTGTTTTAAACTACAAGTTAAAATGTTTTTAATCAGTTTAATGATTCTGTCATTAGTGGAGAAAAATGATGATAAAGGAGAAAAACTCTGGTTTCCTTTAAATTAAAATGAAAAGTTATTATTTAATAAAATATTTAGAACGTTTCAGATATTTTGTGTTTATCATCTTTGATGTTTTAAAGCCTCTGAAGTCGATAAAAATGTTCATCTGGTAAAGAATTGAAAATCTTACAAATGTTCACAGGAAGGTTCAGAAAATGTTACTTAAAAAACCTCTAAGGGTTATAAAGATATTTAAGAAACACTTTATGTTATCAATGTTTAAATGTATTATTTTAAAATATGGAAAACCAACTAAAATATGACCAACATTCAGTCGTTTACTTTTTTATTGAATATAAAATAATTTATTCGGAGATGAGAAACTTAATTATTTTATCTCAATTTTCAAATATTGAAAAGTTATTAGAAATATTTAGAGTTTAATATAAATACAGTTAAATTGTGGAAGATATTTATTACATTATATTACAGCTGGATATAAAATTTGCCGTATTGTTGCATCAATCTATGATTTTAGTTTTCAACAAAAACATTACCGTTTTAAAAATGTAACTGTTTAAATTTGATCAAATATATGAAAAGAGTTTTATGATGAACCAGTTACTGTGTGGCAAGAAAATCAACTAATTTAATATAAATCTTTATTTAATATAGAAATCTTTGTTCCAATAATATGTCTAAAATTTATCATCATTTAAATAGTTTAATATCTGTAGATTTATAATATTTCATGTTCAGCCTGATAAACTGTGAATTTTATTTGGGTTTTTAACTCGTTTAAATGTGAAACAAACTTTCAGTCAGAATAAATCAGACGATGAGCCTGAGAGCCGACAGAGGAAGGAAACCAAAGTTTCTTTAAATAGAACCAAAGAAAGTAGGAGCCCAACACGGGGCCCTGAGGGGCCCCACAGTGAAGACAGTTTGACTGAAAAACTTCATCTGAGCAGATAAATCTATGAAACGATCAAGCTGCTGGTTTCCATAGAAACGTTTAATTTACTTTGAATGATTAATGGAGTTTATTGAACTGTTTGGATCAATGGGAAAATATATGATTGAATTAAAATTAGTTTTGTATAAAAACCTTCATTTGTTGTGAATTGGTGATAAATTCAGTAAATAAAGTGAATTAATACAAATAAATAGTTCAAATCTCTTTAACAGCAGATTCATTTCTGTGTAAAGTTTCAAATCTGATTTAAAACATATAAAATTTTCTGTTCTGCTTGTAACCAGAAGAAACGAGACAATAAATCAGAGCCTCTCTGGTCGTTTCTCTGCTCATGAATTGATTCCAGTTAAAGTTTCTGGATCGTTTGCAGCAGCTGAAGCTTGGAGTCTAAACTCTGAGAATCATGTGGAAAAGTTTCTAACATAAAGTATTAAACTGAGATGAGAGCTGCTGCTGACTGGTGGATGTGTTTCTGCCGCCGAACTTCAGATGCTCCGGTAGTGAAGCCCGTGGTGAGCGTGTACCCAGCAGCATCCAGCGCCCAGCGGGCCGGGAGGGGCTTCCTGCTGTGTCTGGCCTCAGGCATGTTTCCTCCTGAGGTTCGGATCTCCTGGAAAAGACTGGAGGACGACGGAGAGAAGGACCTGACCTCTGAGGAGCAGCTGGAGCTCAGAGAGCCGAACCGCACCGCCGCCATCTTAGAATACAGCCGCACCGCCGCCATCTTACTGGTGGATCGGGATCAGCTCAGCACGTCTAGATACCGCTGCTCTGTGCAGCATGAGGGGGGCCGAGTGGAGGCCCCAACAATACAAGGTGATGAAGCTGCAAAGTTATTTCTCCTCACAGGATCCAAAAGAAAAGAGACGTCCAGAAAATAATCTTTATTTTATAAAACAAGAAGAATCAAATCAATAATTAATAACTAAACATCCACATGTGCATCACCATGTTAAAGCACATTTGATCCGTAGCATTAGAACCGATAAACGTCACAGCAGCCGTCAATAACCATCCACTCTGTTTTCACTGCATCAATATAACAACATTATTAATAAAGTTATAACTTCATTATTCATAAATAATAATTATGCAGGAGAGCTGATGAATATCACCAGTTTCTCTGAAGCGGCGCCAGTCCTCCTCTGAGTTTTAGAAAATGTTTAAATTTGGCAGGAAGTTTGAAATTATCACCATAAAAATGTTTTATTAGAAAATATTATTATTAATAATACATGAACACAGACTATAAAAATGGAAACTTCAGTTGTTTTATCCTAAAGTCTCTAAATGTTTTGATCATTTCTCCCTGACTTGCCATTTTTGTCTCTGAAGCCGTTGCCGTGGAAACCAGTAAAGACAGGAAGTGGTTCCAGAGTTCTGGTGACCTTTGACCTCAGTCTGTGTTGATGCTGAGTTTCCACAGTTTCACCAGAGACTCTTTAATCTGTCAATGTTACAGATGAAAACATCAGCCTTCGCCTGGCGGGGGCGCTAGTGAGCCTGGTGCTAATATAACCACTCTAATAAAACGTAGCTGCACCATAACACTTTATTATTTCAGCCACTGTAATGATATAATCTGTTAAACTAAAAGGTCAAAAGCTGAAGAGTGAAGATAATAAATAATTAAATGTGAATAAAATCCCTCAGCAGAGGACGAACATTTCTCTGTTTCTCTCCAAACGTTTTCCTGCTTTTCTGCTGCAGAGTTTCCAGCTGCAGCAGCTTCCTGTCCTCTGCAGACACCAGATGAGGAAGAGCAGCAGCAACAAAACTGTAAGATCAGCTGATGATCCAGATGAGCTTGAGCTCAGCAGGATGTGCAGATTGATGATGTCTGTGTGTCTGTGTGTCTGTCAGTGACCTTCCAGGCTCAGTGCCGAGTGAAGCTGCTCTGCCTGCTCTACTCAGTGCTGATAGTGAAGAGTCTGGTTTACTGCTGTGGACTGATGGTCCTCAGGAACAAGGGCCCGGCCCCCAGATGAACTCTGCTGCAGCTGCAAGAACTCAGGGTTTTATTATTAACCACTGAAAATCATTTATTCAACTTTAGCTTCATTTTTATTATCTCTGTAGCTTCTTTGTTTCTCTACAGTCAGATATTCTGAGCCAATCAGAGCAGAACCATCTGCTGTGATGGAAACTAAATCAGCAGATTGAACATGTTTGACGTCTGTAAAAGATTTTATTATTATTCTAAACATTTGAATTATGAAGAAATAATACGCTTTGAGAAAACATTTATATTCATGTTTGATTAAAATGTGTGATAAAGATTGAAAAACTGATTTTGTCCAAATGTTTTTTCTACAGTAATTCTTAATTATGCATTTTGTTTTTGCTTTAAATAAAATCCTTTGATGCTGAAAGATTAAATCTGTTTTTTATTTTATACTAAATGTTTCCTTTGAAGCTCCAGATGCTCAAACATCCAGAGGTTTGATGAGTCTGACGTGTGAATGAGGCTCCATGAGTCTCTGTGTTCATCAGGAGACATGAACTGATTCATCTGCAGTGAGAATTAATGATGATGGTTCAACTGGATCAACATGATTCACTTTACAATCTATCAGCTCTGATGCTGATTTCAATACAATGAAAATGTTTCCAGGAAGCAGAACCAAACCACAGAGATGCAGCAGATGATGAGTTTGTAGAGCAGCAGATATGAATCTGTTCTCAGTGGTTATTAGAACCGACAAACTGCTGAATGCAGCCAATCAGACTCATTTCCTGCAGCTGTGTGGGTTTGTGCTCTGCAGCCTCCACACCGTTAGCTGTGGTTCTCACATTAATAACACAATGACAGTTACAAGAATCGACTGAAACAATCGTTCAGGAAGCAGCTGTGTTCTTCATCTGAGAGAGAAACAGTGAAATCACATCAATGAGGCCTTAATGAGACCAAATCTGTTCTGCACAAGTTAACCAGCTTCCAATAGTTGAAGCTGATTAAGTTCAACTATTTCTGCTGTGAAGGAAACTAAACCAGCTCCAGCAGATTTAACATGTTTGACTTGTATCAAAGTTTAGTTTTTAAAACTAAAGAGACGACGTTCAGCATGAAGGTGAAGCTGCTGCTGATGTTTTTCAAATTCCCTGAAAATAGAAAATTTCAGTTTGGATCCTCAAAGCTTCATGGAGGAACTGATTCAGTCAGCAGGAAGAAAACAGAACAAACGGACCCGGTTGGACTCAAACGGAGTCATCAGAACAAAACCAGATTCATTCACATCAACTGGATCCAAAATGTTTGATACGATGATCTTCATCATGCAGCTCCGCTCACTGAAAGGCCAATAAATATCAGAAAGACGATGAGTTATGTTTTCTAACAGATCGTATCAAAGTCAGTGAGTCTCCAGATTTAGATTTAAATCAATATTAATATTGATTTAACAAGAGGAAACAAATCAGAATTCATGTTTTGTTCAGATTAAATATTTATTTAAATCAAGAAAACATCAGTTTGTCTCAAGATATTTGGTTCATTTTCTGTTTTTATCCATTAAACTCAAACTGAAATCATTTATTTTAGTTTAATGTTTATCATTACAAAAATCTTAAATCCTCAGTGCATTAATTAGATTAATCATGGTGTTATTGGAGCAACAGGTTTTGTTAAATATAAATGATGTTATGAGAGAACTTGATGTTCTGGTTCCATTCTGCTGTTCCGGTCCAGCCCAGCAGGGGGCAGAAAACGGACCAATCAGTTCACCGGCCACTTTATTAGGCACACCCTGACAGTTAAAAGCTTTTATTTTGATTTTATTCATATATTTTCTGGTCCTTTCACAAAATCCTGGTTAACCTGAGAAGGTTGTTGGTTCAAATCCCAGGAGTTTCTCTCCCTACAGCATCTTCACATAAATAATTTCCTCCTAATTCTAAAGTTTAAACTTCAGCACAACCTGATGAACTACAGACACTTTAAGATGTTTTCACTTAGACACAGGAGCAAAATATCACTATGAGAAATATATACATCTAAAATATTTTACTTACCAGCAGATCACAGAAAATGTTTTATTTTGTTTCTATTAGTCTTTATTTTCCACTTTCAGATAAATAAATATAAATAAAAATGATCCAGTGTATAACAGAACCAGAAACTAAAAGATAAAACTGAAACACATCCAGACATGACCTTCATCACACTGACAGCAGAGGGCGCTGTTCACATGTAGCCTGAAATATTGACCTTAAAATCTTCTGACGTCATCAGAAAGTGTAAAGTTAAAGTATTTTATACTCAAATACTTAAAAATGTTTTTAAATATAAAAGGTCATATAAACGTCATAAAACAGAATTTAAATGATTAACAGAAACTTAATGAATTTTTATAACAAGTTGTAGCAACAAACAGAGGAACCGGAACCAGAACCAGAATGTTCTGGTGCACAGATCTCACATCCAGTCCTGGAGGTGCTGCTGTCCTGTAACCTTTACATGAGCCTCTGCTGCACCACCTGAACAGAATAATTAGGACATTAGCAGAACTCTGCAGGTAATGAAGCCGTTTCATTCCAGCGTTTTTTACCTGTGGCTCATCTAAAACCTGCAGGAACCCTGGAGGACCGGAGTTTGAGACCCCTGTTCTGGTGGGAGTGGATCAGAACCATCAAGCTTCCATCTGAGAGCTTTTAGTTGGTTTAAGGTGTTAGAACAACAATCAGGTCCAACAGAACCTCAGTCTGACCCGGATTTAGTGGGTCCACTAAATCAGAATCCACCTGGTTCTGAATGACAGGAGATGGTTCTGATGAGGCCCAGAAAGAGACATCAGAGGATCAGCCTGATGGTTGCCATGGTAACGGGACCGAGGACTCGGCCCTGAGGGACTCCACCGTAAAGCTGCCAGCAGTTTGTGTGATCAGTCTGATGGAAACCAGTGCAGAGCTGGTCCTCAGAGACCAAACCAGTTAGAAGTTGAGCTGTGAAGGAGACGCCCAGACCGGATCAGAACCAACATGGCCGCCAGGTCACAGGAACAAACCAACATGAATGTTTGTCTCAGTGGTTTGAGTTTCTGTCTCGGTGGTTTTGTTTGTTCCTGTGAGCTGAAATCTTCCTGCTGCATCAACAGAAACACAGAAAAACTGATGAGAGTTTAGATTCAGGTGTTTCAGTCTGTAGTTCTAGTTATTATAATGCATCAGAGCCATCGATCAGGCTGATCAATGGCTCTGATCGGAGCTGATTGCTGAGCTGTGAGTTCAGCTGTGAGCTGAAGAACACAGCTGCTTCCTGAACGATTGTTTCAGTCGATTCTTGTAACTGTCATTGTGTTATTAATGTGAGAACCACAGCTAACGGTGTGGAGGCTGCAGAGCACAAACCCACACAGCTGCAGCTGATTGTCGCTAATCTGACCCAACTGTCCAAACGGCTGCTAAAGCTCATCCTGCTCGGCTGCAAAAATCTGTATTTTATACATTTTATTCTGTTTATTGTTCTTTACTTCTTTAATTCAAAGCGTTTTTCTGTATTTTCTTTATCAAAGGATGATTTGAATCTTCAGCTGATCATTAATTAATGATCAGTTTTATTATTTAGATTCACAAGTAAATTTGATTGTTTTTCATTTAAAATAGAGACTAATAAAATTTACTTAAAATTTTAAATTATAGCAATAAACTACATGATTGTTTTTATTCAGACTGTTATTATTATTATTATTATTAATTTACTTCCATCCGTTTTGTTTATCTTTACATGTTAAAACATTTTAGGTTTATATTTTATAAGACTTTTTATTCTTGTATTGTTATTTATTGATTTGGATAATGCCCAATATTCTCATATCAAACTAAAACAATCATAAATTACAATAAAAGTCTCAGTGAAATGAAACAAATTGATTTGAAACGTCTTTATTAATGAAATCTTTTTTCATCATTTATGGATGACAGATAATCTCCTTACATTCAAACTGACAGAATATTTTCTGATTTAATTAAAGTTAAAAGAGGTTCAGCAGAAAGTGAAAACATTCATAAACTGGGTAAAATAAAATAAATTCTTTGCAAAAAAAAACAAAACATTAAATGTAAACAAAGCAGAAATTTGCAAAATTTCAATAAAAAGCCTTAAAAGATCAAGAATATTTTCACATTCCTAAAACGATTCATGACGTTTTTATCTGTTGTTGGATGATCAGGATAGAAATAGAGCATGTAGAAGCGCTTTCACGTTTATGATCCAGTCTGAACAGAAAGTTTTACATTCATGTCTGGAACAAACTGGGAACCATCATCCAGCTCTACTGGTTCCACAGGAGCTGATCAGGCAGAAGTACAGCAGACTCTTGGCGACGAGCAGCGAGTACATGAGGAAGACGAGTTGCTGGCGGGAACCCACAGAACCAGCAGGGCGAGGAGAACCGGCGGGGCGGCGGGGAACTGAGAGGAACATCAGAACGTCAGAACATTAGAACATCAGAACATTAGAACATTAGAACATCAGAACATCAGAACATCAGAACATTAGAACATTAGAATATTAGAACATTAGAACATCAGAACATTAGAACATTAGAACATCAGAACATCAGAACATTAGAACATTAGAACATTAGAATATTAGAACATCAGAACATCAGAACATCAGAACATCAGAACATTAGAATATTAGAACATTAGAACATTAGAACATCAGAACATCAGAACGTCAGAACGTCAGAACATTAGAACATCAGAACATCAGAACATCAGAACATTAGAACATCAGAACATTAGAACATTAGAACATCAGAACATCAGAACATCAGAACGTCAGAACATCAGAACATCAGAACATCAGAACATTAGAACATCAGAACATCAGAACATTAGAACATTAGAATATTAGAACATTAGAACATTAGAACATCAGCTGCTGAAGGAACCAGAGCCACTAAATCACTCTGTTACATTTATCTGAGTAACTATTTGAAACAAAAAGAACAAAAGTATTTTTACTTCGCTGTACTTTTTGCTTCTACTTGAGTAACTTAATGAAGTTTTTCTAATCTTACTGCAGTAAAATTTCTGGATTTTCTGCCATCTGAATGAAAAATAAACATGTTTTAACCAGAAATTTACCAGATGCATGTCTGTGGTTTTTATTAAAGTTTCATAAGATTTTTTAAAACTTTTTTATAGAAACTGATTTAGGAAAAAATATTTTGCCTGATTTTCTTTCTTGTTGCTTCTATGAATTATTGCCATTTTCATCCTTAAAATACCAAAATTTCCACTTATCTTTATATTTTGGTCCATCTGATGATGTAATTTTTAAATATTAAATGTTTTTATCATCAGTTCCTCAGTCATCAGATATTTTCTGCTTTTACTTGGTGAATTTTCTGGTTTTTCTGCCTCTTCAGTCAGAAACTTCCAGCTGAATCCAACCGGATCTCTGAAACTCTACCTGTTTTTGAAGGAGCCTCTGTAGCGCCCCCTTCATGTTGCACGGAGCAGTGGTACTGGTAGGTGTGCTGAGGATCCGGATCCACCATCCTGATGGAGGAGAACCGACCCGCCTCGCTGAGCTCCAGCTGCTCCTCAGCAGGAAGAACTTCCTCCTTCCCGTCCTCCTTCCTCCTCTTCCAGGTGAACCGGATCACAGGCGGAAACATTCCTGAGGCGACGCATAGCAGCGGCTCCTTCCGGTCCGGCTGCAGATCCTTCCGGTCCGGCTGCAGATCCTTCCGGTCCGGCTGCAGATCCTTCCGGTCCGGCTGCAGATCCTTCCGGTCCGGCTGCGGCTGGGGAACCGCGGAGTACAGACTCACCTCAGGGTCCTTCTTGCTGATATCTTTATTGAAAAAATAATTTCAATAAAGAGAAAATATGAACATTCATCATCATAACAAAGCAGGAAATGATTTAAAATAAATTTAGAGTAATTAAATTCTTGGAGGAGTTTATAAGATGTGATGATAAAAACACAAACGGGTCAACAGAACCGACCAATAAACAAAAACTCATGATTTTTAATTATCTGTTACTAAAATCCTTAAAAGTATATATTTATGTAAAAACGGTTTCATAAAACATCCAACAGCAACAATATAAGATTATTTTCCTCCATGAATACTTTACATCCTAATAATAATAATTATGATCATTATTACTATTATGATTATTAGTGTTATAATAAAAGCTCTTTTTGCTTCGTGGGAGAAGAAATTTCAGATTTTAATTGTTAAAATGACAATTTTTTTTCTTAACCAGAACAAGAAAACTTCTAGAAACAGAATAAGAGCCATAATTAATATTAATGAAATATTTTTTATATCTATATTCCAACATAGATCTAAAATATTATGAAAAATATATTTCAAATAAATATAAATGTTTTTACAAGTTTTAAAAGTATGTTTTGAATTTCTGAATTAATAGTTTGTTTTATATTTTATTGTATTTTAATGTTAATTTTAGCATGTCCATAAATATTATTTTAAATATTTAAGTGAAAATAAAGATAAAATGAAGATGTTAAAACACCTAACTGTATATTACTAATATTAATAAAATAGGATTAATTTGTAACTTGAAAAATCTGGGTTAAAAAATAAAGTGTTGATATAAATAGGAACAAAAAAATGAATTTAATAAGTTTGTATAAGTTCCCACACATGAACTGTGTTTTATTATGCAAGGAAATAATAGAAACTAAAATTTGATTTTAAAAGTTTTTTTTAATTATTATTATTAAACTGCAGTAAATTTACAAGAATAAAAAATTTAACATATTTGGAAAATAACATTTAATTCAGGTTTAATCTCAGTTTTAAAGTTGATGCAAAATTTACAGGTATATTTTATATACTTTATGAGAATAAAGTTTATATGTTTAGTATTGAAATGTGTAATTTTACACTTTACAAAATTCTTGCAGTAAATTGAACTCAGACATGAAACAACTGCTGATTTTCTGCTTTTATTTAAATTTAAATTTAATTTCAAATTTAAAATTTTGTTTCTGTTACAAATATTTTTAAAAGTAAAACTGTAGATATTTTTACCTCATGCATATTTATGACTCTAATAAAATGCTTTAGTCTTACTGCCAGCATGCGGACCGGGGGTGTCCAACACGCGGCGCGGGGGCCGTCTGTGGATGATTTGTGTCGGATCTCGATCAAAGAATAACTAATTTGGTTTGATGCAGATTCAAATTTAAGAAAATGAAACTGTAATGGATCAGGATTCACTGACTGAGACGATTAAAACCATAAAATAAAACATTTAAAGCTCAACACAAAGTATTAATATTCTATCAGATTTGTTTTTACTTTTAATTGAGTTTAAACAGAACCACAGACTTTTACTAAAGATCAGGTTTCTGTACAGGATGGTGATAAAATGCAACAGGAAGCATAACCTGGTATTATTGTTGAAAAACCACAAACAAAACAATGAAAAATATAAAACAAAATGAACAATCTAAAAATATATGTTTCAGATCTTCCATCATTTACAGATTCATTTTCTCCAGAAATCACAATATTTTGCTTGTTTTATTAAATGTTGTGTGTTTTTTCCTGCAAGTGAAAATAATAATAAAAAAGATCATTTTATTTATTTTATTAAAACTTCCAACTTTGCATTTTTGGCCCTCAATACAAATCAGACAATCAGAGGAAGTTATGATTAATTTCCCAGAAACGCCTCAGATTTACTGACATGACTCTAAAACATGAATTTAAACATAAACATGTTGAAATTAGAGTTTGGTGATTTAGACCTGGGATTAAATGCGACTCTTTTACTCTCATTAACTGAAGAACGGAGCAGAAAAACTTTCGGGTCAGAATTCAGGTTTTCTGGTTTCTGTGTTTTTCCAGGAAACAGGCGGCTGAACAGAAACCAGAAAATAACAAACTTCATCCAACTTTGTTCTTTAATCAGGTTTCTGTTGCTTTAGGAAGGAGGATCAGGATCTGGAGCTGCTGATTCAGATTATTAAATATTTCTGTCAGAGCTCAAAACACAAACAGGATTTCTGCATCTCAGATGAACAGCAGATTAACAATGAAATGTTTTTCTTACCTGTGACATAAAGTTTCGTTCCGGTCCCAAAGATGAGGAACTTGTTGGACTCATTGGATCCTCCTGATCCTCCCACAGCGAAACCCTCTGATACAAAAACCTCAGAGTCTGCAGCACGAGGAAGAAGCCGGTTTCTTTAAGGGTTGCGTGTTTGGGGGCTGGGTGTGGCCAAAGACGACTTTCTCCAAACTTCAACATCTCAGGTAAAACAGGTAAGAATGTTTTCTAGAACATGATTCAGATAAAAACATTGCTGCTCATAGAAAATGAAGCTTAAAAGATTCAATCAAAAGTCATTTTTAACTCTTTCCCATCATTTCTAGATTCTCTCTCTTTCCACATTGTTCTGGTTTCTTTGCCCTCCTGACCCTTGGTACCGGTTCTAAGATGGTTTTAGACCAAATGAGTTTTCTTATTTTACATCAACATCAGTTTGGTTTTAACTTCCTTCACTGCAAAAACACAAAATCTTACCAAGTAATTTTGTTCTAGTTTCTATCACAAATATTTTAATACACTTGAATTGAGACAAAACTAACAAAGACGTTTATGAAGCTTTTCAGCAAGAAATAGAAACTTGTTTTGAATAAATAGTTCCTTAATATTTATGAGAAAATCATATTATTTCACTTTGTGTGAAAAAATGTTTTAAGCTCTGAGACTTTTAGAAAATGTTCTGTAAATATTGAACGTTTTTTTCAGAAGGTGATTCACCAGAACCAACATGGCCGCCAGAGGAAAACATCACAAAGTTTTATAAACATCTCTCACTGGTCATCGATAAAAAATGATCAAAGATATTGATTTATCAAACTAATACATCCCAAAGTCAGCTCCATCAGACTAGCAGCAGCAGCAAGTAGCAAACACCTGCTGCAGCTGTGAGTCTAACACAAAGTACAATGTTGTAAATGGCATCATGGAGAAGTACTGCTGATGGAGCTTCTTAAAGAGACAGACGCCAGTTTCATGATGTGAAGTCAAATTCATTTCTGTCTGACTCCTGCCTAATAAAGAAAACATAAAATCCAAAACATTCACATAAATAACATTTTTCACCATTCATGTGCTGATTTGTTTGAGCAAAATATTTTAAATTTGTTGTATAATTAGTTCATTGTTTATGTCTAAAGGATTATTATTTTTCATGCTGTTTATGACTCTATGTACCAGGTGAGGCTGTGGTTCACTTCCTGTATCCTCTGCAGGTTTTTGTTCAGGCAGGTCGGATCGTGTCTCACTGTGGGAACCAGATTCCAGCAGGCGCAGTAATATGAGCCATTATGTTCCTCTTTAACTGTTTTGATCTTCAGACTGCAGATGTTTCCCACACTGAAAGCCAAGAAATCATTTCTCTGAGGATGACCGTACCGATCATAAGGGAATCCACTGGTCAGATCGATCCGTAGAATCACTCTGAGTGGATCTCTCTCTGTGGTTTGGTACCAGTAGACCTGATTTTTATCACAGCCGTTTGAGGCTGAACAGGTCAAAGAGATGGGGCTCCCTTCTTTAGCAACAAGGGATAACTGGTCCTGAACCAGCTGTGTTGCCATGGCAGCCAGCGCTGCAGAGACACAGACAGACAGACAGGTGAAGGTCAGTGTGACAGTGTTTGTTCCAGGTGGGCTTTGCTGGCTCCTGATTGGCTGGAAACACTCACCTGAACCCAGCCAGCACAGAGCAGCAGCTGGGAGGAAAAGCATTGTGTGCAGTGGTGTTTCCTCTGGTGAACCTGGGGAGAAGTGGCGCTCTGATGCAGCTGAGGCCAAACAAGGACGAGCTGTGAGATCAGACCAGGGCCACGTGGTTTCTAGCAGAGGACTCAAACTCCCATCAGCCCCTGCTCTGGACGCGTCACGCCGTTTCATGTGGTTCGGGTTTAAAGCTCGTCGTTCTGTCAGTCAGTGACATCATGACAGGTTTGTCCAGAAACATTTAACGCTTTTAGAGAAGTAGCATTAGCAGCTACCTTTGGTCCACACTGACCAACGCAGAAGCGCTACTTCCATCTATTCAACCAGCCATGATGCTTTGGATGCTACAGTCTAACTGTTGGTATTTTACAATTTTTTACCCTAAATTTCACAGATATTTTTACAGTGCACTTTAACTCTGTGAAGTCCAGGAGATTAGCGACATTAAAACTAGAAATCATCATATTCTGTAGTTGGTAGGTCGAACTTAGAGCTTTTATAATCAGATATTGTTGGGATCTGGGGTTTTGCTGTTAGCAATGACTTTCTGCCCACCTGCAGGGCGCCAACACACCTGTGACCAAATCACCTCATCATCCAGGAGTACAGGAGGAGGGGCTGCCAGTGTTTGCCGGTTCTGGTTCTCTGCGCCGCTCCGAGTTGGTTCTGAGGTTGTTTCCAGTAATACTTTCCTGCTGCGTCTCTCAGGTGTTTTACTCACTGTGTGGCCTGAGTTTCTAGTTTTCCCGTTGTGACTCTGTGGATTGTTACCCACTGGTTGCCCGAGTCCCTCTCCGCCTCTGCTGAAGAATCGTTGACAGTTCCTGGTGTCACAGCTGACAGTCGGACTTACCTGTCCGCCCTCCACCACGAGCCTCTTCCATCTACCTCTATAGACCTCTGTCAAGATCACTGGAGTCTGGATCAGCTCAAGAACAGAGAGACCGCAGTAATTCCCCCCTGGTGGAAACTCATCACACCAAGTAAGATCCGTCCATTTCCTCAAGATTGAACCTTTTCAGTTTGCCATCAACTCTCCTTTTTCTCTCCCTCTGTCTTCATCCGCAGGACAAGAATCACACAATCTCACATTTCATCTTTGTTAAAATAATCTTTATCTGATTTTCTGTTTGGGCCAAAAGACGTGAGCTCAGCATGTGTCTGAAATGTTAATTAGTTTTTAGAGACGTTAGAATGTCGGGTTGATTCAACAGGTTAATAACTTCCTAACGATAACCAACCACTTTCAGTCTAGTTTCCTTGGCGACCACAGCCTGGCCTAGTCAAAGTATTCATGACATCCACATAAACACAGACTGTGGAAGAACCACAGAGCTGGTTCTGGTTCTGTTGGACCTCAGTGTCCATCCTGACATATTACTGAACCAACTGTGAGTTGGGTCGGACACTCCGGTCCAGAACTCAACTGGTTCCAGTCTGACATAAAGAACTAGGATTTCTTTGTTTCAATGGGAAACTTCTCATCAAAGAGGTCAGAGGTCACATGTGGAGTTCATCAAGGTTCAATCCTAGAACCATTTTTTTCTCCCACTGGTTCAGGCCAATACAAGAAATTAGATTAGTTACCATAATAACCCGGATGATACACAGCTCCACACTATGATGTCACCGGTGACCTTTGAACCCATCCAACACTGAACAGATACTTAAAAGAGATACATGTGTTTAAAATGAAACAGTTTGTTTCTATTTTTCAGCTGAACAGAAACAAAACTGAAGTTATGTTAAAGAGGAACAATCTAGAGTTATAGATCTAGAGTTATATATCTAGAGTCAATGCACAGCTTCAATTCTTGCAGCTGGAAACCAGCCCATAAATTGCCAGTTACATGATGGTTGAAGGTGAGGCTGTGGTTCACTTCCTGTATCCTCTGCAGGTTTTTGTTCAGGCAGGTCGGATCGTGTCTCACTGTGGGAACCAGATTCCAGCAGGCGCAGTAATATGAGCCATTATGTTCCTCTTTGACTCCATTGATCATCAAAATACAGCCGTTTCCTTCACGTGAAGCCGTGAAGTCATCTTTCTGAGGATGGCTGTAACGTTTATTAACTTCTCTGTTGATCAGATCGATCCGTAGAATCACTCTGAGCGGATCTCTCTCTGTGGTTTGGAACCAGTAGACCTGATTTTTATCACAGCCGTTTGTTCCTGAGCACTTTAAAGGGACAGAGACAGTGGGACCAGCTCTAGCAACAAGGGATAACTGGTCCTGAACCAGCTGTGTTGCCATGGCAGCCAGCGCTGCAGAGACACAGACAGACAGACAGACAGACAGGTGAAGGTCAGTGTGACAGTGTTTGTTCCAGGTGGGCTTTGCTGGCTCCTGATTGGCTGGAAACACTCACCTGAACCCAGCCAGCACAGAGCAGCAGCTGGGAGGAAAAGCATTGTGTGCAGTGGTGTTTCCTCTGGTGAACCTGGGGAGAAGTGGCGCTCTGATGCAGCTGAGGCCAAACAAGGACGAGCTGTGAGATCAGACCAGGGCCACGTGGTTTCTAGCAGAGGACTCAAAGCTCCCATCAGCCCCTGCTCTGGACAGGAACAGATGGTGTTTGATGACAGACCAGCAGGCGTTGCTGCTTCGCTTTCCTTCAACTACAGCAGTCATTTTAACTCAATGTTCTTTCTCCTTTTGTTTGCATTAAGATACATCATTCCATTTCATATCTCAAGTACAGTCAACTTAATGACTGTACTTTATTCATCCTTTAAATTAAGCCAAGAAACAGCATCAAGGAGGCGACATGTGAAACATCACAACCCTGAAAGCAAAGCAGCCGTTTCTGTTCTGCTCTCCTGCAACTTCGATGCATCTCCCACAATAAAAGCTCTTTGTTCTGCCGACATGTTTCTGTCGTGATTTAGGTGTTGAATACTCTGAAGCAGAGAATTTCACACAAGAGTTAGACTTTATTTTGTTACTTTATTTATGCTGGAAATATAAACAATTTTCAAAAAGACGTTTTTTCAGTTTATATTTTCTTGGGTTTTTAAAATTGTGGACAAACCTAATTTTTCCCCAGTAATAAAAACACAGAATGAAAAATAGCATTGCAAAAAAAAAAAAAAGAAAAGAAAGAAAGAGAGAAAGATTTGAACATTACAGACAAACAAACCCTCTGGAGATGAAAACTAGAGTTAAATTAGTACAAAGAGTAAATCTGCCATCTGGTGGTCAGTTCAAAGAATAAAAACTAAAACTCTACTTATAGCTACTAATGTTGGTTGAGTGGAATACAAATCTATTTGATGCTTGACATTATTACATAAGAAAATCTTATGTTTTCTGAAAATAAATAGGAAAACTTAATGACTGTAGTAAGTTTAATACTTCCAGATCAGACAGAAGATATTCACATATTTGCTGAATCACCTCCAGGATTACAGCAGAGACAGCAGGCGGTATCTGGTTTCCTTTTGCACTTTATTGATTCCTCAGATGTTCAGGAGATGATAACTGAGAACTCATATAGGCTTTTTAAAATATTTGCTCCACATAGGCTTTATTTTTATGGATCCAGTTTATGCCGAATTATTTATATGTAACTAAAATAAATTAAGATGTATTTTTTTCTGGTGTTTTGTTCGGTCTAAAGTGAACAATCAGGCAAAAATTTAAATTGCCATATTTCTAAATGAAATTCAACAGACTACCGACTAGGATCATTAGGAATCTCTGATTTTCAAAATTAACTTTTTAACACTTTCCCAAAATGCATGTAAAAGCTACTGTAAATACTGAAAACACGTCGCATTGGTAAAATATGTTTTTATTAATCGTGTTATTGTTGATAAACTGAGAACTGTGGCTGAATTCACTTCCTTACACAACAAAACGACGACATCCGGCTGTGCATTCTGGGAAATGTAGTAAGGTTAAAGATATCGTTTATGAACATTTTAACATGTATTGTAATTTCATGTCAATTAATGGTCAGTTTCGTTATTTTGTGTAATAATTTTAATTATAAAACATATATGTAGGTATTTTGGAGCAAATGAATGGTTTAAACTTTTTATTATTCAGACGTACTACAAGTCCCAGAGGCCCTGCGTCATTACGTAGGGACGTTTAGCAACGGTCAGTTGCTAAAAGAAAGCCAGCCGCTTCCGTGTTGTTCTGGTGTTATTCTGGTTGAAAACAGGCGTTAGCGCGGTCAGAGCTGACCTGACAGCCTCTCTGCGGGGTTATTATCATGGTCCTGTGAAGCTTGGAGACATTTTCGCCTCTTTTTTCCCAAAATGTCGCTGCTGCAGAGCTCCAAGAAGAAAGACAAGCGCATTCTGTGCGGTACCTGCCCGGACCCGAAATGCCAGGCGCGGCTCTTCTTCCCCGCTCACGGCTCCATCAGCATCGAGTGCACGGAGTGCGGCCAGCGGCACGAGCAGAGCGGCCTGCTGAACGTGGAGGAGGTCACCGACCCGGACGTGGTGCTCCACAACCTGCTCAGAAACGCCCTGCTCGGCGTCACCGGGGCCCCGAAGAAGGGGACCGAGCTGGTGAAGGTGATGGGGCTGTCCAACTACCACTGCAAGCTGCTGTCCCCGGTGCTGACGCGCTACGGCATGGACAAACAGACCGGTAAAGCCAAACTGCTGAAAGACATGAACCAGGGGGAGATCTTTGACTGCTCCCTGCTGGGGGACCGTGCCTTCCTCATAGAGCCGGACCATGTCACCACCATGGGCTACGGCAAAGACCGCTCCGGGAGCCTCATCTACCTCCACGACACCCTGGAGGAGATCAAGAAGGCCAATGGCAACAGAGAGTGTCTCATCCCGGTGCACGTGGACGGAGATGGACACTGCCTGGTCCACGCCGTGTCCAGAGCCCTGGTGGGCAGGGAACTCTTCTGGCACGCACTGAGAGAAAACCTGAAGCAGAACTTCAAGCAGAACCTGGATTGTTACAAGAACCTGTTCCAGGACTTCATTGACGCAGCAGAGTGGGAGGACATCATCAATGAGTGCGACCCCCTGTTCATCCCCCCCGAAGGCGTCCCATTGGGGCTGCGTAACATCCACATATTTGGGCTGGCCAACGTCCTGCACCGGCCCATCGTCCTGCTGGACTCCATGAGCGGGATGAGGAGCTCTGGCGACT
This sequence comes from Poeciliopsis retropinna, assembly GCA_010277075.1. Lineage (NCBI taxonomy): Eukaryota > Metazoa > Chordata > Actinopteri > Cyprinodontiformes > Poeciliidae > Poeciliopsis > Poeciliopsis retropinna. The sequence goes on from VMRM01000021.1 coordinate 901,843, forward strand.
ACTCCGCCACCTTCCTGCCCGGACTTGTCCCAGAGGAACAGTGCAAGGGGAAGGACGGGAAGCCCAACAAACCCATCTGCATCGCCTGGAGCAGCTCCGGCAGGAACCACTACGTCCCTCTGGTGGGCATCAAGAACACGGTTCTCCCCAAGCTGCCGCCCCGCCTGCTACCGAAGGCCTGGGGCGTCCCGCAGGAGCTCATCAGGAAGTACATCAAGCTGGAGCCGGACGGGAGCTGCGTGATCGGAGGTGACCGCAGCCTGCAGGATAAGTACCTGATGCGGCTGGTGAACGCCATGGAGGAGGTGTTCATGGAGAAGCACAGCATCCACCCGTCGCTGGTGGCCGACGTTCACCAGTACGTCTACCGGCGGACCGGCGTGATCGGCGTCCAACCGGAGGAGGTGACGGAAGCGGCCAAGAAGTCCGTGATGGAGAACCGTCTGCACCGCTGCCTGATCTGTGGCGCCCTCTCTGAGCTACACATCCCGTCCGAGTGGCTGGTACCGGGCGGGAAGCTCTACAACCTGGCCAAGTCAACGCACGGACAGCTGCGACCCGACAAGAACTACAGCTTCCCCCTCAACAACGTGGTGTGCTCCTACGACCCCCACAGGGACTTCCTGGTCCCGGACTACAAACTGAGCTCCCTGAACACCTGCACCTGGTGCCACGGGACGTCAGTGCGGCACATCCGCGGGAACGGGTCGGTGGTGTACCTGGACGGGGACAGAACCAACAGCCGGTCGCAGGGGGGGAAGTGTGGCTGCGGCTTCAAGCACTACTGGGATGGGAAGGAGTACGACAATCTGCCCGAAGCCTTCCCCATCACCCTGGAGTGGGGCGGCAGGGTGGTCCGGGAGACCGTGTACTGGTTCCAGTACGAGACGGACCCGACGCTGAACAGCAATGTGTACGACGTGGCCATGAAGCTGGTCACCAAGCACTTCCCTGGAGAGTTTGGCAGTGAGATCCTGGTGCAGAAGGTGGTGAACACCATCCTGCACCACACGGCCAAGAAGAACCCGGACGAGTACAACCCGGTGTCCATCGACGGGGCCCACGCCCATCGCCTCGGCGACGGGACAGAGGTGCCGCCGCCGGACCCCCAGCTGCCCACCAAGATCATCCTGACGGGTCAGAAAGCCAAGACACTCCACAAGGAGGAGCTGACGATGAGCCGGGCGGAGCGCAGCCTCCAGCAGAGCATCAGCGAGCAGGCCTTCGTCTCCCAGAAGAGACGCTCCGACAAGCTGAAGCACGACCCCAAAGGTCAAGGCCGGACCTCGTCCCCCAGCGGCTCCCCGGAAACCTCCTCCTCCTCAGCTCCCGCCACACCCACCAAGACCTCCTCCCCGTCCTCCTCCTCCAACAAGGAGAAGAAGATCCGGGTGACGACCAGCGACGGGCGGCAGGCCATGCTCACCCTGCCGGCCCTCACCACCTTCGCGGAGCTGCGGCGGAGCATCGCCAAGCAGTTCGACGTGCCGCCGGAGCAGCAGTGCATCCGCTACGGCTTCCCCCCCAAAGAGCTGCTGCCGCCCCGGGACGGCGAGGAGAACGAGCCGGTGGCCCTGCAGCACGGCGACAGGGTGACGGTGGAGATCCTGAGGGGCCCTGAGGACAGGGGCCCCGGGGCCCCCATCACCAGGGCGACCAGCTCGCACTCCGCCCTGCACTCGGCGAAGAGCGACGACGCGGTGGCGGGCGGGCGGACGAGCGGCCGGGAGATCCAGGAGAGCATCGACCTGGAGATGTCCTCCCTCTGTCTCCTAGCAACCCTGATGGGTAAGAACATGGCGACACGCAGGTCAAACCTTCATCCTTTATGACATCACATCCTGGAAGCAGCCTGGCAGAGATCAGATGATTTTAGTTTTATATTGCTGGATGATATGCATGTTAAATTTTATCACAAATTCTCGTGGTTTTATTGATGACGATAAATTATATCGATACATAATATTTATTTATTATTTGTCTTTTATGTAACTTAATGTCTGTTTCGGCAATAATAACTTCACAAACACAAAAGCTAACCTTGGAAACATTCCCATTTGTAACGCGTTTCTTTAGGTTAGCAGGCGCATGAAGAAACATCTTTTATACAAGGAAATGAAATGAACTGGATTTTCAGATTTATTGCTATTTATTATGTCAGGACTTTTCTACATCAGATGTTTACATCCGATCTAGTTAAAACTAATGGGGGAACAAGGAATTAATCAAACTATATATCAACAAAATAAGTAATATTTTTAATTCAAAACACTTTTTGCTGCTAAATTATTGATTAAATAGACACGAGCTCAACAACAAAGATATTAATAGTTTTTAATCGGGGTTCAGAGACGCCATCTCCATTCCAGCTCAGAGCTTTTGGATGTAAACAATAAAACGATCAACTGTGTTTTTCTTTAATGTGTTAAAAAGATTAATTGAAATGAAACTAAATTAACAGGTTAAAGTCTCTGGCCTAGTTAAAACCCAGTCGTCTCCTATTCTGGGTCTTCAGGTCAGTTTTCTCTATAATATTCAGTCATGTTTATAAATAAGAAGTGTAGCAGCACTGTTCTTCTTAGTTTTGTTTTCATTTCGAGAGAAACTGAGAGCTTTGCTGATTGGCCGAGCTGTGCAGCACAGTCGCATGCTGGCTTCTGATTGGTTGGCTTCCAGCAGGCTGCAGCTGATTGAACTTTACCAGAAACTCTGCATTCACTGACGTGTGTTCAGTCAATCTGCTGACTCTGGCATCTCGTCCCCTCCCTGTGTCGCCTGCCAGAAGGGTCAAAGGTCACCGCTGCTCTCAGATAAACACAGAACATGATGTAGCGTTGCTGCTGATTTTCAGGAGGGTTTTTTTCTCTGGGCTCTACTGGACCTGACGCTGCACTTCCTGTCCATCAGCCAGGAAGCGCATCAGAGCTGCAGCCGACTGTCGGAACAACTGATCTGCAAAAATGTCCAATACTTTACCTGCTTCAACTCTGACATCATCCCGATGAAGTTCAGATCCATGACAGGAGATAAAAAGGTTCTGGAAGCCGAGCTGCTGCTCTGATTGGTTAAACTGTTCAGATAAATCGGTCAGTAAAATGCAGATCCATAATGAAATATTAGAAGAATCATTGATTCTCATGTCCTGAAATATAAATATTAGCAGCTGAGGCCAGTTAAATATAATCAGCAACATTGAAAACATGTTTCAGTTCCTCCATTTTCCAGCTGATGATAAATATATAGAATAAACGTTTTGGCCACAGAAAAAATCATTCTCTGGTTTAGTATGCAATTATTTGGAAAATTAGCTTCTGTATTTAAAAGTAAAATAAAACCTAAATAGACGTGTTTAGTCTTGTGTCAGTAAAATGTTTGTAAAATTTAATATTTATGCTAATTTAATGGTTTAATTCTGGGATCTTCAGCTTTTAAAAATCCATTTCTGCCCTCGATTCTCATTAAAACTCACAGAGACACTCACGTCACAAAACAACATAAATAATGACACGTTTTTATTATATTATTATTTTAGCTCCATTTTCTTTCATGTTGAAGCTTCGAAATTAAAAAAACATAAAACATCTGCAGAGAGCAGAGAATAAATCCATCAGCTCCTGATTGATCAGAAACATTTCTGTTTCTGATTGGCTGCAGGGAATAAACCTCTGTGATGTCATCAGGGGGTCGGAAGCATGGGATTGCTTTTTGGTTTTGAGTCTGAGCCTTTTGGACCTGAAACATCCCATAAACACGTCGTCAGTTAACATCATGTTGATCCAACAGAGATAATCAGGCAGCAGCTTTAAACCGTCCTGGACTTAAACTGCTTGGATTAGATGAAAACAAGATGCACTTAGTTATTAACTTGATTTCATTTTAAGCATTTATCTTCATTTGAATTATAGAATCCATGCAGTGAATCTAGTTTTACAGAATCAGATGTTTTGCTGCAGTTTCCATGAACTCTGACCTTTTCTGCCTTCAGAACTCCTGATTTACGGACTTATTTGAACCCCGTGTTGTGTTCAAGGTCTCTGCGTGTTTCTGGACGCCTCTCACCTGATAACTGTTCTTTTCCAGGCGAGGACGTTTGGTCGTACGCCAAGAAGCTGCCGCACTTGTTCCAGCAGGGCGGCGTCTTCTACAACATCGTCAAGAAAGACATGGGTGAGTTTGTTTTCACGCTCAGAACCTCATGACGTCTCCTGATTGAGGTTTTATGTTTTTAAATGAATGCAGCTGTCTTAGTGGGAAGATAGGAGTTTATGTGTTATTTTTATTAACTTTCCATTCAGTACAGTACATTTCAAAACCAGAGTATTTCCAGCTTGAAGCTTCAAAGCTTCGTCACATTTACACAACAAAGAGCTGGGAGTGAGGAGAGCTGCTGCGGCGAAAATAATCAGATTCACAGATAAATTTAACCTGAGACTGAAGACGCTTCACTCCAGATCGTCTCGTTCGCTCTGACAGCTGTGTTCATGGGAAACCAGCGACATCAGAGTCTGAGAGAAACTTTACAGAAATGGAAGAAAAGATCAAAAGTTGTGATCTTCAGTTTTCCAGGACAAAATCAAGACTCTTAAAATAAAGAATTAAAAACCCAAGCCTTCATTTTAAGGTTTTATTCCATTAATGTTGATGTGTGAATATAATCAGGTCTTTGTCGTGGTGAAATTGTCGCTGTGACGACAATAAATTAGCCTTTTATTGTGCAGATGGAGTGTAGATGCACTAATTACATTACAGTGAATATTAGTGGAACAAGGACATGATGTCATCAGTGATTTATATAAATTTTGCTTTAATTTCTGCTCTGACTGGATTGTTCTTTCATCAAATGGTCTCTATTCTCAGGTTAATGACTAATCGATAACTAGATTAGTTGACATATATTTAGTGGTGTGACTGGCCAAATGAATCACATTCATGATTAGTTAAGTTAAAGTCTTTGTATCCTGAGCGGTTCTGTGTGTTCTGAGCGGTTCTGTGTGTTCTGAGCGGTTCTGTGTGTTCTGAGCGGTTCTGTGTGTTCTGAGCGGTTCTGTGTGTTCTGAGCGGTTCTGTGTGTTCTGAGCGGTTCTGTGTGTTCTGAGCGGTTCTGGGTGTTCTGAGCGGTTCTGTGTGTTCTGAGCGGTTCTGTGTGTTCTGAGCGGTTCTGAGTGTTCTGAGCGGTTCTGTGTGTTCTGAGCGGTTCTGGGTGTGTGTGTCCTCCAGGCCTCATGGACGGGAAGCATTGCACGCTGCCTCACCTGACGGGGAAAACCTTCGTCTACAACGCGGCGGAGGAGCGTCTGGAGCTCTGCGTGGACGCCGCGGGTCACTTCCCGGTCGGGCCGGACGTGGAGGAGCTGGTGCGGGAGGCGGTGCTGCAGCTGCGCTCCGAGGCGGCCTCTAGGGGCAGCAGAGAGGGCAGCCCATCCCACGGCGTCCTGCGGCTGGGCAGCGGCGGCGTCGTCCGCAAGAAGGAGCAGTTGCAGAGCGTCACCGCCTTCCAGGGTAAAGGTCACTCCCTAGGGAGCGCCGGAGGCTCCTCCCCTCCGGAGCACCGGCCAATCACGCGGCAGCACAGCAGCGGCGTGGACCTGAGCGCCAGCGTGTCCAGAGGAGCGCCGGACCTGTCGGACATTCCCGAGGACGCCACCAGAGAGCTGGTCCGCATGGCGCCGGGCTTCGTGGCCAGCAGGGACGGCCGCACTCCCGACCCGGGTCTGATGGAGCAGCAGCGCCGCAAGCTGCAGGAGATGGTGTCCTCCATCCAGGCCTCCATGGAGCGCCACCTGAAGGAGCAGCAGAGTGCTGCAGGCGCCGTGGGCGGGGCCAGCCAGGAGCGAACTGCTGGGACCAAACCCGGCGCCGCGGCCGCCACGGGGGGCAAACCGGAGGAGCCGGAGGACATGGAGAGCCAGGACGCTGGGCAGGGCAACGCCAGCGAACCCATGGACCACTCCTGATGGCGCCGCCGCGTCGCCTCCGCCCCCTGACCGCCGCCTGCTGCCGCGCCGCAGGCCGGACCCCAAAGCTTAGGTCTTCATTACGTCGCGTTGTCTTTACTGCATGACTGAGGAGCGAACTGACCGCCCTGCTGCTGCCGCGGCAACCGTCACTGAGCTGAGACACGGAGACGGTCCGTCTGCGGCGCATCGTCACGCCGCCACTGTCCGTGTCTTTACTCCGCCAACTGTCTCACCTCAGAGGTAGGAAGTAAATCCAGAGTAAACGGATTTATTTCCTCCTTCAGGAGAATTTTCCCTCAGCTGATGGCTCTTCCTCAGCGACGGCTCCCAGTGTTCCCAGTTGCCTGGAAGCTGACCGGATTGAGCCTCCAGCCTTCTGAATCCCTCCTGCAGACGCCAATTCTTCCTGCTTTAAACCTGCACCGAAGAACCCGGTCAGATTAAAGAGTGGGACACTTCCTGTCTGCACAGGAAGTGAGAATTGGCCCACAGAGGAGACGCCCCGCATCATCGCTTCTTTTGTTCAACTCTGCTGCCTTCATCACCGACACCTGCTTTGCTCCACCGCCTGTCTGACGAATGCTGGACTCCTGTAGCCGTCAAACGGCGCCACCTGCAGGCAGGAAGCAGCTCCTGCAGATGTTTACAGGGTTCAACCCAAAGTGAGCTTCAGGTCTCGCCGACTGTTAGAGACGCAGGCGAGTGACAAATTAAAAGAAAACACTGAAGGAAACGTTTCTCCTGAATGAATTTATTCCAGCTGATTTTTCAGATTTTTTCTCAGTTCTCATGTAGGAATCCGTTCACAGCCGATGGAGACGGAAACCGGCTGTTTTTGGTTTTGGTTGTGGTGCTTTTCTGAGTGAGTCACTTTAATTAAACACTAAAGGGATGATTTCACAGGTAGATATTGTACAGCAGTGTGAGCCACTTGCTTAATAAAACATTAAGTGTTAATAATAATAATAATAGTTTCTACGTATAACTTCAGCTGTTTTTTATGCACAGAAGCCATATTGGATTCTGAACTCTGAGTTTTCCGGGTGAAATTCTGTATTTTAGTTCTTCCTGGTTTTTCTCACTGAAACTCCCAAAGTCAAACTCTTCAGGCCAATTTTTGTTCTTGTTTGTTCTGTTGAGTTTTGATCTCAGTTTTGAAGTAAATATTTCTAAAACTTGGCTGACAGAGTTCTGATCAGAGGCCGTTTCCAAGTAAACTGATGAACGTTTATCATAGGCTGGCAGATTTGGGCTTTGATCCAGGAAGTTCTTTAAAACAGATCAGCTTCATGTGTCTCTCCTTTAAGGAGTCAAAGGTCCAGATCAGGGAAATGTTGCCCATCAGAACCCCACCTGTAGTTTCCACCAACCCAACAAACATTTAGACCCATATTGAGCCTTCAGTGGTGTGTTGATCCACATTGAGCGCATCACGTCCTCCATGCAGGTCTGAACTCAACATCCTCCCACTTCCTGTTAGTTTGACTTTCTGCAGTTTCTATTTCCTTTAATTCGTCACTCGTCTGTTGAATGTAAAAACGTCCCAACAGTGAAATGCCAAAGAGAGAAACGTTTTCTGATCGGCATTTTAGAGAAGTTTAATTTGAGGATTCAGACTGAAGCGGGTTGACGAAGCGACCTGGAGGTCAGGTTATGCAGCAACTTTTACAGATAAATACGTTTGTTTTCCTGCAGTTCAAAATCTCAAATTTTAACCTTTTTGTCTCCATGAAGTCGATTCTAACAGGAGTTTGAAGCCGAAGCTCCTGTTGCCAAAATCAGAAGTCAGAAAAAAACAACCTGAAGGAAACACGAGCAGTGAAGGTAGAGGGGAAATGGCTCCCCCTGGTGGTGGGGAAATCTCAGTGCAATTCTTCTTTTTTGAAGATATTTAAGTAAAAACGTCAAATAAATCAAGTTTAGATTAAAAAAAAGTACAAAGACGACAACAAAGAACAAATTTACTGAAGAGATGTGATTTATTTCTCTTGAGTGTTTTTTTAAAATTATTTTTATGTTTTTAATTGTTTTGAGTTTGAAGCTTCTTATCAAACCTGATTTTAAATTTTTCTGGGCTCTTAAAGCTGCAGAACTTCCCTCCATCCGGACCGACTTTCACCTGAACTTCTGTTTAAACAGCAGCCAAAGAAAAACCAGGTTAAAGTTGCCAATATTTCACCAAATTACAAAAAAAAAAAAAAAAAAAAAAAATCGGGAATCTCAGAAGTTTTGTTGGGTTACAGGAAACATTTAATTTGTTTTAGTTTTTTTTTAGTTTTTCTGATGTTTGACAGATTTTGTAGCATCAAACCGATCAGAACAAACGTTCCCCTCCAGAACCTGGCTCCGGTGTTCAGGACAGCGCCACCTGCTGGACCTGAGCACTGCTCCAGCACCAGAACACCAAAGGTCCAAATGATCGGTTCCAGAAGAACTCGTGGATTATGTCACATCTCAGGTTCTGGTTGGGCTCCAGGTTCCGACAGGAAACACGTTTCCACCGCGACTTTCCTCACTTTTCTCATCAAAACTCCAGAAAAGCTTCGATTTCAGTTTGAATCTTTTGTTTCTGCTGAAGTTTGAAACCATCAACATGAAGTTTTCTGTTTCCTCTCTCCTCTCACTCTGGTTTTATTGCTCAGATAAACTATAAAACTTCACAGTAACACTGAGTTCCTGCAGTCTGATGCTCATGCTGTGTGATGAGGTTGTTGCCATGACGACAGCCAGAAATGGCTGGACTCCTGTGACACCTGTTTAGTTTTTATTTAATTTGACGAAAGCTCAATCATTTGACTCTTAGAAAGTTAGTCTTTTAAAGATAAACGTTTGTGGAAGTTGTGAGTTTGTTCTGTAAGGGAAGCTGATATTTGCTGCCAGTGATCAGGTTTCTCTCCAGCTGCTGACTAGTAACTGGTTTGTTCTGGTTCTGTTTTGGTTTTGTTCTGGTTCTGTTTTAGTTCTGTTCTTTAAAACTCAGAAATCATCAGTGTTTTTGTTTAACTGTTTAGTTTTCCTGCCTCTCGGCTCAGTTTTCTGCTCCTGGTTGAAGTGAAGAAATTTAAAACTCGGCACTTTGAAGTTGTTGAACCCGGAGCAGGAACGACGCTTCGAATCAGAACCTCCTGCTGCCACCGACCCGTGGCTCCTCCGTATCCCTGCTGTATTATAGTACATATTGTAGAATATCTGGACCTGTACAGAAACCGCTCCGTTTCTCCTTGGGTTGGTTCTTTTGGATCTTCTGTCTGGTTGCTAATAAAACGCTGACGACACTCTGCTTCCACGTCGCTGTTTGCATGAAAACTTCTCAGCTCCACCAATAAAATCACTTCCTCCATTCGTTTGTGAGCCGTGTCCTTCTGGTGACGTTCCTGCTTCTGACTCTTCATGTTTTACTCCCATTTCTCTCTGTTGTCTGTTGATCAACTCTGCAGGATTCGGCCTAGAACTGGAAATAATCAGATTTTCTGTTTCTGAAGGTTTAATTTTTGCAAAATCAGATTCCCACTAATGTGTTCTTTAGTGTTAGAGCCGTTCTAGGAAACAATAAGATTAATAAAGTAATTTAACAAAAATAAAGCTGAAATAATAGAAGAATAAAATCATGAGTCATAAGTCAGTGAATAGTAACAATATAATATTCTTGTGTCGTTTAGACTTCACTGTGTTATTGTGGCCATCAGTTCGTCTTCAGTTGGACTTTGAATTCAACTCAACTCCTAAAATGGAGTGAAATAAGAGCAAAGTTTAACCCTAAATTTATCCTTTTAATTGTAACTTATTTTGAAATTGAGATTTTTTTTCTTTTATTAAAATCAGATTTGGTACGAAAAAGTGATATTTTATTGAAGCTATAATGTCCCTATCTTGGCCTCCACTTACTGGATTTATTTTGTGCCTACTGGATATGCAGTAAAAGTGGAAAGTTTCCCAAACATTAGAATTGAGATAAATAAATACAGAGATTTGATTCCTTAAACATGCGAGAAACAATTAATGCAACACACTATGTATGTTTAAGATGAAATGGTAATATTATAATATGCTTTAAAAAACAGATTTAAATGAACCAAGTCTGCTTTTGAGTAAAGGTCACTGGATAGACACGATTCAGTTTATGATTAAACTAAAGAAAATGCAAATCCATGATTTTTTTTTTTCCAAGATTTTATATCTGTAATAATAACTGTAATTAAACTATGTTAGTGGATAAATAAAATGGGTATAATTAAAGTTTCCATCTGCATTAACCACCTGCAGAGGGTCATATTTGTATGATTCTCACACAAAAATCAGTCCAGGGGCCGTAAATGGCCCCCAGGCCGCACGTTGGACATCCGTGTCTTAAACTGAAAGACTCACATCTGGAGAAATCAGCTTTTAAATGCAGACAGAGAGCTTTCAACACAGACTCCACCCAGCCGGTGCGCCACCATGTGCGCCGGCGTTGAGATGGGGCGGACCTTCTGACCTCCCGGCGGAAGTAAACAATGAGAAGCTAGCTTGTAGCTGTAGCTGTAGCTCGTATCTCCATTGTGCGGGTAGTTTGTTGGTTTTCTCCGGTCAGGAACAACATGTGTTCAGCTCTGGATGTGAGGGAGTTCATCAGACAGCGGCTCGCTGCTGCTGCCGAGGAAATCTTCGGGGTTTTTGAGAAAACCGTCATTCAGTATGAAGAAGAGCTCGACCGTCAGCGCAGAATGATGGAGACGAGCTGGAAAACACAAATAGCTCAGAAAGCAACAGGTATGGAGTTTTATATGAGTAAATACAGGAATGTGACTGCAGACGGTTAAAATGTGAAAGCAGCTGCAGACATTTATCAGAAGAGATGAGTGGCAGATTTAAAGGGCCACACACAGTCAGGATGCTGCTGGAACAATGAGCTGCTTCTTTACCCTCAGACTGAACAGGCCTACAAAATGAAGTGACTGAAATAGTCATTTATACTATTTTCTAGTATAATCTATTCTGAAATATCAGATGGAGAATAGCATAACAAAATGTTGCCTTGAAATACAAGAATGAAAGACTTTACTGCAAGGAAAACAGCCTTAGATAAAAAGTAATTTGCAGCTGATTATGATCATTTAAAGAGGGAAATGTGCCTCTATATATTTTCATAAAAATAGAAAAATGTTCAAATAAAAGCAGAGTTATGGAGTGTCATGTGGCAGGAAAAACTAAAACGAAATGTTTTCATTAAAGCTCCAACTGTTATTCACTGTAATGCTAAAGCTAGCTCGGTTAAACCCCAAACAGGAAGTAGTTTAATCTACTTCCTAAAGCTTGTTTTTCAATTAACCAGCAGAGGTCAGTAGTTTGCTTTTCTACCAAAAGTTTGTCACAAATAAATTCATCTTTTATAAAAATGTGAATGATGAAGCAGGTTTGTGTTGATGTTTTCCTGAACTTTATCTGTACCGTTTCCCTATCAGACCTTCCACAGCAACACGTTCATCTGGAACAGGAGGAGCATCCTGCAGAGCAGCAGGAGGAGCCAAAACCTCCACAGATCAAAGAGGAGCAGGAGGAACCCAGCAGCAGTCTGCAGGCGGATCAACTGGAGGCGGAGGAAGAGTCCAAAACGTTTCTGGTGGCGCTTCTGTATGGAGAAGGTGAGCCCAGAGTAGCAGAGGAAACCTTTGATGGTCTCCAGAGTCTGCATCAGGAAGGAGGGAAGGATGTAGATCTAGGATCCACAAAGACAGAACAGATGGATCAGGAAGGACCTGAAGTCGTTGGCAGTGAGATCATCAACCAGGACGTTTATCGGGTTTCAGACAGTCAGAGTGTTTCTCAGGCAGGACGCGCTGCCTTAAAATGTGACTTCTGTGGAAAAGTTTTTAGGAAAAAATATCACCTGAAGATGCATCACATGAATCACACAGGAGTGAAACCACACGTCTGCAACGAATGCGGGAAATCTTTCAAAGCCGCGTCCACTCTGAGATATCATGCGAGGATGCACACGGGCGAGAGGCCGTACTCCTGTGAGACGTGTGGGAAAAGCTTCAGGGGCAGCTACAGCATGTTGGTCCACATGAGAACCCACACTGGGGAGAAGCCATACCTGTGCAACACCTGTGGGAAGAGATTCACCAACTCATCAGCCTTCAAGTGGCACACCGCCATCCACATGGGCGACCGGAGGTATTCCTGCCAGATCTGTGGGAAAAGCTTCACCCAGAGCGGAAACCTGAAGGCTCACGTGAGAACGCACACCGGTGAGAAGAAGCACTCCTGCAAAACCTGTGGGAAACGTTTCAGTCGGAGCAACAGCCTGATCGTCCACATGAGGACGCACACAGGAGAGAAGCCGTACTCCTGTAGCTCGTGTGGGGAGAGGTTTCAATATGCCGCAACGCTAAAAAAACATGCCATAACGCACACCGGCAACAATTACACATCTGGCTGAGGTCCTGCATGTGACGACGACGTGTCTGTCCAACACAGAGTGTCCCGAAACATCTGCAGGGACAACAGGTGGCGTTGGAGAAACCTGAAGTAAATCAAAGCTATGTGAGTTTACAACATGTTCTGCTGGAGATCTTCCATCAGTCTGCAACAGAACCAGAACACTGAGGCCTCACAGAGGGAACCGGCTCCCTCTACTGGCCAAATGTGGGAAAAGTTCTGTTGAGTTTGAGACATGATGGTTTCATGTCAGGAGGGTTGAATCTAAAGAGCAGAACGTCACAGACAACCTGGAGGCCATTAAACGACAACAGTGTCTTCGGTCAGAGGCTTCTGCTGATTCGCTGTAACAGACTGCTACAGGAGATCCTTCCTGCCACGACAACCTCATGAACCTCATGAACCTCATGAACCTCTGCATTGCTTTGAAGTTGAGCAACAACATATAAATATGTCATTTTGTTCTTTACAGTAAAGAATCTTTTTTTTATTTTTTTTGTGTGATTTTTTTCCAGTTTTACAAAAAACTTGTTTTCCTTTTCTGTAACAAGCCTGAGAGAAATAGATCTGTAGAAAACAGAGAAACCTGAATAATTTCATTAATCAGCTGCAGATTTTTATTAAAACATTCAAAAACATTTCAGTTTTTCTCCACTTTGTTTTTATTTCCCTCCAGTCAGCGTTTCTCTTTTCTGAACAGAAATGATATTTACATTTCTCAGTCAGATATGGAATATTAAATCTGCTGATAAAAGATCTGGGTGGAACTTTGAGGTGAAATAGAACAAAACATGATTCTTCAGTAAAGAGGTTTTTATGATTAGCTACAAATATCAGTTGACAGAAAGTCTCACTGATTCCTTTAATCTGAGCAGCATTAGGACCCTGCAGCTGTCAGCAGCATAAATATAGCAGCAGGAGCGGCGTGTGTGTGTGAGAGTGTGTGTGTTGTTGATCAGAACAGTTGGGGGTCATGAGGAGGCCTGAACACAGCGGCTCGGTCGGTCTGCAGGAACGGACGGAGAACGGGTTCCTCTGAGGAAACGCAGATTCATTCAGGAGGATCCGGCTGCAGGTCAGACAGACGTGTGTGTGTGTGTGTGTGTGTGTGTGTGTGTGTGCGCGTGTGTTAGGTGTTGAAATGGGAATCTTTTTTTATTTTAAATAAATGAGGAATAAATGATACATCTGTAATAATCCACTGTGTTCAGATTTAAAATGTATTATTTCATTTTAATGCAAAAACATTTAATATTAAACATAAAAATGAAAAACAAAAGAAATAAATAAAACACATTTCCAGGCTGGAGAAACTTCACAGCTGTAATAAACTCTGGATGTTTGGTTTGTTGGGTAATTAGTCCACATTATATTGTGTTATGTATTTCATATATCATATGAAATGCATATGTAATATTTCATATTACATGTGTAATATGAATATGTTTGTCATATATTACATATCCAGTGATCAGCAGCATCGAATCCTTGGAAACTGAAGGTTTTTTCCTGCCAGCTCAGGAAGCAGACAGCATCTGCTGGTAGCTTCCTTTTTCTGCCACCAGATGGCGTCACCACTGCTTTTTTTAGCCAAACTGAGCTATCATGTAGCTCTCGGCTACTTTGACTCAGCAGGTAAATGCGACTGGAATCAGATTATTTCATATCAGTCTGAACGGACAAACTTTGACCTTTTTACCCCCAAAATGTCAAATTTGTGTGACTTCAACATGAGGAACTAAATCAGGTCTGATGGTTTTAAAGCTGACGGTCGCATTTTACCCGACTATTACATCATTAATGTGAGACACGCGTCATAATTCTGCACCAGAAGAATCTGGATGTAAACGAAGGAAGTGTGTGAAGCTGCAGCTCCGGTCAGCTGGGTTTTGTTTTTATCAGCTTCCTTTGTTTTGTGATCGGATCTGAAAAAACGTTAAAATCCCCCGGAGAGCGGCGGCCATTTTACTGCTGTAAACGGAGCGCTGCTGTCTGGTCCACGTTCTTCTTCTGCGGGTCGTTTTGAAACTGTTCCCACACAAGTTGCTTTGAATCGGTAGCATGAACAGAAAAAAAATCGGCTTTCAGCGAAAAATCGGAACGTACAGAACCGACGATTTATTTCTCTCTTTTCTCTGACTAATAACGTTTTACCATCAGCAGGAATCTGAGGAGTTGAGAGTAGATCTTTGTTTTGTTAAACTGTCTCTCATTCTTCTCCTTGACCAGGAAGCCGTTGGCGTCGGTAAACGCTGAGGTTCAGTACGGAGGCCCAGGAGGGTCAGCCAGGATGCTGCAGCTGTGTAAAGTCACCAAGGCTCTGTTCATCAGCAACGCCCGCTCAGCCTGCAGCGACGACCTCATCCAGCAGGAGGCGGTGACGCTCTGCATCAACGTGTCCAAGCAGCAGCCGTTCCCGACCAGCAGCGGCGTCACCAGGATGCAGATCCCCGTCTACGACGACCCCACAGAGGATCTGTACCGCCACTTTGACCGCTGCGCCGACGCCATCCAGAAGGAGGCCAACCGCGGCGGACGCAGCGTGGTCTACTGCAAGAACGGGCGCAGCCGCTCGGCCACCATCTGCATGGCGTACCTGATGAAGCACCGCAGGCTGACGCTGGCGGAGGCCTTACAGGTGATCAGGGTTTGGTTCCTCCATTCATCATATAATGAAACATGTTGCTTCTAATGTCCAGCTTGGTTCTGGTGCTCAGAAGAACCGGAGCAAACAGAAATCACAGAGTCATCTGCATACGGTCAGATTGTCTCAGGGAAGCAGCAGAACCGGGTCCGGTTCGGCTTCAGCCCAAACAAATGACCAATTACAGCCACTGAACCATGTGATGTTTGAAGCAAAGCAGATGTTCAACAGTGACCTTTGACCTTCGTTATGTTTAACAGACACATTAAATTCCCTCTGAGTTCATATTTGTAACTCCGGATCAGAACCAGCAGCTGTAACAGGATCAGACAGAAAAGATGACAGAACCGGCGCTGAGCAGATCCGTCTGCTCAGCAGAACCGAAGGTTTCAATGTCCAAGGTGACTTTGGACCCGGCAGACGGAATAAATTCCTGCTGATGTCTGAGGTCACAGAGTTCAGAGGTCACTGAGTTCAGAGGAAAATCATCGAGGCTCTAAATGATCCACATGAAATAATATTTCTGTTTAATTCTAACGAAGCAGTGTTGATATTCTGCAGCATTTCAGGATGAATCTGAATCCATGAACGGAGCGAAAGATTAGGGTGATGGGAAGGAGCTCATCCAGCTCAACCATCAGAATCAAATGAGGAATATTAATAATCTGCAGATCTCCAGTTTTTCAGATTATTAGATCAAAACTCCTTTAACTACATGTAGACATCAACGTTCATGGATCACTTTCATTTTTTAATATTTAAAGGGGAAAAGCGTTAAAAATGATTTATCAATAATTACTTTTATAAAGAAGGAATAACTGAAGTGATGCAACTTAAACAATAATTATGAAACAATACAAGAAAATCAGGAAAAATATAAAACAGTAAAATAAAAACCTGAATCCCTTAAATTATGTCATGATCACGAAATGAAATATTGCAGCTTCTTTGTTCATAATCTTGTTCGTTATTATTATTATTGTAATAATCCAACATGCATAAAATCTTATAAAATATTTTAAATTTAGTTTTTTAATATATTTTAATACTTTTTTTATTTTAATTTAGTGTGAACCTTTATATCTGATGCTGCTGTTATAGATGAATTTGTCCTCTTTGGGACAATAGAGGCTATTTCTATTTTATTTCATTTCGTTTTATTTTATTTGTGAACTTCCAGATTGATCTGATTGGAGCAGAATCATCTCTGCCTCTTTTTGGTTCTATTTCTTCATTTTTGTGCCGTTTTAGTTGATTTTCTCCAACTAAAATAGCGAAAAGTTTAAAAACGTTTCAGTAAAACATTTTCCTGCTCCTGCAGTTTAAAGGTTTATTTTAGCTCAGTGATTTATCTGAACCGACAGCAGAGGGCAGGATCCCTCCTCCAGAACCTCGGTTCTGACTTGTTGTTTCCTCCCAGAGGGTGAAGACGGCTCGGCACGTCGTGGATCCGAACCCGGGCTTCATGTCTCAGCTGCAGCGATACGAGGAGGAGCTGAGGAAGAGGAGAGGAGCGTCCTGATGAAGCTGCTCGGATTCACAAACATCAGTTTGAATTTTAATCTGAAAACTAAAACTGAGACAAACAGGAAACACTGAAACAACAATCAACAACAAAACTATGATTAGATTTGAGAGAGTAAATGTTGAAGTAAAATAATTAACAATGACTCAGAAATACATAAATAGTGTTTAAACTGTATAAAGTAATATATGTGGAGTAAGTTATAACATGCAGTGTTTCAACTTTAGATTTTGTTTTGTAGCAAAACTAAAAAATAAACCCATAAAAAACAAGTAAAACAATCTGTTAAAAATTAAATGTATTTACTTATTTAATGAAAAAGCATAATTATTGGTGTGAAAAGTGACTGAATGTGAAGTTTTGACAAACAAACCAGGCAGATTAGATTTCAAAGAGTTCAATAATTTATTTTTGAAATTTAATTTAAATCATGAGATTTAAATGACAAACTTCATTTATCTGCCCTCTTAAATAAGAACCTCAAATATATATACACATATATATATATATATATGTTTATATATATATATATATATATATATATATATATTTGGTGTTCTTTGGAAACATTTTCTTTAGAACAAACATATTTTTCAAATCTTCTGTTAAGTTTTCTGGCTTCATATTTTGATGTTTTCCTGAAATCTCCAGTTTTTTCTGACCACAGGAAGAAAAATCTCACAGAAACACAAAAAGAGAAGAAAAGCAGAAATGAAAAGAAACTGAAACTGATGAAAACATTTTAACGATAATTTAGAAAAGGACATAAAAAGAACAAAATTAGAGATAAACAAAGAAATCTTTTTATTCAATTTGGACAGAGAAACTTTTCCTCCAGCTGTAACTTTAATAACTTTATCAGAATCATCTGAAATGATTCAAACTGTTAAAGCAACAGTCTGGAGAGCAAACAGTGAAATCATGTTGGTCTGATGGATCAGGATAAATATCTGATCTGCATCAGAACCTTTTGATCTGGGTCAGGTTTGGTTTTAGAGGTTTGGTGACTTAAAGCACATTAATCGTTTCTCAACCTTTAATAGAAAACAGCAGATTTTGTTTTATCAGACAGAGAAAAGCAATAATAAATCTAATTTCTCAAGTCTAAATAAAACGTATCTTTGTGGAAACTGAACTGGTTCAAATATTTGACCTGAAACTTGTTTCTGTTTTTCAAACATTTCATCAAAAGCACAAATTTAAAACCAGGGAATTTGAAGGACGTTTAGAGAGAAATGTGTTGCTGATTCAGCATCCTGTTCCAGTATTATAATAAAATGAATAAAAACTCAGGTCAGCAGAACTCCATGTTTTTAAATATGAAGGTTTTACAGTCTGTAGATGAAACCATAAAGATGTTAACTGTTGAAACTCGTCAGAAGTTGTTTAAATGTGTTTGTGGTTTAATAAACTCGGTGAGTTTATTAAGTTCATATTCTGGTGACATTAGATGTTCGTTCTGATGGTGATGTTCTGTATCTCAGGTCAATCTTTACTCAGCTTGAATTTAGTAATTAATCATCACATCTACTTCAAACTGTGTTCAGTTCTTAGAACATTTTAGCGTAAAGTAAAAGCCTTAAGTGAATTTATCACCTGTCCCTTTAAGAAACTGTTCTCTCAGTTTTAACTGGAGGAAATATAATAAACAGTTCTGCATTCTGAGCTGATCGGTGTGTAATTATTTTACAGTTTGTCATCGTGATGCTGATCATCTCATTAATGTTTGTTTTCACACTAAAATGATGTTCGGCACCAGGAGAGGATGAGACTCTGCTGCTGTCACTTTATTATTTATCTAATTCAATTCATTTCAGAGTTGAATTATTTTCCCCAAAGACGTTAAACGTCTGCAGTGGGTCTGAGTGATGAGACTGTCAGCCTGCAGCGTCACATAACTGAAATAATGCGAGTTAAACAGGCGTCTGACAAACCAGCATGTTTTGCCGTTTATTGTAGACATTAGATGAAAAGATCAGACACATTGAGGAGAGTCGGGTTGAGGAACCTGAACATGTTTTATCTGGTTATTGACCTGAAGTACGAAGGTCAGTGGTGATTAAACAGACACTCTCTAGAGTTACCAGGTTTATTTAACAAAACGTTTCCATCAGTATCGATGCACCGACTGGTTCCTGTGGGTTATGGAGCAGACTGTTGGTTGGCTGTTACTGAGGATGATGTCCTCGGTTCCATTCCTGCTGTACTTGAGCAATCCACTCGTTGTAGTTGGACACCTTGGTGTAGATGCCCAGCTTGTCCACCATGCCACAGCGTTCGCCCCACGACACGAGGCCGACCAGGAACCAGGTGTCCCGGTACAGAGTGACCATCGGCCCCCCGCTGTCGCCCTCGCAGGCGTCGATCTTCTGGCCCAGGATCCCGGCACAGAGGACGTTGTTGGTGATTTCATGGGGAAACATCTGCTGGCTGCAAAAGCTGTGATTAACCAGCGGGACTTTGATGACGTTGAGCGCTGAGCTGTGCCTCCCGCTGTCATTTTTGCCCCAGCCTGTCACCACAGTGCTGGTGCCGTTCAGGTGGAGCACCTTCTCGGCCAAAGCGCGGCCGGGTAAGCAGGCGGGGACGATGTATTTGGAGAACGGGGCGGGCGACTGCAGACGCATCAGGGCGATGTCGTTGTCCACCGTCCTGGAGTTGTACTTGGGATGTTTGAAGGTTTTTACGACTCGAAGCAAAACCTCAGTGCCTTCATTTCTCGTTCGCTCGTAGTCACCTGAGTAAAAAGGTCATGATCATGATAAGGAGTTACGTTTTTAACAGTCCTGTTCCCTATTACATCCTGTGAAAGAGAAGCTGCCTCAGGAAAACAACTCTCCCACAATGCCGAGCTGCACATCCAAACCTGGAGAATCAGAGATTTATCGTCAGATAAATCAGGCAGAGGTTGGAAACATTTACTGACAACGTTCTCTGCATGTATGCAGCCCTGCAACAGAACCGCCACGACTTCAACTGAAATACTGCAGCAATGACATCACTCAATGTCACTCTATGCTTTACTGAGGCTTTACTGAGGCTTTACTCACATCAGGATGTCAGATGCTTGAAACTGAAAGTGAAACTTTTGCCGTTAGATCTGTTCTTACTGCTTGTTTTATTCTCTTCGTCCTGATCTGATCACTCCGGATCATTCATAGATCATCCAGAACCAGATGGTCACTTAAATATGAAAACAATGATAATAAAACCACAATGTTCTGCTGAGTCATCCCCAGTCATGACTCAGCAGAACACACTGATCTGTGTTCATGCACAGCTCTGATGACACCGTTACTTCAAAGACTTGATGTCTCCTTCATTTTCTCTCTGTAGATCTATAGAACCAGATCTTCAACACCTCGGTGTAAATACAAAGACAGCAGAAGCAGCAGCTCAACGTTTAAGTTTCTGCTACATGACTGAAGTTTTTCCCAAGTTGATGAGAGGATGAAAGAAACAGAGGCTGAATTTAAATATGAAACCTGCTGCGCTGTGAATAAAAGATGAAATAAAAGTTGCACAAATTCTTTAGTATCATTTTCTCTTTGTTTTAGTATTCTGTTCCGTTTGATGCTTCATTAAGTCTGTATCTGTGTCTGCAGACGGAGAGCTCACCCAGCCGTACGCTGAACCTGAAGCTGTCTTCAAGGCAGTGTGCAGCAGTCAGGACCCAGTTCTCATCGATCAGAACCCCACCGCAGTGAAAATTCCCTCTGGCATTCAGCACCAACACCTGGACGGACAAAAATACATGAAACATTAACACACACTGGCCTGGAAACACACTGCTCAAACATTTAACTTTAATTAGTTCTTCTTAAACCAAATCTGACTTTAATTTGAAGATTGTTTTTTTGGTAACTGGCTTTGAGCAAAGTTACACCAAACCCAGTATCCAAACCCAAAATCAGAGCTCAGTGTTGGCAGAATGAACTTTACTCAATCTGACTAAAAATCCATAACAACATATCCATAACTCATCCAGTTGGTCCTTTTTTCTTTTTACCTGTTTGAAATAATTTTCCATTTGTTTTGCCAATCAGAATGATTTTTAACTCTTCATCACGTTCAGCTCCGTCTTCATCGTCGTCTTTAACGATGGGTGGAGGTTCAGCGGAGGAATCTGACAGTTTTAAGGTTTTAAGGTTCAGGAATGTTTCCTGCAGTGAAACATTCCTGAGACATAATGTCTCCATTCAGACTAGTTTGGTTCACTTCAATGTCCGACATGCAAAACCTTCCACTGGTGTCCAGAAGGGATTCGTGGCTCAAACCCAACACAGACCTGCAGACGGTCCGGTCGGTCGGTTGGGAATGAATTATTATTCTGATGCTTTTATGTTTGAGGTAGAATGGTAAAAATCTCTTTTCATATTCTTGTCAAGGTGAGGTATCTGCTGAACTCTAAGTGTTTCCCTGTGGAAGACCATACTGGTTCCCAGTTACCTGCCAGGGACTCTCCCCCTTCTTGCCCACCTCCCCTCCGACCGTCCAGGGCAGCAGGCCGTCCACCGGCCCGCTGTACTCCGACCTGCTGATCAGAATCTGACCACAAGACGAGGTACCTGCAGTGCCAAACAGGAAACCTGTTAGCATGTTAGCATGTTAGCAGGAATCCAGGCCAGTTCGTGCTGCATTCCTGTTCTACTTCAAAGTTGGAATTTTATTATTTTTAAGTTGGTAAAAAATCAACTTCAGAACCTCTGAAGCAAAAATCTTGACCTGAAATATTATATTTTTGACCTTTTAGCTCAAAAGGAGGAGGAGAGATAAACTTGTAATTTGCTCTTGATGGTGCGGTTTACCTTCACACTGGTTCCCAGTTTGCAACTGGAACAAGGTTAACATGGGTGTGACATCATTGTGATGTCAGATTTGTAACATTAAAGTCGAAGGTCAAATCCATTTTTAGCCTAGCACAGCTTTAGCCATGCTCAGGATGTTTCTCCACCTGCTGGTGGGTAACATGTATTGCAGCAGTTTTAAATTGAAAACATCAGTTTCAAGCATTTAAATTTAAAGTGTTGCATTAAAGTGTCATCAGAGCGTTTCCCTCCGTAACGCAGTCAGCTGATGCTCTCACTTTTCGGGCTGCATTTCCTGAAGTCGTCGTCCAGTTTGTATCCGTTCAGGCAGCTGCAGCTCCGCCGCGCGCCGTCTCCGCTCTCTGAGCATTCATGGTCGCAGTCGCCGTTGTCCACAGAGCAGTTTGTGGCTGTTACATCTGGACAGAGTCTAGATTTTATTAGGAGTTTAATGACGTCAAGCATCGTAAATAAATGTTTGGTTTTGGGTTAATTTGTCTTTTTGTTATAACATGATTATAGATGATCAGCTCCACATCAGAACCGGGTCTAAACTGGTACCGGCCTCCTGTCCTGGACCCTCATCAGGTTCATATCTTTGACCCGCAGACAGAAGGTCGGACTCACTGTATTGGCAGTATCTGCCCTCGTATCCATGGTAACAGAGGCACTTATAGTCCTGGTACTGATCCATGCAGTCTCCATGGACACAACTGTGGGACTCACACTGGTTCCCATCTGAAACACAGACCGGACCGGACCAGACGGTCAGGGACAGGGCCGGACCGGACAGCCAGAGATCGGACCGTTAGAGACTGGTCAGTCAGAGACTGGTCAGTCAGAGACTGGGGTCAGTCACAGACTGGGGTCAGTCACAGACTGGGGTCAGTCACAGACTGGTCAGTCACAGACTGGGGTCAGTCAGAGACTGGGGTCAGTCACAGACTGGTCAGTCAGAGACTGGGGTCAGTCACAAACTGGGGTCAGTCAGAGACTGGTCAGTCACAGACTGGGGTCAGTCACAGACTGGTCAGTCACAGACTGGGGTCAGTCAGAGACTGGGGTCAGTCAGAGACTGGGGTCAGTCACAGACTGGGGTCAGTCGGAGACTGGGGTCAGTCAGAGACTGGTCAGTCACAGACTGGGGTCAGTCACAGACTGGTCAGTCAGAGACTGGGGTCAGTCACAGACTGGGGTCAGTCGGAGACTGGGGTCAGTCAGAGACTGGGGTCAGTCACAGATTGGGGTCAGTCACAGACTGGTCAGTCACAGACTGGGGTCAGTCAGAGACTGGGGTCAGTCGGAGACTGGGGTCAGTCACAGACTGGGGTAAGTCAGAGACTGGTCAGTCAGAGACTGGGGTCAGTCACAGACTGGGGTCAGTCGGAGACTGGGGTCAGTCAGAGACTGGTCAGTCACAGACTGGGGTCAGTCAGAGACTGGGGTCAGTCACAGATTGGGGTCAGTCACAGACTGGTCAGTCAGAGACTGGGGTCAGTCACAGACTGGGGTAAGTCAGAGACTGGTCAGTCAGAGACTGGGGTCAGTCAGAGACTGGGGTCAGTCAGAGACTGGTCAGTCACAGACTGGGGTCAGTCAGAGACTGGGGTCAGTCACAGATTGGGGTCAGTCACAGACTGGTCAGTCACAGACTGGGGTCAGTCACAGATTGGGGTCAGTCACAGACTGGGGTCAGTCAGAGACTGGGGTCAGTCAGAGACTGGGGTCAGTCACAGACTGGTCAGTCAGAGACTGGGGTCAGTCACAGACTGGGGTCAGTCACAGACTGGGGTCAGTCAGAGACTGGGGTCAGTCACAGACTGGGGTCAGTCAGAGACTGGGGTCAGTCACAGACTGGGGTCAGTCACAGACTGGGGTCAGTCAGAGACTGGGGTCAGTCACAGACTGGGGTCAGTCAGAGACTGGGGTCAGTCACAGACTGGTCAGTCACAGACTGGGGTCAGTCAGAGACTGGGGTCAGTCACAGACTGGGGTCAGTCACAGACTGGTCAGTCAGAGACTGGGGTCAGTCACAGACTGGGGTCAGTCACAGACTGGGGTCAGTCACAGACTGGTCAGTCAGAGACTGGGGTCAGTCACAGACTGGGGTCAGTCACAGACTGGGGTCAGTCAGAGACTGGGGTCAGTCACAGACTGGGGTCAGTCAGAGACTGGGGTCAGTCACAGACTGGTCAGTCAGAGACTGGGGTCAGTCACAGACTGGGGTCAGTCGGAGACTGGGGTCAGTCAGAGACTGGGGTCAGTCAGAGACTGGGGTCAGTCAGAGACTGGGGTCAGTCACAGACTGGTCAGTCACAGACTGGGGTCAGTCACAGACTGGGGTCAGTCACAGACTGGGGTCAGTCAGAGACTGGGGTCAGTCACAGACTGGGGTCAGTCACAGACTGGTCAGTCAGAGACTGGGGTCAGTCACAGACTGGGGTCAGTCAGAGACTGGGGTCAGTCACAGACTGGGGTCAGTCAGAGACTGGGGTCAGTCACAGACTGGTCAGTCACAGACTGGGGTCAGTCAGAGACTGGGGTCAGTCACAGACTGGGGTCAGTCACAGACTGGTCAGTCAGAGACTGGGGTCAGTCACAGACTGGGGTCAGTCACAGACTGGGGTCAGTCAGAGACTGGGGTCAGTCACAGACTGGGGTCAGTCAGAGACTGGGGTCAGTCACAGACTGGTCAGTCACAGACTGGGGTCAGTCACAGACTGGGGTCAGTCACAGACTGGTCAGTCACAGACTGGGGTCAGTCAGAGACTGGGGTCAGTCACAGACTGGGGTCAGTCACAGACTGGTCAGTCAGAGACTGGGGTCAGTCACAGACTGGGGTCAGTCACAGACTGGGGTCAGTCACAGACTGGTCAGTCAGAGACTGGGGTCAGTCACAGACTGGGGTCAGTCACAGACTGGGGTCAGTCAGAGACTGGGGTCAGTCACAGACTGGGGTCAGTCAGAGACTGGGGTCAGTCACAGACTGGTCAGTCACAGACTGGGGTCAGTCACAGACTGGGGTCAGTCACAGACTGGTCAGTCAGAGACTGGGGTCAGTCACAGACTGGGGTCAGTCAGAGACTGGGGTCAGTCACAGACTGGGGTCAGTCAGAGACTGGGGTCAGTCACAGACTGGTCAGTCACAGACTGGGGTCAGTCACAGATTGGGGTCAGTCAGAGACTGGGGTCAGTCACAGACTGGGGTCAGTCAGAGACTGGGGTCAGTCAGAGACTGGTCAGTCACAGACTGGGGTCAGTCACAGATTGGGGTCAGTCACAGACTGGGGTCAGTCAGAGACTGGGGTCAGTCAGAGACTGGGGTCAGTCACAGACTGGTCAGTCAGAGACTGGGGTCAGTCACAGACTGGGGTCAGTCACAGACTGGGGTCAGTCAGAGACTGGGGTCAGTCACAGACTGGGGTCAGTCAGAGACTGGGGTCAGTCACAGACTGGGGTCAGTCACAGACTGGGGTCAGTCAGAGACTGGGGTCAGTCACAGACTGGGGTCAGTCAGAGACTGGGGTCAGTCACAGACTGGTCAGTCACAGACTGGGGTCAGTCAGAGACTGGGGTCAGTCACAGACTGGGGTCAGTCACAGACTGGTCAGTCAGAGACTGGGGTCAGTCACAGACTGGGGTCAGTCACAGACTGGGGTCAGTCACAGACTGGTCAGTCAGAGACTGGGGTCAGTCACAGACTGGGGTCAGTCACAGACTGGGGTCAGTCAGAGACTGGGGTCAGTCACAGACTGGGGTCAGTCAGAGACTGGGGTCAGTCACAGACTGGTCAGTCAGAGACTGGGGTCAGTCACAGACTGGGGTCAGTCGGAGACTGGGGTCAGTCAGAGACTGGGGTCAGTCAGAGACTGGGGTCAGTCAGAGACTGGTCAGTCACAGACTGGTCAGTCACAGACTGGTCAGTCACAGACTGGTCAGTCACAGACCGCCGCTGCAGAAGTTTTCTGCTGTTTTCACTTTATTAACCAGGTTTTACTGCAGCTTCCTGCTTCATACAGGTTCATTTTTCTGTTTCGGGTTTATGTCAGTTATTGTTTTCAATAATTCATCTACAATAACTGTTGTACGTCAGACCTCCGGTTTTTCCATCAGGATTCCGTTACGTTTATTATTTTTATCCACAGTTTGTTTTTACATAATTGCTAAGAATTTCAGAATCTTTTTCTTAACACTGTCGGTGTTTAAGTGACTCACCCGTGTACACGGTCCAGAAATCCAGCTGCAAGACAAACAAAACATCAGAGATCAAATCTGAAACGGTTTATGGCCGTTCAGCTGGAGGTGAACTCTGTAGTTTAACTACTTTCCCATTAAACTCTGTAGTTTAACGTGATTATTGTTGTTGAGATCAGAATAAAACTCGTCTTAAAGTGTTTCTGCCTTTATAAATCTCCATAATGAATTTAAAATGTGTGCAGAAAGATTCGGTTCATATTTGATTCTTGTAATATGCAGATTATTTTTGGTTCATTCGTTCATTTTCAGCTGCTTAAGAAACAATAAATCCTCTGAAACGGTTTGATCTGAAGGATGAAAAGCATCTCAACACTAAAGTATTTCACAGATAGAAACTTCTGGTTTCCTGGGTGGAAATTATGAATGATGTGAAGCTAAAGTTCCCAGTAAAACCTGAATCAGTTTTCATTCATTCATAACTTACTGTCGCCTCCCGGGTCTGGAAAATCTCTCTGGCCTCCTCAAAGTCACATTTCTCCTCCACACATTCGCGCTCCATGGAGGGCGGCTTCAGCTCCTCCAGGAAGCTGTTGGCACGGCGGGACCGGAGCAGCATGTGGGCCGAGGGCGGGTCGGAGAACACTGGACACACACACAGATAACACACAGTACACACACAAAAAGAAAACCCCGTTTACACGTTTCTCTGCTTGGGATTTTATCAGATTTTAACAGGATCAGGTCTGTTAACTGGGATTTTGTTGAACAGAAAAGGACCGGATCGGATCATACTGGATCGGACCGGACCGGACTGGATCGGATTGGACCGGATGGCATCGGATCGGATCGGATCATACTGGATCGGACCGGACCGGACCGGACCGGACTGGATCGGATCGGACCGGATCGGATCGGACCGGATGGGATCGGATCGGATCGGATCATACTGGATCGGACCGGACCGGACTGGATCGGATTGGACCGGATCGGACCGGATTGGACCGGATCGGACCGGATCGGAAGATCTTCATCTTTTAAAGGGAAACTTGTCTTTATATGTTTTTTACATGTGAAGACAACTAAATGCTTGAAAACAATCCCAGATCATCATTCCTCCTCCGCCGTGCTTTACATTTTCTGGTCTGCATGTTTCTATGAATTATGGAGAACGTCTTTATGTTCACGTTTGGATGAACAAATTTAGATTTATAAAAAGAATCTGGTTCAGTTGTGCATCTCCTCATTCTGTTTAATTAAAGAATTTAGATTTTAATGTATTTAAAATGTTTTTTCCTCTATGAAGTTATAAACTTCAGACATGAAACCAAGAACAAAATTATTTTAAAACTCTGGGAAATAAAATATAAATAATTAGTGTTTTTGTGCCAGGAAATGAACCTGTAACAATAATATTAATAATAGTAATAATAATAATAATGTCCCACTTTATAAGTCACAATGGACAAAAATTACACAAAGATTTGAAATTATATAGAGATAAAATAAATGTTTTCTTGTCGATATAATAATAAAAAGCAGAAACGACTTTAAAATCAAATTATACTCAACTTGTTTTCTCTTGTGACATTTACTTATTTTTGTCTGTAAAGTTTTTCTTGCACTTTGAGATCCGCCAGCAGCAGTTCTGTCTGTTCTGTCTCTGAACGGATCAGAACCAGAACCTGCTCTGTCCTTTCAACGCATCGCCCCAATCAGCTCAGATGTGTTTATTATTTCCCTGAGAAACGATGAAACCCTGAACATTTTCATCAGAAACATGAAGCTGTCCGAGTCGCCCTGCGTTCAGGTCACACAGGAGGAGATTTCCTCCTGAGGTTTTTCCTCTTACAGTTTTTCCTTCTGGATGTTTTCCTTGTATGTAAAGGATCGTATCTAATCCCACCTGACAGGCTGAGGGCTGAAGCCGCCCACAGAGCGACGCAGACCAGCAGGCCAAACATGGAGCGAGTCCTGGTCTCCATCAGACCTGCAGACACCAACCAGAAGTCGGATGAGACGATCAGAGCGACGATCGTTCAGGATTTGAAACCTTCGCTGCTCCACTGGGACGTTGATCTGTGTCACCCGGAGGCTCAGAGTCTCTGGACAGAACCGACTCGGCCTGCGGTCCGTCCACAGAACCTGAGCTCCATCAGCTCATCGTCAGGCCAAGACACAGGAAGCAGGAAGCAGGAAGTGGCTGCTTCCAGAGGCAGAACCAGTTTTTATACTTACATATGAAGAAGCGGCGCTGAGGCTGAGACGCTGGTCCAGTCGGCCGCCGCTGCGTTAATGAGTGACCAGCCGTGTTGACAGAGAGTCCACAGTCTGCAGCTCAGCCTGTCAACACGCACAGCCTCACCTTTGACCTCCACCCACTCACCTCTGAGGCCGACAAGTGGATCAGAACCAGGAGGATTCTGGTTCTGGTCTCTGATCCTCAGTTACTGTCCGACTCAATGAATCAGGAACAAACTCACAAACAGAGTGAAAGTCCTTCCCTCCCACCGTCGCCCTGTGCTTGATCAGACTGAGCTCTGAAGGAAAGCAGCAGGGTTGTTCAAGCTGAGGTCCGGGGGCCACTTGAGGCCCTCGGACCTTCGTGGGAGAGCAGATGGAAAAGGAACGAAAGAGCCTGAAGCAAAACTAAAAATCTACTTTTGCCTGTAATGTGAGCAGAGAACAGAGCTTCTATAAAACATTGGAACAAACTTCTTTCAGCGGCCTAGTCAAAGGCCATTGAAAGAAAATTGACTTCTTTCTATGCCAAAAACCATTTGAGAAGATAAATATTGTTTCTTCTTCTCCTTCAGATCCAAAGAATCTGAATGTTAAAGAGAATAAAAGTGAAGCTCTGAATGTTTCAGGCCCGACGACGAGCAGCAGAACCCGGCCGATCAGAGACCCAGTCAGGAATGTCATGAATGGAACCGGGCCAGAGTGATCGGGCCAGAGGAACCGGGCCAGAGGAACCGGGTCTGAGGAACCGGGCCTGAGGAACCGGGTCTGAGGAACCGGGCCAGAGGAACCGGGCCGGAGGAACCGGGCCAGTGGAACCGGGTCTGAGGAACCGGGTCTGAGGAACCGGGCCTGAGGAACCGGGCCAGAGGAACCGGGCCAGAGGAACCGGGTCTGAGGAACCGAGCCTGAGGAACCGGGTCTGAGGAACCGGGTCTGAGGAACCGGGCCTGAGGAACCGGGCCAGAGGAACCGGGCCAGTGGAACCGGGTCTGAGGAACCGGGTCTGAGGAACCGGGTCTGAGGAACCGGGCCAGAGGAACCGGGTCTGAGGAACCGAGCCTGAGGAACCGGGCCAGAGGAACCGGGCCAGAGGAACCGGGTCTGAGGAACCGAGCCTGAGGAACCGGGCCAGAGGAACCGGGCCAGTGGAACCGGGCCGGCCTCCAGGGCGTCGCTGGGCGGCTCTGGAAACCAGGACACTTATCAGGGTTTGTCGTTCTTCTTCTTTTGTCTCCTCTCGGCTCGGCTTACGTTGGGTTTTTCAGAATAAAAGCTTCTCTGGTTCCATTATTATGAGACGATTAACAGGAATTACAAGAAGCTCCAAAGCAGTTTTGACATTTATGTTTGTTTAAATTGTGAGACAACATGAAAAAGATCTGGAACAAACAGAAACTCAGAAATACTTTCAGATTCAGTTTTTGTGCTTTAAAATAGTTTTCAGTTATTTCTTCAGTTGCATAACTACTATGGAGTAAAATACATATTTTAATAATAAATATTTGAAACTAAACCTTAATTGAAACATTTTTTCAGTTTAATATTTTTTTAGTTAAATTTTTTGTTTTAAAATTAGATTTTAGTTTTAAATCTTTTTTTAATGTTTTTTTTTTTTCGTAGCTTTTTGGCTCAGATGTAGCTCCATAAATCTGAGCCTGACCCAAACTGAACATCTGAATCGATGTCACTGTTTATCTCAGTTGTTTTGCTGTGATCAGTATCATGTGCCGATTTGTCCCAGGAGACGTTTTGTCCTGTTCGGAAAACTGGACAATAAATGGAAGCAGGAAAGCAGGAAAGTAGGAAAGTAGGCTGCTCATTGTGACACCAGGGTTTAGATTACCGTATTGTTGAGCCTCTTCATATCCCTTACCGCTCCGGTTCTGATGTTTTCACAAAATGTTGCACAAACATTATGAGTCAGAATCAGGTGAATTTAAACAGCCAATCAGAAAGTTCACCTCGTTTCAGTGGGAAAATCTGTGTGAAGCTTTTCATAGATTTGACCAAAGAAATTTAAATAAATTATTTTTTTCTGTCAGATAAAAACTAAAAATTTATTCTAAAATGGATCTGATGATTTTTTAAAATTCAAATACATTATTTCCAGTTGAATGGATAAAAGTCTGGTAAAAGTTTTCAACATTTAAAATAGAGCAGATTAAAACTCTGGGTTCTCTGGGTTCTGCAGATATTCTGGTTCTGTTTGTCCTGTTTAATTAATTCACTCATTTAAACCCAAACGTGACTCTTTTAGTGAATCTGAATCATTTCTTGTATGTTTGCTCGGTTCCAGTCGTCCTCCCTCTGACCTGACAGACGATGGGATCCCAGAGTCTGCAGGGAAACGGAGCAGCGAGGTCAGCGAGGTCAGAGCCTGGGTTTGTAAGAACAGGGTGGAGGAGTGATGCAGAGATAACCAGAGTCTCTTCTTTCGCCTGTGAATGTTTGGCGTTTCATGTGAAGGACACGCAGCAGGCGGAGAGCCAAGTTCTTCCTCCTCAGCTGGACAATGCGGACCGCCCGCCTCCCGTCCTCAGCCTTTTGTCTCTGGGCCCAACAGGTGAGACAGAACCTGAAAGCCGTTTTGTTCTGGGCGACGCTTATAAATGCATCAAAGCCGCGTTCATGCAGCTCATCTTCCTAAACGGCCTGCAGGAGAAGACGATGTCCAACTCGGACAGGAAGGTGAGTTGAAACCAAATTCAGACTTTGAAAGGAACGGTTCCACCGATGATTTAGCGACTAACCTCGTCTTCCTGCAGATGTTCTCCAGCGTTCTGGGACTCTGCGTCCTGTTCTCCGCCTGTTCCGCCATGTTGCTCCCTAACATGACCAGGAACCTGATCCAAAAGGGACAACAACCAGAAGAAGAAGGCTCCACGTACGACCCCAACACCTTACGCTGGCCTGAAACCGGTGAGGACCACTCTTCGGTTCCGGACCCCGAGTGGCCGTTGGAGGCCCGCAGCGGGCCCTTGTGGCCCCCCAGCGGGAACATGACCAACTTCGCTAACGGGCCGCGGATGTTGGCCACCAGCTCGCCTCTGGTTCCAGAACCAGACACTTCCATCTGTGACATTCTGTTCAGCCAGCCGGTGCCGCCATCCATCGACCAGATCCCCTTCTTCTGCGTCTGCTCCTACTGCAAAGGAACCGTGGGGCCCAAAGGAGACCGTGGAGACCGGGGGCCTCCAGGTGTGATTTCACAAACCTTCAAATGTTGATTTTATGTCAGAAAATCAAAAGGTCACAATACTCTTAAAGACTTTATTTGAAGCTGAGATCAGTTTTGTCTTAACCTCAAAGCATTCGGTCTTCTGGCCCAATAATGCCAGTTGATGCACATTTTACACAGACCAGTGATTGGACTGGGACTGCTTTGCTGTTATGCCAAATTCAGCCAAATTTGTCCAGTTTGCTCCCCTACCAGAGGTCAGTCTGGCTGGCAAAAAGAGGAAAAAGTTATTTGGTAAAAAGGCAGAAGTGGGACAGTTTAATCTGAATCCTAATTTGTGAAAATGGTTTTATTATACAGACAAATTATAAAAGCAAGACGATATAAAACATGAGTAAAAATTAATTATCATTAAAACGGACAAATTCAGACTTCATGTTTCCAAAGGGTTAAACCTTTGAAATCAATACTTACAGTCAGTATATATTAAAACAAAGAACTTCCATAACTTACTGCAGATTCAGCTGAACTCCAAGAGGCTCAGCAGAAACCAGTTAGACCATTGAGTAGAAAAACACTCACTGGTCTGGTGCATTCTGGGTTTTTGTTCGTCATTCAGTGACGTAACTGCAGGTCAGTCAAACGTCCAGAACAAGAGCAAGAAAAATGTAACTAATGTTTGAAGTTAAATTAGCAGTAAATGTTTTCCACTCTGGGAACTGGAACTCCTCTGACTGGTTCTGAGTTCCTCTCTGTTTTATCTCTGCTGTTTTTTCTACATATTTAACTGTTTTTGCATTTTATCCCTAAAACAGAAAGGAAACAATGAGGTTCAGCTTCAGAGCCAGATTGTTGCTCAAGTCTTGCAGTTTTATGCATGAAGTCATTTCAGCATCTTGACTTAAAAGCATTCAACAGAAATGGTTTTATATAAATATTGATCAGTTCAGATGATTTTTTCTTTGATCAGGTGAACCTGGAAGTCCTGGAATGAGAGGGATGATGGGATTCAAAGGCTACCGAGGATTCACCGGCCCCCAGGGCATAAAGGGTGAGCCACAGACCAACCTTTCTGTCTTCACATGTAAAACTGAAATACACCAGCAGAGAGTCTGCAGTCAGGAGCTTCTTCATCAGCGTCTTCCTTCATTTCCACTTCAGGTCAGAAAGGAGATTCAGGAGAGAAAGGTCAGAGCGGTCCAGCTGGATTCACCGGGACGAAGGGCGATCGAGGATTCAAAGGTCAGAGATCAGAACAGCCTGAAGATCGACTCAGAAAAATGATTTCATGTTTTCCACATGATCAATGTTTGATTTGTGTTTCTGCAGGGGAGAAAGGAGACCAGGGCCTGAGCGGACCTCCGGGTGCTCAGGGTCCCCAGGGAGAGATGGGCACCTGCCCAGCCTCCTGCGAGAGCGCCCCAGGTGCACCGGGTCTGTCGGGGCCCCCGGGACCTGCCGGGGCCCGGGGCCTGCCCGGGGTGCAGGGCGTCGTGGGAGCTACAGGTGTGAAGGGCGATAAGGGAGACACAGGAGTGACTGGGCAGCCCGGTGTGAATGGTCAGAAGGGAGATCAGGGTGAGCAGGGGATCTGTGAGTGCACCGACGGGGCCGACGGCGCCAACGGGGCCCCAGGGGAGAAGGGCAGCAAAGGAGACAAAGGTGATGCTGGTGCACAAGGCATTCAGGGCCCCATAGGTCTGAAGGGAGATCATGGTAACATGGGTCTCATGGGTCCGCCCGGGCCCTGCTCCCCGGCCATCCAATCGGCTTTCTCCGCCTGCATCAACCAGTCGTTCCCCGCTGCCAACTGGCCGGTTGCGTTCCCCGACATCCTGACCAACGAGCAGGGGCACTTCAACCCCAACATGGGCATGTACACGGCACCCATCAACGGCACCTACGTTTTCTCCTTCCACCTGGCGACCAATCAGAAGCCGCTGAAGGTCGGCCTGTTCCGAAACTTCTACCCGGTAGCCAGGGTAACGGAGACGTCGAACCAGGCCACCGCCAGCCACACGGTCGTCCTGCACCTGAGCAGAGGAGACCAGGTGTGGCTGCAGGTGAAGGACTCGCTAACCAACGGCATGTTCACCGACGCCGAGAGCAAAAGCACGTTCTCCGGTTACCTGCTGCACCCCGACTCCTGCGACATGCCGATGGGCAGGTACTTCAGCCCTCTGCCGCCCTCTGGTGGCTTCTCCTGGAACGGTCCTGAAGGCCATCCCACCACTTCGCCGCCTTAGGCTCCGCCCACTAACAGGTGTTTAGACGCAGGCAGCCAATCAAATTCAGTGCTGCACATTTTAAAGGAGGAGCGTTTGCAGAATGAGGCTGGTACCGACCCGGATGGTCGGCAATAAATCACATTTAAAACACGACTTTATGGTCATTTCATCTCTCCTGGATACGGTTCTAATACTGTCCACACCGATTTATCAACAAATTAAGCAAAAAATGGCAAGATGTCACATTGATGTTTTGAATAAAGAAGCAATATTGTAACATGTACGGCTGATAGTTTGGATTTAGCAGCTGATCAGGCGGGTTTATCGTTTGGTCTCTTTATGATTAAATCTGAGCTTTACTGACTCACAGATGGATGAAGAGTAAACATGATTGGATGAAAGTTAAAATAATCTGATTATAAACCAGTTTGTGTCCATGGAGATGAAGAAACGATTCAAACAAATTCTCCTCCTTTGAAACGTCCAGAAAAACTCACGTCTGATTCAACACTGCGTCTGACCTCTGACCTCTCACAGTCGGCTGTAGAAGTTCAGCTTTGCTCCAACACGAAATATTTCCAAAGCACTTTGCAACCATAGAGTTGATTTGCTTTTAATTATTAAAATCTGCTTATTTCCTTAGGAATATTATCAGTTTGCCTTTTAAAATGATGCATGAATAAAAGCAGAGCAGAAACTTCCACGTTGTTTTTCAGACAATAACTAAAGTTTGTCTTGTAAATTTGTGTTATGACTGTGTTTATGGATAGATTTATGTCATTTTGAATAAATTTCCAGTTCTGGAAAGGCAACCGTCTCGTTTTACGCTCCGTGTTCGGAGACAAACGACAAACTGGTTGGAAAACTGGAGATTTTTTCATTTTACTCAAACTCAGCAGTTTGAGCTTCTTGTTGCAGCGATTGATGAGTTTCCAGGTGAAAGTATCTGAGTGATGCAGACAGAGGAATGTCTGGATAACTGAAGTAAAAGAGACCAATACAAAATGCTGCAGTTTTGTGTCTTTATTCAAACGAAGCTCATGGCTCTTTGTTTGCTGCTCCAGAGATCCCAGGAATGTTTTTCAGGTTGTGACTCCAGATACGATTTCAAACATACAGCATGGAGATTTGTTCCAGATCTGTTTGTTCTGGTCACCTAACAGCTGATGTACATCAGACTGCTTTCAAAAACATCATGAATCATTTAAACACCAGATATAATTTATTATTCATTAATACATAAAGTGGAAACCATCTTAGCGCGAGTAGAGAAGCTAACATCCTTATGTCCTGTTAAAGTTTCAAAAAGCTTGACGTTCTCTGATTAAGGAGTCATCAGTTGATCCGGTCCGGTCCGGGTCCGACCCGGTCCGGTCTGGTTGTGTTCATCAGTAGCAAACTATTCATACAGTCTCACAGACATCCGGACCTTTATGAATTATATTTTTTTACTTTTTTATCTGGTTTTGGGGGTTCAGCCAATCAGCAGCAAGTAAAATAAATGGAGCTCTTTGATTGGCTGCTTTTCAATCACCAGCCAATGGGCTCTTTGCACGTCAGCTTCTGTTTCCAGTCTATAAGCTGCTGAGCTCTGTTGCCTTGCAGCAAGAAGGTCCTGGGTTCGATTCTGGGTCTTTCTGCACATAGTTTATGCGTGGGTTCTCTCCAGGTGTGTGTGTGTGTGTGTGTGTGTGTGGGTGTGGGGGTGTGTGTGCGGGGGTGTGGGGGTGTGTGGGTGTGTGGGGTGTGTGTGTGTGTGTGTGTGTGTGTGTGCGTGTGTGTGTGTGTGTGCGGGGGTGTGTGTGTGTGTGGGTGTGTGGGGGTGTGTGTGTGTGTGTGTGTGTGTGTGTGCGTGTGTGTGTGTGTGTGCGGGGGTGTGTGTGTGTGTGGGTGTGTGTGTGTGTGGGTGTGTGGGGGTGTGGGGGTGGGGGTGTGTGTGTGTGTGTGTGGGTGTGTGGGGGTGTGTGTGTGGGGGTGTGTGGGGTGTGTGGGGGTGTGTGGGGTGTGTGTGTGTGTGTGTGTGTGGGTGTGTGTGTGTGTCTGTCTGTCTCTGTGTTGCCTGTGTAAGAACATGGATGGGTTTGCAGAGGTTGTCCAAAGTAACAAGTAACGATGAACATCGAAGCTCCAACAAGTAAGAAAGGTTTTAATTTGAAGGCTAGTTACACATTCACTGATATGAAGGTGAGTTTTATTTTCTTTAAACCTTGTTGCTAACATTAGCTTTAGCTCAATTCTAACGGACGATGTTTTTACCTTATTTTCAGGTATAATATGTTTTTTATTGTCGTTAGCATCAGTTTATGAATTCATGTAATAAAATCAGAGGAGATGAAATCAGATCTGAGATGGAGTCCAATAGTTTTTATTGTTCAAACACAGAACAACGCGTCTCAGACTCTAGAAAAGCTGCAGCTCGTTTCTACGGTAACTAAAATCTCTGAGCTGCAGGAGCCGAACTTCACTAAAACTTGGGACTAAAGCAGTGATGTCACATCCCAACACGTCGGCTTCTCTACTTCTCCTTGGGCGCCATGTCGTCTCCGCCCGACACGTTGCCTTCCTCATCGTCATCATCGCCGGCGCCGATGATTCCCTTCAGGTAGGAGCGCTTGAACTCCTGGAACACCAACTCATCCTCCATCTCACTGGGAACAGCAGGAGCATCACAGGTCAGACCACTGAGAGCAAAACTCCCACAGAGAGAAACTGATTCAGGCCAAAACTCAGGAAAACACAAACACTCACCTTGGACTCAACATAATTCAGAACTGATCTGTGAATTTTCTCTTATGTTTGTTTTTTCCTGCATCTAAAGCTGCAAACTGTTCCATAAACTCAACCTGCGTCTGATCTGTCATTAAAGAAACGGTGAAACAAAAACAAACACGTTGGGCGCCAAGGTGTCGCCACCAACATGGCGGCAGGATCTTCCTGTTTAACCTGATCAGAAGAGGTGAAACAAAACGAAGAGGAAAGTGGAAACGTGCACCAATAGAGGGAAGACTGGATGAATAATCTGATCAATAAGTACAGGACGTTTCTCTCTGAAAAGTGTAACGTCTTTGTTTCAGCCTCATCAGACTTTAGTTGCTCTCATAGTTACCTCTCCTTCACTGCCGGCAGCAAGAAAATCAAAGCGGAGAGAAACGGAGGTGAAAGAGGGAACGAGGTCCGATGGACCGCTGAGATCAGGAGCAGAGAAAGTTCTACCTGCTTCCGGTTTGGGATGCATGAGTGTGAAGGGAACCTCCACGCCGACCTCACTGCAACACACACACCAGACTCAGGATAAACAGGCCGATCCAACATTCCTGACGTTTCCACAGAGCCTGAACTCACCTGGATCCCATCAACCTGCCAGCAGAGGGAGACAAACATGAGATCAGATCCCAGCAGAAACGCTTCAGAGAAAACGGACACAAAGAGCCGCTGAGGCTCCGATCCTTCATTTTATCCTGATAGAAAACATTTTATCTGAACTCCATGTCTCTGAACAGCAGTGGAAGCTGTTCAGATTCTTCTGTTTTCTCATTCAGGTCAGTTTAATCTCCTTTAAACTCAAAACATTTTGTTTTCTCTGTTTCTCTTCACCTGGTCTGGCGTTCTGATTGGTTACTTCCTGGAGAAGCGCTGACATGATGCTGCCACTTCCTAACTGTCTTGGCATTTGTTGTGAAATAAACTGAATTGAATCTCTAACATCTGATGACCTGAAAGGTTGTTGTGATTTTGATCGTTGTAGGAAAATCAGAGGAAAATCGACCAACCCTCCGACGATGAGCTTCACCATGACTTTGTATGAAACCATGATTCCCAGAACCTCCTTCAGGACTCCTTCCTTCACGCTGAAACAAAACAGACGTTTCAGATCCTGCCGGTTCTGCGTGGCAGCGCTTTGGCGTGGAGCGCGGCTCACATGCTGGACGAGGCCAGGTTGGTGTCTTCGTGCTTCAGCTTCCCGTCCAGAGCGATGCCCCTCCTCTCACGGTTGTTGGCCAGCAGCGGCAGCAGCTTGTAGACCTTCTGCAGCGTCGCTCCGGCGGACACCGAGTCCCTGACACGAGAAGCAGAGTGAAAACACCGAGAGCAACAGCCAGGGGCAACAGCCAGGGGCAACAGCCAGGGGCAACAGCCAGGGGCATCAACCAGGAGCAACAGCCAGAGCAACAGCCAGGAGCAACAACCAGGGGCAACAACCAGGAGCATCAACCAGGGGCAACAACCAGGGGCAACAGCCAGGGGCAACAACCAGGGGCATCAACCAGGAGCAACAACCAGGGGCAACAGCCAGGGGCAACAGCCAGGGGCAACAGCCAGGGGCATCAACCAGGAGCAACAACCAGGGGCAACAACCAGGGGCAACAGCCAGGGGCAACAACCAGGAGCAACAGCCAGGGGCATCAACCAGGAGCATCAACCAGGGGCAACAGC
The DNA here is from genome assembly GCA_010277075.1 of Poeciliopsis retropinna. Taxonomy (NCBI): domain Eukaryota; kingdom Metazoa; phylum Chordata; class Actinopteri; order Cyprinodontiformes; family Poeciliidae; genus Poeciliopsis; species Poeciliopsis retropinna. The sequence continues at coordinate 939,475 of VMRM01000021.1, forward strand.
CAGGGGCAACAGCCAAGGGCATCAACCAGGAGCAACAACCAGGGGCAACAGCCAGGGGCAACAGCCAGGGGCATCAACCAGGAGCAACAACCAGGGGCAACAACCAGGGGCAACAGCCAGGGGCAACAACCAGGAGCAACAGCCAGGGGCATCAACCAGGAGCATCAACCAGGGGCAACAGCCAGGGGCAACAGCCAGGGGCATCAACCAGGAGCAACAACCAGGGGCAACAACCAGGAGCATCAACCAGGGGCAACAACCAGGGGCAACAGCCAGGGGCAACAACCAGGGGCATCAACCAGGAGCAACAACCAGGGGCAACAGCCAGGGGCAACAGCCAGGGGCATCAACCAGGAGCAACAACCAGGGACAACAACCAGGAGCATCAACCAGGGGCAACAACCAGGGGCAACAGCCAGGGGCAACAACCAGGGGCATCAACCAGGAGCAACAACCAGGGGCAACAGCCAGGGGCAACAGCCAGGGGCATCAACCAGGAGCAACAACCAGGGGCAACAACCAGGGGCAACAGCCAGGGGCAACAACCAGGAGCAACAGCCAGGGGCATCAACCAGGAGCATCAACCAGGGGCAACAGCCAGGGGCAACAGCCAGGGGCATCAACCAGGAGCAACAACCAGGGGCAACAGCCAGGGGCAACAGCCAGGGGCATCAACCAGGAGCAACAGCCAGGGGCATCAACCAGGAGCAACAGCCAGGGGCAACAGCCAGGGGCATCAACCAGGGGCAACAGCCAGGGGCAACAGCCAGGGGCAACAGCCAGGGGCAACAGCCAGGGGCATCAACCAGGGGCATCAACCAGGGGCAACAGCCAGGGGCAACAGCCAGGGGCAACAGCCAGGGGCAACAGCCAGGGGCAACAGCCAGGGGCAACAGCCAGGGGCAACAGCCAGGGGCATCAACCAGGGGCAACAGCCAGGGGCAACAGCCAGGGGCAACAGCCAGGGGCAACAGCCAGGGGCATCAACCAGGGGCATCAACCAGGGGCAACAGCCAGGGGCAACAGCCAGGGGCAACAGCCAGGGGCAACAGCCAGGGGCAACAACCAGGGGCAACAGCCAGGGGCAACAACCAGGGGCAACAGCCAGGGGCAACAGCCAGGGGCATCAACCAGGGGCAACAGCCAGGGGCAACAGCCAGGGGCAACAGCCAGGGGCAACAGCCAGGGGCATCAACCAGGGGCATCAACCAGGGGCAACAGCCAGGGGCAACAGCCAGGGGCAACAGCCAGGGGCAACAGCCAGGGGCAACAACCAGGAGCAACAACCAGGGGCAACAGCCAGGGGCAACAGCCAGGGGCAACAGCCAGGGGCAACAGCCAGGGGCAACAGCCAGGGGCAACAGCCAGGGGCAACAACCAGGGGCATCAACCAGGGGCAACAGCCAGGGGCAACAGCCAGGGGCAACAGCCAGGGGCAACAGCCAGGGGCAACAACCAGGAGCAACAACCAGGGGCATCAACCAGGGGCAACAGCCAGGGGCAACAGCCAGGGGCAACAGCCAGGGGCAACAGCCAGGGGCAACAACCAGGGGCATCAACCAGGAGCAACAACCAGGGGCATCAACCAGGGGCAACAGCCAGGGGCAACAGCCAGGGGCAACAACCAGGAGCAACAACCAGGGGCATCAACCAGGAGCAACAACCAGGGGCAACAACCAGGGGCAACAACCAGGGGCAACAGCCAGGGGCAACAGCCAGGGGCATCAACCAGGAGCAACAACCAGGAGCAACAACCAGGGGCATCAACCAGGAGCAACAACCAGGAGCAACAACCAGGAGCAACAACCAGGGGCAACAACCAGGGGCATCAACCAGGAGCAACAACCAGGAGCAACAACCAGGGGCAACAACCAGGGGCATCAACCAGGAGCAACAACCAGGGGCAACAGCCAGGGGCAACAGCCAGGGGCAACAACCAGGAACATCAACCAGGAGCAACAGCCAGGGGCAACAACCAGGGGCATCAACCAGGAGCAACAGCCAGGGGCAACAACCAGGAGCAACAGCCAGGGGCAACAACCAGGGGCAACAGCCAGGGGCAACAACCAGGGGCAACAGCCAGAGCAACAGCCAGGAGCATAAACCAGGGGCATCAACCAGGGGCAACAACCAGGAGCAACAGCCAGGGGCATCAACCAGGGGCATCAACCAGAGCAACAACCAGGGGCATCAACCAGGGGCATCAACCAGGAGCAACAGCCAGGGGCAACAGCCAGGGGCAACAGCCAGGGGCATCAATCAGGGGCAACAACCAGGGGCAACAACCAGGAGCAACAGCCAGGGGCAACAGCCAGAGCAACAGCCAGAGCAACAGCCAGGAGCAACAGCCAGGGGCATCAATCAGGGGCAACAACCAGGGGCATCAACCAGGGGCAACAGCCAGGGGCAACAGCCAGGAGCAACAGCCAGGGGCATCAATCAGGGGCAACAACCAGGGGCAACAGCCAGGGGCAACAGCCAGGGGCAACAGCCAGGGGCAACAGCCAGGAGCAACAGCCAGGGGCAACAGCCAGGGGCATCAACCAGGAGCAACAACCAGGAGCAACAGCCAGGGGCATCAATCAGGGGCAACAACCAGGGGCATCAACCAGGGGCAACAGCCAGGGGCAACAGCCAGGAGCAACAGCCAGGGGCATCAATCAGGGGCAACAACCAGGGGCAACAGCCAGGGGCAACAGCCAGGAGCAACAGCCAGGGGCAACAGCCAGGGGCAACAGCCAGGGGCAACAGCCAGGAGCAACAGCCAGGGGCAACAGCCAGGGGCAACAGCCAGGGGCAATAGTTTTCATTCCTGAAATTCACTGATGACAAAAAGCAACTAAAATAGTTTTGTGCTTCAATAAACATGAAGCAAATAAAAATCCCAAATATTTTGCCAGCTGAAGCGAAAACATCTCAAACCGTCAAGTTCAACATTTATTTCCCTTTTATTCTAAAACATGAATGAAACCAGATCAGCTCTTTAAATCCTGTTAGAAACTGCATGATGGTAAATAAGTTATTCAATCAACTTATCGACACATCAACTAAAGAGAAACAATAGATTAACAGGTAAATAAGTTTTCGTTAACAGTTGATTACATGTGAAGTCAAAGACTCGCTAATTAACTTTTCACTAATTAATCACCATCAGTCCAACTGGATCAAAAGTTCATCATTATTTAACTGTTAATTATCAATTAATTCATGATTTACTCTTCATTAGTCGCTGTGAGAATATGGAAAGACTCAGATTATAGATTCTTCCATATTTATCTTTCCATAAAAAAATACTTCTTTAGAACAAATCTACAAAATATAAAATTGCATCTTCCTGTGTTTTTTAATATTTAAAAAATTAATATTTATAATTTTTTAAATATTAAAAATTATTTATTGATACAGTTCACTCACACACACACACACACACACACACGCCCACCCTCCCTCCCCCCCACACCCCCCCACACACACACACACCCACACACACCCCCACACACACGCCCCCACACTCACACCTACCCCCCCCCACACACACACACACACACTACACACGCCCCCACACACATCCCCCACACACACCCCACCCCCCCACACACACACCCCCCATCACACACACACCTACCCCCCCCCACACACACACACAGGTTTCTCACTCCTCTTTTCTGTAGAATCAGATTCTGCTGTGTGCCAATCATTACCCAGAATCCTCGATGTCCACACATTTGACGTAGCTGTCGTTGGAGTACAGCACCACCGTGGCAACCTGGTCGACTGAGAAGAGAAACATTCAGGTGAGTTCGTATTAAACCCTGATGATGTCATCATCACCGTCAGGTGTGTGTACCTGACAGGATGACGTTCTTGATGTTTTTGTTGGAGTTGTTTGTGATGTTGACGTGAGCGTGGATCGTCTCTCCGTGGTAATAAAGCTAAACGTGGATTTAAGATAAAACATCAAATCTGAGGAATTTCAGGTTTGACTGTAAATGAATGAGACGCTCCACCTGTTTATCCAGCGTGACCTTAACATGCAGCGGTTTGTCGGACATGACGAAGTCCTTGGTGGTTTCAACGGAAGGTGGCGCCCCCTGCATGTCTGGAGCGTACTGGACCTTCCTGATCATCAGCTTCACTGTGCTCCTGTCGGACAAACGGATGGTCAACATTTCCTCACCGACAGCTTCAGCCGTCAGGACAGACGACACTCACCGTTTGCGAACTTTTGCATCCTGACTCTCAGCGCTGAACGCTTTAATCTCAAACTCCACGGCACATTGCTGCAGAAAAGGAGACGGTTTGGGTTTTTACTGAAGGGAGACCTGGGAGGACGGCCGGAGGGACAGCTGGGGAAGTCTGGGCCAAAATGGCCGACGTGAGGTTGACTCAGATGGAGTAGAGAGAAAACAGACTCAGACCGACGTTTGGAGGAACAGAGTCAGCATCAGAGTTCTACCAATACATTGCTAAATTCTTCATCATCATAAATAAATCTAGTTTCATTCAGTCAGAAAACTTTCTGACGAAAGCCGAGTCGTGTTCAGAGGAGTTTCTGTTGTCTGATTTGTTTTGTGCTAATATCTATAATCAATAAACAAACAGATATTTAACCCTGGAGGGAAAAGCTGGATAAAAAGAGATGATTGGAACCAGTTTGGTTCACACAGGTTTTGGTGTGAAGCTGAAATGAACCTGGACCCAAAACTGACGTCATCCAGAACTGGGAGAATTTAACCGCGGCTCACCTTCCCAACATCATGGGTTGCTGGTTGGAGAGCCACTGAGCAAGGCAGGTTGTCAGGAAACTGGGAAGGAAAACAAATACAGAAGGTTTCTCCTGGCTCTGCAGTAAGGCTGACTCTGATTGGCTGCTCCGGTCACCTCGAAGAAGAAGGGGTAAGCGTTGTTGCCCAGCTTGCGCAGCAGCTTGGCCTGGACCTTGGTGTGGACGCCCTTCTCCCGGTCCTGCAGCGGCGGGTACACCTGGCGGGTGGACAGGTACAGCTCCCGGCGGAACGCGATGCCGATCACGTCCATGTCGTCGCGGCCGTAGCGGAAGATGCAGGACAGGGTGACGAACACTAGAGGGCAGCAGAGGCACAAGCAGCTGTTATGATCAGCTACATGTAATAAAACATAAAAGATTTTAAATGGATGCAGAAAAACTGACATGTTTGCTTTGCAAAAGTGCAAAAATGATCTCCATTGGCTGACGTGTTACCATGGTAACACATCTTTTCTTTGTGGTTGAGCTCAGTTTGTTCACTAATTACATAACCAATCATCTGTGATTGATTTTGAGCTCCATCCCTTTTCCCAGAATGCACCAGATTACTGTTGATGATGCTTTAAACAGCAGGAGGGGCCACATTCTGCCCAGGGCCCCATTAAACCGAGGGCCAGCCCTGCTTCTTAGATCAAATCACAAATATGAGTAGGGCCACAAGTATTCATACCCCTGGCAGATTTAAATTTTAAATGACTTTCATTCAACCAAGACTCACATCTCCAAACAGATAATAAATCTATTTTTTATTTCTTTTTTTTTTCATTTTTCCATTTTCATTTGCATTTATTTATAAAACAAAAGAAAATTACAAAAATTAAAAAGATCTCCTGACCATCACAGAGATCAAATGTTTCTCTTTTCTGAGCAGATTTTAATTTTTTTAAATCTTTGATGATAATCTCCAGGTCTTTGAGGTTGGAAGCCCTCCTTTCCATCACCCTAATCTTTAGCTGCATCACAGATTTTCTATCAGATTTATTTATTCCTAGTCAGAAGAAACGTGTTAAAATGAAAACATTTCTAAATTTCCCATGAATAGTATGAATAGTTTTGGCCTGAATTATTTTCCCGTTGAACCAGAAAATATTTCGGCTCTAAACTAAAATATTCCCATCATGTTTTCATTTATTGATCATCAGGAGAAAAACATTCACCTTTCCTCCCGGCCAGAGCCTCCGGGTCGATGAGGACGACGCCATCTATTGGTGGAACAGGAGAAAGCAGGTCAGTGGTTCTGGTTGTGAAATGTTTTCTGATTCTTCTGGTTCCGGATGGATCCGGCTGTGAGACTGACCCACTGGATCCACAGAGTCCACCCGGTCCACGAAGTCTCTCTTCCCCATGAACACGCCCACCTGAAACATTCAGCAGCCGTTTATCACAGCCACGGTTTGAGGAAAGACGGTTGATTCTCTGACATTCTGGTTTTTAAGGAAAATACATTTAAGGACCATAAATCTATTTATATCTGATGTCTAAAGAGTAACAAGCAGAAAAATATTTATTCATAAATTTCACTTTGTTATCAGACAATTCAATTCAAACACAGTCAATAATAATAATTTGAGCGACTCACATTTTAAGCAGATAAAAAGTTTAAAGTTCTGGATGTAATAAATATAAATGTTAATACAGAAATCACAGTTTATCTGGTTTTATTATGCTTCCAAACAGTAAAATAATTATTTACATCTGGGTTATAAAACGTCTCTTCATGAGTGGAAACTCTCAAACAGCTGCTGGTTCTTCTGCATGTCTCTTTTTAAAACTCCTTGGTGCAGAAGTGAGACTCGGGTCGTTTTCTGATGTCATTCAGCTGAACAAACTGAGGTTGTTTAATGAGGCTGAAACAAACTGCTGAGCCTCATTTCCTCAGAAACTCCTCAGAAAGCAGCAGGACGGAGCTTCATCTCCTCCAGGAGTTTTACCACGTCAAGCAGGAAATGTTTTCAGGATTAAACGTTTTAATTTCTGAGATGAAGTCACTGTGGAGCGTTCAGCAGGACTGAAGCTCTGACTTCATTTCTGTCTTCACTGGAGATAAAACCGTCTGTAACTAAACAGAGTCGCTCTGACAGGAAGTGGATCCATTGGATCCCGATTTAGTTTGTTTCACTCACCGACTTGTCTTTGCAGGTTTTCTTAAAAATGACATTTTTTGGACTCATGATGGTGGAGATGGAGAACAGCTGAACTGAGGAACTGGAACAAGCAGAAATAAATAAATGTCAGGACCTTCAGACTGGAACAAGTTTGACCTTCAATGTGTCTCATTTACATCCAGCAGATTCTCATCAAGTCTTCAGTTTGGTAAAGTTTGAGTCTAAATACATGTTAGCATGTTAGCATGTTAGCATGAGTCTAAATAAAGTCAGAGAACTTTTATTTTGAACATCAGCAGGTTTAAATGCACTGGAGCTCCTGACTAAAATGTTTTAAAAACACAGACATAATATTTAGAGAAATATGATGAAAATATGATTTCTAGTAGAACTATTCATTCAGAGAATGAAAGTAAAATATCTAGAAATTAGAAGGTGAAAGTTGAATATCTTCAGGTTTAGTTTTATCTCCCTCTAGCGGCCTAAATGATGCACTGCAGCTTCAAACACTGGTTAAAAAAGAAGCTGTAAACACATTTCTTTAAAAATAAGAAATAAATAACTTAAAACAATATGTTATAGAATTAGTCAAATAATCTACATTATAACTGAATAACATCAGACGAACATAAACAGATTTCCATCATTGCTTCTGTTTTCAGTTGAATTTCTTAGTAAAAATAATAAACTGTTTACAGCAGAGTTAATGAAATTAAGATGAAGAGGAAAACATGTAAACAGATTTGAGCTGCTGAGCCTCTTAATCCTGTTAAAATCCTCCCACTGATCTGGACCAGAACTTTCTGCTCACAGAACCAGAACCAATCTGCTCCAACTGGAGCTTCTAACATCAAACATGATTCTCTCTGGGTTTATAATAATAATTATTAAAGTATTTTCTTCATCACTGATCCTCTGAATCATGCAGAAATGTAATAAACGTTTGTCTGAATCGGGCCGTTTCCTGTCCGGACTCCTCCTACGGTAAACAGACAAAACACGATAACCTGCAGGTCGGATCCGAGTGACTCACCTGTGCTGCTGAGGTTCTGAATGAGAGGAGGAGACCGGCCCGGTCCAATGGCTCTATATGTAAACACCTGCTGTCTGTCAGGGCTGCCTGGGCCAATCAGAGGCCAGACTTCCTGAGAGGATTGGAGCGGTTCCACCTCCGTCAGCACATCGGGCCGGATTAGAACGAAGCTCTGCCTGCAGCGCCGAGTTTCACTTTACTCATCCTGAGGTTCTTCATCCGGCAGCTGCTGGAGAATAAACTCCTTCATTCATAAATAAACTCCTTTATTTATAAATAAACTCCTTTAATCATCTGTAAAAATTGTTTCCTGCTGCTGATGTCCAACCTGACAGGATTCACACAACTTCAGCTTTAAATGTTTTGTCTCATGTTTCCTAGTTAAATCGACTATAAATAAATAAATGAAAACATAAAACAGTAAAACAATGTCCAACAGCTTAACAAACTCTTTAAACAACATTTATGTATTTATTGTGAGAATTACAGATTTCTGGAGGAACAAAACTGCGAAGCAGCCGAAACACTGAGAAACTTTAAATCTCGTCTAAAAACCAGCTGTGTAGAATTTGATTAATAACAAATGAAATGTTGAGCAACATGTTTGATGATTTTGATGACGGAGCTCGTTAAAATGACATTTTTGTGACTTTTGTGTTTTTATGATGTAAACACTGAACTACCTTGTTGCTGAAATGTTCTACATATAAACTTGTTTGAGATAAAAATCACAGAATAAACTGAAAAAACACAATCAAAAAAAATCTGAGTTATGAAAAGATAAAAGATTAAAAAATGTTAAAGGAACTGTTTTAAAAACCAGAGAAAAGACTGATCAATAAACGACCAATAAACAGAAACTAAATTCTGTTTTTTGTTGTAGTTAAATAAATTTGAATAAATCTGACCATTTCTCAGAACATCTGACATGATCACATGTCGCCACAGTCTGAGCTGCTCAGACCTTTGACATGTGGAGTGTGTGCAGAAAACGCTCTGAAGGTGAGCGCCGGTTCTGATCCAGTCTGCAGAACTGGTGCACGACTTTGAGGGTGATGCTGCGGTGCGCTAATCCCCGACCTGCCTGTCAGCAGGTAGAGAGGAGCAGGATTACAGCCTGCAGCGCATTAATCATCCAAATTACACTTCAGATTACAGCGCGCGCACACACACACACACACCACCCCACACACACATGCGCGCACACACGCATATACACGCACACAGAGACACATGTTTGCATGACTATCTTTGTGGGGACTTTCCATTGACTTCCATTAATTTATACAGCCTAAACCTTATCCTTACCCTTATAATAACCCTAGCCAAAACTCAATTCACACCTTAATCCTAAATCTGACCCCTGACCCCAAAACAGTGTTTCCCCCCAGGCTTCGGTCCCCACAAGGTATTACAAACAAACACACCCACACACACGCAGCTGCTAATATTTTAGAGTTTATAGCTTAAAATTTAGCATTTGCAACAGAAATGTTGCCTTCTTAACATCTATTTGTATATTTTTTCAAATATCTGATTTATTTCCTGGTTTGAAGGAACAGCTTTGTGGTTCTAAGTCTTGATCGTCTCATAAAAGCTTCATTTATGAAAAGGGTCACTGGTCCAAAATCAGTTTGATGTTTGATGGTCAGATTAAATAAAAATTTAGTTCTGTGGTCCAGAGTCTCTGAGGAAATCAAACAGCTGAAATGTTTTGGTAACAAACTTTATTCCGATAAAAATAAATGTGAAACAGTTTTGTTAAAATCATCAATCAGATATTTTCTTCTCTTTCAATAAAACCAACATTGAAGATTTAAAATAATTCAAACAAAAGACAGAAAACAGCAACAGGAACAACAGCATCATCAGCGTAGAAGGTGACTTTCAGACAGCATATCTGAGGAGATTCATCCTGAACCCAAAACAAACATTGATGGAGAAAAACTTCAAGTTATTTTGTTTTTTATGTCACAGCTTGAAACTGAGCAGAACCTTCTAGAAACGAGTGGAAATGCGTGATTAGACATAAGCTCTGGTGGTTTCTGTGTCGGTCCGGGCCGTGGCTGTGTAAACCTTCTTCCCGCCGGGTAACCTCTGCAAAACAAAACCGAGCATTTAGAGCGGTTTGTAAATGATTTAAATTAGCTGCAGTATCATGACGTAAACATAATCTGAGAAAAAAAAACAGTCAGCTAATTTACATTTTTTGGACTCATGATGGTGGAGATGGAGAACAGCTGAACTGAGGAACTGGAACAAGCAGAAATAAATAAATGTCAGGACCTTCAGACTGGAACAAGTTTGACCTTCAATGTGTCTCATTTACATCCAGCAGATTCTCATCAAGTCTTCAGTTTGGTAAAGTTTGAGTCTAAATACATGTTAGCATGTTAGCATGAGTCTAAATAAAGTCAGAGAACTTTTATTTTGAACATCAGCAGGTTTAAATGCACTGGAGCTCCTGACTAAAATGTTTTAAAAACACAGACATAATATTTAGAGAAATATGATGAAAATATGATTTCTAGTAGAACTATTCATTCAGAGAATGAAAGTAAAATATCTAGAAATTAGAAGGTGAAAGTTGAATATCTTCAGGTTTAGTTTTATCTCCCTCTAGCGGCCTAAATGATGCACTGCAGCTTCAAACACTGGTTAAAAAAGAAGCTGTAAACACATTTCTTTTAAAAATAAGAAAATAAATAACTTAAAACAATATGTTATAGAATTAGTCAAATAATCTACATTATAACTGAATAACATCAGACGAACATAAACAGATTTCCATCATTGCTTCTGTTTTCAGTTGAATTTCTTAGTAAAAATAATAAACTGTTTACAGCAGAGTTAATGAAATTAAGATGAAGAGGAAAACATGTAAACAGATTTGAGCTGCTGAGCCTCTTAATCCTGTTAAAATCCTCCCACTGATCTGGACCAGAACTTTCTGCTCACAGAACCAGAACCAATCTGCTCCAACTGGAGCTTCTAACATCAAACATTATTCTCTCTGGGTTTATAATAATAATTATTAAAGTATTTTCTTCATCACTGATCCTCTGAATCATGCAGAAATGTAATAAACGTTTGTCTGAATCGGGCCGTTTCCTGTCCGGACTCCTCCTACGGTAAACAGACAAAACACGATAACCTGCAGGTCGGATCCGAGTGACTCACCTGTGCTGCTGAGGTTCTGAATGAGAGGAGGAGACCGGCCCGGTCCAATGGCTCTATATGTAAACACCTGCTGTCTGTCAGGGCTGCCTGGGCCAATCAGAGGCCAGACTTCCTGAGAGGATTGGAGCGGTTCCACCTCCGTCAGCACATCGGGCCGGATTAGAACGAAGCTCTGCCTGCAGCGCCGAGTTTCACTTTACTCATCCTGAGGTTCTTCATCCGGCAGCTGCTGGAGAATAAACTCCTTCATTCATAAATAAACTCCTTTATTTATAAATAAACTCCTTTAATCATCTGTAAAAATTTGTTTCCTGCTGCTGATGTCCAACCTGACAGGATTCACACAACTTCAGCTTTAAATGTTTTGTCTCATGTTTCCTAGTTAAATCGACTATAAATAAATAAATGAAAACATAAAACAGTAAAACAATGTCCAACAGCTTAACAAACTCTTTAAACAACATTTATGTATTTATTGTGAGAATTACAGATTCTGGAGGAACAAAACTGCGAAGCAGCCGAAACACTGAGAAACTTTAAATCTCGTCTAAAAACCAGCTGTGTAGAATTTGATTAATAACAAATGAAATGTTGAGCAACATGTTGATGATTTTGATGACGGAGCTCGTTAAAATGACATTTTTGTGACTTTTTGTGTTTTTATGATGTAAACACTGAACTACCTTGTTGCTGAAATGTTCTACATATAAACTTGTTTGAGATAAAAATCACAGAATAAACTGAAAAAACACAATCAAAAAAAATCTGAGTTATGAAAAGATAAAAGATTAAAAAACTGTTAAAGGAACTGTTTTAAAAACCAGAGAAAAGACTGATCAATAAACGACCAATAAACAGAAACTAAATTCTGTTTTTTGTTGTAGTTAAATAAATTTGAATAAATCTGACCATTTCTCAGAACATCTGACATGATCACATGTCGCCACAGTCTGAGCTGCTCAGACCTTTGACATGTGGAGTGTGTGCAGAAAACGCTCTGAAGGTTGAGCGCCGGTTCTGATCCAGTCTGCAGAACTGGTGCACGACTTTGGAGGGTGATGCTGCGGTGCGCTAATCCACCGACCTGCCTGTCAGCAGGTAGAGAGGAGCAGGATTACAGCCTGCAGCGCATTAATCATCCAAATTACACTTCAGATTACAGCGCGCGCACACACACACACACACACACCCACACACACATGCGCGCACACACGCATATACACGCACACAGAGACACATGTTTGCATGACTATCTTTGTGGGGACTTTCCATTGACTTCCATTAATTTATACAGCCTAAACCTTATCCTTACCCTTATAATAACCCTAGCCAAAACTCAATTCACACCTTAATCCTAAATCTGACCCCTGACCCCAAAACAGTGTTTCCCCCCAGGCTTCGGTCCCCACAAGGTATTACAAACAAACACACCCACACACACGCAGCTGCTAATATTTTAGAGTTTATAGCTTAAAATTTAGCATTTGCAACAGAAATGTTGCCTTCTTAACATCTATTTGTATATTTTTTCAAATATCTGATTTATTTCCTGGTTTGAAGGAACAGCTTTGTGGTTCTAAGTCTTGATCGTCTCATAAAAGCTTCATTTATGAAAAGGGTCACTGGTCCAAAATCAGTTTGATGTTTGATGGTCAGATTAAATAAAAATTTAGTTCTGTGGTCCAGAGTCTCTGAGGAAATCAAACAGCTGAAATGTTTTGGTAACAAACTTTATTCCGATAAAAATAAATGTGAAACAGTTTTGTTAAAATCATCAATCAGATATTTTCTTCTCTTTCAATAAAACCAACATTGAAGATTTAAAATAATTCAAACAAAAGACAGAAAACAGCAACAGGAACAACAGCATCATCAGCGTAGAAGGTGACTTTCAGACAGCATATCTGAGGAGATTCATCCTGAACCCAAAACAAACATTGATGGAGAAAAACTTCAAGTTATTTTGTTTTTTATGTCACAGCTTGAAACTGAGCAGAACCTTCTAGAAACGAGTGGAAATGCGTGATTAGACATAAGCTCTGGTGGTTTCTGTGTCGGTCCGGGCCGTGGCTGTGTAAACCTTCTTCGCCGGGTAACCTCTGCAAAACAAAACCGAGCATTTAGAGCGGTTTGTAAATGATTTAAATTAGCTGCAGTATCATGACGTAAACATAATCTGAGAAAAATAAAACAGTCAGCTAATTTACCCGCTCTTTCCAGCAGATGACGCTCTCTTGCAGGCGCTGCAGAGGAGACTTCCACCCAGGATGCAGAGGGAGCCTCCGGCCCAACCCATGTAGAGGCCGGCGCCGAGCTCGAACCTGCAGCAACAGAAACAGAGTTCAGGTCCAGTTCAGGTCCAGTTCAGTTGCTGTGAGCTGGAGGAAACTCACTTTGCTCCTCCGTACAACGGGTCGTAGAACTCCTGAACCACCTGGTATCCGTACCAGGAACAGGCGATGATGCAGCACAGTCCTGCAGCACAAACACAGTCGATTTACTGTAAATATTTGGATCATTTTGGATTCATTACGTCATTTTAAAACTGATATTCCCAGTTTGGATGTTTGTTTTATGCTGTGAATCAGTTTCATATTTTGCCTTTTGCTGCTTTGATGAACTAAAAGCATCTTTAGTTTATTTCATCTTTAGTTTAAATTACAGCTTTAATCTCCATCATGATTTCAATGTTAAATCAGCCCTTAATGTTTGAAAACTACACTTGGCAAAAACATTGAAATTAAGGTGAAATATTGTCACTTCAATTGAATTTGAATGAATTCTTCATGCAGCTAAAGAAAGGAGAACTTCATCCGTTTTACTGCAGCTTTAAAAATGGAATGAGTGTGTGTGTGTGTGTGTGTGTGTGTGTGTGTATGTGTGTGGGTGTGTGTGTGCGTGTGTGTGTTTACCTCCCAGGATGCACATGATCCCTCCGGTGGTGGCCATCTTGGCCTTGGACTCCGCGGTGGCCGAGCCGATCTTGATGCATTTGAGTCCGAGCAGAGAGACGATCATGCAGCCGAGGCCGAGCAGCAGAGAGATGATCATCAGAGCGCGACACGCCTGGACATGAGCTGCAGAAACACACGCACACACACACACCACACACACACACACACACACACTGAGGATGCTTTTCGACAATAAACTATCATTATGTGGCAAAAAACCTTTTCCAAAAACAACTGAAACTACAAAAATTATGACAGAAAATATAAAATCAGTTTAAAGTGACAAATTGTCTTACAAATATCAACCATTTAGTTCATATATGAAGAACTTTTGTCTAAATTTGATTAATCTGAGTTGAGTTTTATGTTAGTTTATCAGAAACTGATAATAAAAACAAAAATAAGTCAAATTTGGTAAATTTTCTGTTTGAGATCAATTTTAATTACGCTATGCTTTCAATGTTCAAGATAAGGTCAATTTATGTATCATCAATTTGTTTCTTTTTCAAAAAATAAGAAATGTATATCTGCTTACTGCAGAAATACAGTTTATCAAGGCAAATAATGAAATATGTTTATTTTTATGATATTTCTGTGTCAAATTGAATCTATAAAAAGTGAAAGTCAGTGAGAAATTTACCACTTTTATACAGTAGAGGAGGTTAAAAGGTAAAATGTTAAGAAGCTCCAACATGTTTTCAGAGGTTGTTGTAAAGTATTCAGGAAATGCCTTTAATTCAGTCTGAATCAGAATTTAACTCCTTTTAAAGCAGGAGGAACTTTACAGCTGCTGCAGTCATTTATTGGCCAAATGATTTGCTGATCATAAAACCGCCGCGCCTTTTTATGACTGGACGAGAGTTTCAGGAGAGAAATATTGACGTTTAGTTTCCAACCTTTCACAAAACATTTCTGAAACTGATCAGGTGAATTTATGTAAGTTTCCCCAAAACTGGAAGTTTTAAGCTAAATGTGAAAACAGGAGCCAAGATCTTCATTTAATGTCTTCTGATAAAAACTCAGAATAACGTTAAGAATTAATGACGGTTTACATTTTAAACACATTTAATATGTTTTACAACCTAAATCCTTTGAATATTTCTTTAAATATTCAAATTGTTTTTTTTTCTTCACTTGTTTTCCCTCCACTTTACAACCAGCAGGGAAAGACGCTCTAAATGGCGTCCAAAAGAAAACCGATCCAAGAACAGGATGGAAAAAACAAATAAAAGCAAATTTTAACATTTTATTTAAAAGTCTAACTTTTGTAGAGCTTATTTGCCATTTAATTTGAAACAAAATGACAAACCAGTCTCTAATCTTTCTGTTTTGGGCGGGAAACTTCACTCTGAAATCCCCCAACCTTTCGACCCAGACCTGGTGCCACTTTGGACAAACTGACCTGGTTCCTGTTAAGCTTTAAAGGAATCCAGCCAGCTCATCATTTGTTCAGGAAATAAAATCCACCACTAAACTCAACAGATTTTAAATTTGAGGACAGATTTTACTTTAGTTCCCAACAAGCTAATTACATCAGTTCCTCATTTCAGCTCATTAACAAGCAAATGACCAGTAGAAATCTGATACAAATGTCTAATTTCAATGTTTTGTTTATGTTTTTCACTGAGAGACTTTAAAACTTGTGTCTAAAGTAAACAGTTAGCTAATTGCTGATTTTACCTGGGAGGGCCAGCATGGACTCAAAGTCGCGGCAGTTGGCGATGCCGGCGCTGTTCTCGGTGCAGGCGTGCCACAGGTTCTCAAACTGCCTCTGAGAGACGATGACGCCGCCGGACACCGTGGAGATCTTCCAGTAGTCATTAGCCAGCGCCGCGCCGGTGATCAGAAAGCCAACTATGCACATGACAAACCCCACTGCCTCAATTGTCGTCGACATGGTCGCAACGTTTTTGGAAAACCTCTCAAAATGAAGAAAAGAAGAAGAAATCCAAGAACTAAAGATGATCTGAAGGAGCCTCTGCTGGAAGCCTGAAGGCAGAAAGTAAGAGCAGCAAGTCCAGAGAGGTGAAACCTTTGGTGGGTGAAGTCAGAGCGTCACTGATGCCTCTCCATCAGCTAATCTGAATCTGAGGCTCTGTGAGCAGGACTTTGGTCTCTACCAGGGCCATAAACCACAGCGCCACTCCCTGCAGGTCCCTTCATCTCCAATATGGCCATAGTAATAATGATAATAATGATGATGATGATGGAGACTCTTCAGCCACTCCTCAGATACTCCGGTAGACAGACTGGAGGTCATGGTGACTCAAACAGGTTTTCACTCTAAAAAACTAAAAAACTGCAAAGTGAGGAGGAATCAGCTGTGTTGCCATGGCAGCTGCTGCTATGGAGACATACACTTCCTGTTGCAGACAGACTGGACAAACAGTTCAGGGTCTCTGGTTCCCAGTAAAACGTCCGAAAGCGTTAGAAATATTTCTGAAACATGTTCAGCGTTTTAATCATCAAAACCTGAAAAAACTGAAACCAGAAACAACCAAGCTGAGTAAGATGGCGGCAAGACATCTTCTTCACCTGGTGACCAAGTGCTGATCCTTATTAATGATGTCATTAATGATGTCACGGTCTGACTTTTACTATAAACCACATTTCCTCTAAAGACAAACCAGAAACAAAAACTAAAATCTAGAAATCATCCATGAAACAAAATGAGAAACTTTCAGGTTTTCTTTCACAGTTGGACATAAAAATAACATTTAAATCAATATTATTGATATTTATTAAATCAGTAATATTGATATTTATCTGTTTTCACTCCGACCTCCATCATTTGTGTTTATTGAAGAAGTGAAAATGTGGAACTTTGTTTTTATCAAGGTCGACTTTTACAGAACCAGCTGAGGAAAGAAGTGAGATGTTGTCATGGAAACGGTGACGTTGATCCGCTTCTCCTGGCCCAGAAAAACTTTAAACATGAAACTGATGATGAAACTCAATACAATAAAGACCTCAGAGATAAAGCTAAGAGGTAGAGTAGTTGGGTAGTCGTTGGCAGTCGTAGGATAAGAGGGTCAGTCGGTAGTCGGGTTCAGGCTCAGGTTCAGGTTTGGGTTCAGGTTCAGGTTTGGGTTCAGGTTCGGGTTCAGGTTCAGGCTCAGGCTCGGGTTCAGGCTCAGGTTCGGGTTCAGGTTCAGGCTCGGGTTCAGGTTCGGGTTCAGGTTCAGGTTCAGGTTCAGGTTCGGGTTCAGGTTCAGGCTCGGGTTCAGGTTCAGGTTCAGGCTCAGGTTCAGGTTTGGGTTCAGGTTCAGGTTTGGGTTCAGGTTCGGGTTCAGGTTCAGGCTCAGGCTCGGGTTCAGGTTCAGGCTCGGGTTCAGGTTCAGGCTCGGGTTCAGGTTCAGGCTCAGGTTCAGGTTCGGGTTCAGGTTCAGGCTCGGGTTCAGGTTCGGGTTCAGGTTCAGGCTCGGGTTCAGGTACAGGCTCAGGTTCGGGTTCAGGTTTGGGTTCTCCAGCGGTTCTGGTCTCAGTGAAACTCAGTAGGCCAGTCAGCAGCTTTTATGGGTTTACTGGATTTATGGCGTCTGACGATTAATGTTTGCTCAATGCCAGAGTACAAAGTTTGATGCGTTCTGATCCGACTGCTGAGGAAGCTGAGCTACCCGACTGAAACCGGCCCAGAATCAAATTGAATCTGAACAATTTGCATCAACAACCTCACAGTTTTTATTGAATCTGCCTTCAGTTCTGGTTCTTCGTGACCTCTGACCTCTGGCGGCCCGGTCAGGTGGTTCTGGTGGTTTCGCCTCTCCTAACCGGGCACCACGGCAACCGCTACTGGAAACCAGGGCAGGTTGGCAGGTCAACATGTTCAGCAGCCTGACAAATTGACCCTTGACCTTTCTGTCACACATCTCCGTTAGAAAACAGAGCAGCGTTAAACCCTCTGTTTCCATTTCAGTTACATTTTATATTTAATAATAGAAATAATTATCTGAACATGTTTTAGCTTGTGGTTTAACTAAATTAGTGATCAGAAGATCGACACAAACTGTTGCATAAAATCAATAACATGATTTAATTTCCCTCACTGAAGTATTTCTGAATTCTCTTGATATTCTGAAGTTTTTCGTGTTTGCTTTGCTTTGTAGCGTTTTTGTGTTTTCATGTTTTTTCTTCAGGCTACAAAGCAAACATGTTTACAGGCCTGAATAATAAAGTGATGCTGAGACAGGAAAGAGTCTGAAAACTGAAAAGTTTCCAGTTTAACAGAATGAACAGATTTCTAACTAACTTTAACTTCATTCTCTCATTTCCACCCAATCTGAGTCAAATTCCCGTCTTTCAGAAACGAGTGAAACAAGCCTGAGGAAAAACCAGAAGGTCAGAGAAGAAAACCTGCAGGACTGGATGAAAAACAAACATATGGAAAACAGAGATGTTCTATTCTGACAGAGGATCACTATGTGACTGTTTACCTAATGAGTCCAAACCAGACCATCCAGGAAGAGACAGCCAGAATATTAACACTGATTATATTTAGAAACAATAAAATAAATGATGTGAGAAAGAGGAGGAAATAAACAATAACCATGGAAACGTCCTAGTTAAAGGAATAATTAAAATATAAAGAATGAAACAATGAGGAAGAACAGGAGCATGAACAAGAAAATAAACACAAAAATAAAACCAAAACAAGCCAACAGCCTGAACATATCTATGAGATTTAAATAAAACATGTTTGTTTCTATAAACCATCTGGATTCGTCAGATTTATTCAGATTATTCAGATTATTCTCATTAATCTGTTCTCAGAACCAGAAGTTACTGCAGAGTATCAGAACCACAGGAGATAAACGGCCAGAGGAAGACATTTAAACACAGAGACATTTATACATTCATTTCACATATTTATGATAGAAAACTTGGATATTCTATGACGTAAAAAAAAATCTAAATAAGATAAAACAATTTTCTCAGATCAAAAGCTTCCACAGTTCGGTGTAAAAATTAAATAAATATTTCATGTAAAGCCAGAAATCCTTAATACATAAAACCAGTTGGTCAGATTTTCACGTTTTAATGTTTTAATGCTCAGCTTTAAAAAAAAAAGTTGCAGAGGAAATAAAAAACTTTTGTTTTACTTGAATGTGACTTTTAGAGACATGCAGAGGAGAAATAAAACATGGAAAATATTCTGACATTATAAAGTCCGAAATTTTAGTCAGAAATTCTCTAAAATTAAAGGGAAAATTAGAGAAATAAAAACATGAGAAACGTTTGGTTCTTTTAAATTAGAACTGAAAACATGAATTTATTAGTTTAACATGAATACTAACATGATTTGAAACAAATTTGAAAGTTTGTTTCAAATTTATGTTGTTTTCTGTCCTCCTGTTTTCTAACTTTCCTGAGTCACAGTGAGTCTCTGGTTCTCATTCAATGAGATATTGAATGTGTCATTTGTTCTCTGTGAGGAATCGTGATAAGAAATCCATTCAGTTCAACGTTTTAATGGAATCATTTCCTCCCAGTAAAACCATCATGTTGATTTTAGTGGTTCAGCAGAAGCCGATCTTATCAGAGCAAAAACTGATGACTCACCGAGCGGCTCGACGCGTGGAGAATCGAATAGAGAAATCGCGTTCACGTTCGACACGTTTTAGCCTGGAATCATTTCGCTGCTGCAGTAGAGGTCAAAGTCCCTGCATGCTTGGAGGTTCAGTGGTCTGCAGCAGAGAGGTCAGAGGTCCCTGCTGCAGGAGCAGTCAGAGGTCCTGACTGCACCGAGCGGCTCAGACGTCCTGCTGCAGGAGAGTCAAAGTCCTGTGCAGGAGACGCGTCAGAGTC
The DNA here is from genome assembly GCA_010277075.1 of Poeciliopsis retropinna. NCBI lineage: Eukaryota > Metazoa > Chordata > Actinopteri > Cyprinodontiformes > Poeciliidae > Poeciliopsis > Poeciliopsis retropinna. The sequence continues at coordinate 959,338 of VMRM01000021.1, forward strand.
GACACTGCTGCAAGAGGTCAGAGGTCCGCTGCTGCAGGAGAGGTCAGAGGTCCCTGCTGCAGGAGAGGTCAGAGGTCCCTGCTGCAAGAGAGGTCAGAGGTCCCTGCTGCAGGAAAACAGTAAGAATACAGGAAAAAAAACAACTTTATCTGTTTCAGCTGCAGGAGAGGTCAGAGGTCAGGGAACCGGAGAAACTAAATCAGGACAGAATCACACTTGAAACGTTTTTAATCATTTTCTGTCGGTGAGGTGAAAGCAGAGCAGCAGCATTTCCTCTGATCCGTCCAGGTGTGTCTCCATGTGAACCGGAACCGACAGGTGAAGCCCGGAAGGCTTTCCCAGCCGGTCGGACCAGATCTCCGTCTTTAAGTTTGTCCTCAGCATCTGGGCGCGTCGCATTTCTTCAGCAGATCACAGCAGATCCCTGCTGACTCTTCTGCCTCTGCCAGGCTGGCCCGAGCAGACGATGGGTTAGAGCGACGCTCCGCAGGACATCCAGACACATTTCCTCCCGCAGGGACAGAAACTGTCTGGTTTCTCTGCCCTGTGGGACTCCGTTTGCTGCCATGGCAATGAGGAGGAGCAGGAAGCTGCTCATGATGGTCGTCCTGCTAGAGTTCACCAACGGTGAGCAGAAACCAGGCAGAAACGTCTGAACTTTTCCTCAGCAGAGACGGTTTGTCCAGAACAAACTAGAAGTTCAAACTAAAATACCTGAATTATTCCTGCTGCAGTTTTTCATAGCATCGTTAATACTATAAAAAATAATCTGCACAGAAGCTCAGACATTACTGTGATTTCATATTATGTAGATATTACTGTGCTGTAAACATGAAATCATATCTGGTGCTGATTGAAGAGCAGAACAACTTCAACATGTTTTTACTGAAGTAAAATTAAAAATAGAAAATAAATGAGTTATTGACGGATCAGTTCAACATATACTGTAAAAAACTAAAGAACAATTATGAAATAATGTAATACTGAGTTAAAAGTATATTCACGAAAGGATCATGAGAATAACAAAGCTGGTCTATAACACAAGAGGTCTCACTTGAATAAACTTTAGCAAAAAGCACAGAAAACTGCTGCTAAAAGTATTTTTTCACAAAGTAACTGAGAAAAAGTAACTAGTTACTGGTGTCCTGTGGGTTCTGGTCGTGTTGTTCTGGTTCTACTGGGATAAATCAGAATCATTTCAACTGTTCTGCAGACGTTTCATCCATCGGCTTCATTTTACTTCAACTTATTGTTCGGCAGAATTGAATGTTTTTTATGTTTGAGGAAACTTCAGTGTGTACGGATTTATATTTTTAAAGAAAAGAGCAACAAGATCTCAGTTTGACTCATGATGAAGCTCCCTGCAGGCGTCGGGACGCTGACGGCTCCTGGGACCGTCTCCATGGACTCGGTCAGCATGAGACACGTCCTGCGCTGGACGCAGCCCAGAGCATCATGCAACTCCACCGTGCTTTACTCCGTTCAGTACCAGGGGTGAGTAAAGTCACCAAACCACTGATGTGATAAACCAGGAGGCTAAAAGATCTGCACAAAACACTGGATAGAAAAATGTTTGCTGTCAGTGATGAATCATGTAAATATTACTGATCAAATCTGCCTCCGGCTTTCAGCAGACAGTAGTTTTCCTCTCTGTATTTATTTTCTAATAATGCATAGATACAGACTTATTGACCCTTAATGCATGAATAATGACACAATAAATGAAACCAGCTTTTCTTCAGCTGCTCTGTTTGCAGAGCAGTTTGGTGTTTGAGTTACTTATAGGAAAAAACTAATATTTGCTCATAGACAGGATATATATCTATGAGTGAGTGAGTGAGTGAGTGAGTGAGTGAGTGAGTGAGTGAGTGAGTGAGTGAGTGAGTGAGTGAGTGAGTGAGTGAGTGAGTGGTTAAATGAACCTGAGTTCCTTTAAATCAAGGCTAAAACCTGTTAGAGTTGCTTTGGATTGATCAGAACTGGATCATTAATCAATATATTTGATTTGCATTGATGATTTTTAGGAGGGAATTTTACAAAATGCAATGTTTGTTTCTGGTTCTTGCTGAAATACAATTCATGATTCATTCATCATGAATGAATCTTGTTATGTTTTTATACTGTAAAGCACTTTAATAAACTAAGAGTGAATGAAACCAGCAGCAGCTTCACATTAAATGAAAAGTTTTCCAGATGGAAGCAGCTCATGTTTTCTTCATCTCACAATGAAAACACAGATTTATTTTCATTATCGGGTAAAATTCACACCAGCTGCAGAGACAACATGTTGTTTATGAGCACCAGCAGCCTGACTCTGTTTATGTTGTAGTTTTGCTTCATATTCCAGCAAACCGACCCGACCTGATGGACGAGGCAGGTGAGTCACAGCAAACAGGAGGTCAGAGTGATCAACGCCTGGCAGCCGTCAGCATGCCTGACTGACAGCTGCAGCATCCTGCAGGGGGAATGCAGATCAACGGCTGTTGAGCAACGTTGATCCCGAACCTGAGATCAAAACCCACAGAAACATTCCTGACAATTAGAGCAGAAAGAGCAGCCAGGATTACTGAGCGTCTTCTCTTAGATTCAAACCCAGCTGATGGAAACTTCAGTGACTGTAACCAGACCGCAGGACCTCAGAGAGTCAGGCTGGTTTCTGAGTCACTTTGTTTCCACCTGTTTCTGTTTTCAGGGAGTTTGAGCTCCTGATCAGGAACGGCAGCTGGATAAACGTTCCTGAGTGCCAGAGGATCCCCCTCACCAGCTGCGACCTGACCCTTGACCTGGGATCTGACTCCGACTACAGCCTGCGGGTCAGGGCGCAGTGTGGCTCCAAGATGTCCACCTGGACCAAATTTCTGTTCAACAGGAACAACAGTAAGAGTTCTCAACCGATTCATTAAACCTCATGTAGAGCCTGAAGCTCCTCAGAGAAACTAAAGTTCACACAGCAGGTCCAGAAACTCAACTCTGGTTCTTGCTGAAATACAATTTTCTGCATTGTCAATCACTTTATTAATAAAATATGATCTCAATCAGACTTTATGACCCCAAAGTGATGAGCATGCACGGAAGAATGTAGCCGTTACCGAGCAGCGCTTTGTTACTGCAGCAAAGATGGCCGCCGCAGCGCTCTGTTACTGCAGCAAAGATGGCCGCCGCAGCGCTCTGTTACTGCAGCAAAGATGGCCGCCGCAGCGCTCTGTTACTGCAGCAAAGATGGCCGCCGCAGCTCTGTTACTGCAGTAAAGATGGCCGCCGCAGCGCTCTGTTACTGCAGCAAAGATGGCCGCCGCAGCGCTCTGTTACTGCAGCAAAGATGGCCGCCGCAGCGCTCTGTTTACTGCAGTAAAGATGGCCGCCGCAGCGCTCTGTTTACTGCAGTAAAGATGGCCGCCGCAGCGCTCTGTTTACTGCAGTAAAGATGGCCGCCGCAGCGCTCTGTTTACTGCAGCAAAGATGGCCGCCGCAGCGCTCTGTTACTGCAGCAAAGATGGCCGCCGCAGCGCTCTGTTACTGCAGCAAAGATGGCCGCCGCAGCGCTCTGTTACTGCAGCAAAGATGGCCGCCGCAGCGCTCTGTTTACTGCAGTAAAGATGGCCGCCGCAGCGCTCTGTTTACTGCAGTAAAGATGGCCGCCGCAGCGCTCTGTTTACTGCAGTAAAGATGGCCGCCGCAGCGCTCTGTTTACTGCAGCAAAGATGGCCGCCGCAGCGCTCTGTTACTGCAGCAAAGATGGCCGCCGCAGCGCTCTGTTACTGCAGCAAAGATGGCCGCCGCAGCGCTCTGTTACTGCAGCAAAGATGGCCGCCGCAGCTCTGTTACTGCAGTAAAGATGGCCGCCGCAGCGCTCTGTTACTGCAGCAAAGATGGCCGCCGCAGCGCTCTGTTACTGCAGCAAAGATGGCCGCCGCAGCGCTCTGTTTACTGCAGTAAAGATGGCCGCCGCAGCGCTCTGTTTACTGCAGTAAAGATGGCCGCCGCAGCGCTCTGTTTACTGCAGTAAAGATGGCCGCCGCAGCGCTCTGTTTACTGCAGCAAAGATGGCCGCCGCAGCGCTCTGTTACTGCAGCAAAGATGGCCGCCGCAGCGCTCTGTTACTGCAGCAAAGATGGCCGCCGCAGCGCTCTGTTACTGCAGCAAAGATGGCCGCCGCAGCGCTCTGTTTACTGCAGTAAAGATGGCCGCCGCAGCGCTCTGTTTACTGCAGTAAAGATGGCCGCCGCAGCGCTCTGTTTACTGCAGTAAAGATGGCCGCCGCAGCGCTCTGTTTACTGCAGCAAAGATGGCCGCCGCAGCGCTCTGTTACTGCAGCAAAGATGGCCGCCGCAGCGCTCTGTTACTGCAGCAAAGATGGCCGCCGCAGCGCTCTGTTACTGCAGCAAAGATGGCCGCCGCAGCGCTCTGTTTACTGCAGTAAAGATGGCCGCCGCAGCGCTCTGTTTACTGCAGTAAAGATGGCCGCCGCAGCGCTCTGTTTACTGCAGTAAAGATGGCCGCCGCAGCCATCTTGGTCAGTTTGGTCAGCGAACACAAGGAGCTGTGAAGAAAAAGTGACAGTTAGAGTCACTTTGACTTAATGTTTGCAATAAACTCCTTCTGTTCATTAGAAAGCGCAGAGATCTGTTGAGTCAGCATGAATTTCTGAGCTGATAGAATCTGGAGGATCTTTGATGCCAAGAAACAGAAATAACAAAAATGGACTGAGAGGAGAAACTGCTGCTGCACATCAACCTCAGAAGAGTTACGAAACCGTTTCTGTTGTTCTACTGAGAAATGAATTTTCATGAGTGGAAAACATCTTCGGGAACTGCGTTTTCTCACATTTCAGTTAGTAGGTTAAAGGTTAAAGGTCAACCGGACAACAGAAAAAAGACTGAAAACCTGTGATTTATTTTAGAAGCTTAAAGTAACAATCCTTGGAAACACAGAAACCAACATGTTGATGTTTGTCTCTAATGAAGAGAGTCATGTTAGGAACTAACTCAGCACGGTGTAGGAGGGGTGATGATGTGGGCTCGCTTTACAGCCACAGAACATTGAGTCTGAAGTTTGGTCCAAACTGGACCATCGACAGGTCAGAGTGCCTGTCAAACAAAACAAACAAGGTGTTACAGTGGCCTAGTCAAAGTCCTGGTTGGGCTTTCTCTGTAGGTCAAAGGTCGTACGTTCAGGAAGTGATCGTATGATCATGTCTCTCTGCAGTCACGCCTCCAGTTCCTGAGCTCAGGTTGACGGCAGCGGGCGACGTTCTGCTGGTGTCTGTCAGGAAGTTTCCTGTCACCGCCGTTACCATGGTGACGATGTGGCGGAAAGACAAAGAGCAGCAGGTTGTTTTCTTCAGCTTTATGCTCGTTTTCATCTTCATTTCTTCTTCTTCTCCCCCCTCAGTTTATTTCTGGTCTCTAGAATCTAAAGTTGGATTATCTTGGAATCTCAGCCTGCAGCTGTTTTCAGTCAGCATGAATCGACACGTTTCTCCTGCTTTTCTGTTTCATCAGACTAAGGTTTACTCTGTGCCAGCAGACCAGGAGGTGCTGCAGGTCGCCGCCCTGCAGGAGGGAGCGGTGTACTGCGTCAAGGCGAAGGTAGTCCTGAATCTGGACGTGCAGAGTGGGTTTACCGACAGCCACTGTGTTTCCATCAAAGGTATGGAAAAGTTTTCACTCAGAAACATAAAACCAGGTTAAACAGCAGCTGTAAGAATAGAGATGTTCTGGTTTTAAAAGTCTTTATATACAAAGAATATTTTTCGTAGTGACTGATTCATTGATGGTTTCTACAGTATAGATGTTTTCACACCTGACAGTCCAGTAGAGTCGGTTTGATTTGGACCAGAGGTAAAACATTTGCTCCAGCTGCTGTGGTTCTTTTTCTCTCATTTCTGACTCAAACCACTAAACTCTTTGAGCCACCTGTTCCCCTCCTCACCTGTGGGGGCGCTGCACCAAGAACCACTGAATGAAACAACATGAAAACTCTGAAGATGTTGAGCTCAACTTCCTTCTTCACAAAAACTAAAGTGGAGGCGTCAGATTTTAATGGATGGAGGATTTCTTTTAGTCTTTGGTAAAACAACACAGGACATTTCTCCTGCTAGCGCTAGGCTAGCACTTTTGTTTTGGTTGTATTTACCCAGAATGCCCTGCTCTGTAGTCTACTTTCTGGAGCGGTCTGAGGTCCACTTGCTGTACAAATTCAAACCGAACTAAAGTTAACTTCAACTGAACCCAGACTGAGTTTGATTAACGTTCACATCGCGCCTAGCGAAGCCGTCTGAACCAAGCTGGTACAAATTCCTCCTAAGACTCGAATCTCATTAGAAAATGTATGAGTTCCCACTTGGCTGGTGCTTTAATCAGAACCGTGCCTGGCTCTCCTGCAGGTCCTGGCGCTCCGGCGTGGAAGCAGCCCACCACAGTGACGGTGACGGTCGTCATCATGTTGGGCCTCCTGATCGGTTTGTTCTGGTCGCTCGTCCACTGTCGCCCAGACTCCTGTCAGAAGTATTTCCAGAAAGAGCCGCTGCCGCCGTCGCTGGTGAGTCTTCAGAACCTCTAACTGCAGATTTCAGTTTTCATTCTGTTTTTGTTCACTAGACAACGTCAGGCTCATTGGGAGATTTTCACAGAAATACTTCTGGGTCCAAAATGTGAGAAAATTTGTATGAAGAAAAAAGACTAACATTTTTTGAAGACTCATTTTATTTTTCTTATTTCTAAGAAATAAAAAAATATTGACACATAGTTATGTTTTGGGGAATTTTCTCCTTGAGGAACTTTTAGATTTCTAAAGAGGAACAAAACAAACTATTGTAATGTGCAAAATAAAATAAAAAAAACATACATTTAAAAAATAGTGTTGGGGCATTTCCTTTGTGCCTTTCAGGATTTAAGCAAAAACACTTAAAGACTCAACCAAAAACAACAACTTAAAAAAATATATTTTTCTTTTGTAGTAATAAAAAAACAAAATTGATTTATTCAGTTTTGAACATCAAATTTCTTCATGCTCCACAAAACAAGAAAATCCTTGACAATAACTTACATTTTTTAAATTAATTTATTTAAATGTTGAAACTGAAAATTTGGTCAGATTTAGAAAACGGACGTCTATGTAATATTAGATATTTTATCCTCCAATGTTGTTTATCGCTGAATGATCCCATTTCCCACTTTAGATTCAGATTTTCCACACTGATGTTCTTCCTCTGCTCAGACATTTTTGTTTTTCTCTGTAATCAGAGAAAAATGATGATTCAATCCAGAAACGGTGGATTTGCTGCCATCGGTTTGACTGGATGAGCGGCATCACTGCTGCTTGGTGCTACCTGCTTTGTGCAACTAGTGTAGAAATACAGCAGAAAGCAGGAGGTTTGGATTCGGATCTGTATTTATTAAATAATATTGTGAAAGTTTTGAACCAGGTTTTTTGATCTGTGTGCAGAACAGAAACGACATCGTCCGGATTGCGATTCCCCAGGAGGAGCTTTGTGAGGAAACGCCCCACCTGCTGAGAGGCGGGGCAACGTGACCCCCGCTCAGCGCCGCTCTATCTGCACGTGTAAACGAGCCGCAAGGCCTGCGTTGTGATCGCCATGGAAACAGCCGTCACCCCGGGCGACAGGGGCTTTCCCGGGTCCGGCTGACCGAAGGAGGCCGACCTCGAGGTTCTGCTGACTTCTGGTTTAAAACCAGGCTGGTTTGCCAGCATGAGCGGGGGAGGAGGTCAAAGGTCACAGCCACAGCATGTTTGTGTTGTACAGACAGTAAATGAATATTTCTGTTGAATAAGATGTTCTCAGAAGATTCAAGGCTCTGAAAATACCAGGGAAAAAATCGCATAAAGGTTCATGTTATATTTATATATATAAAAAGTAAAACCTAAACTTTTCCCACCCTGATAAAGAACAAGGATTTGGTGATATTATATTAATTATGTTGTATTATATTCATATATTCATGGTTTTACGGCATATGAACACTTTACCAGGTTTGGGTTCAAACTCAGAGATCGTCTGAAAAAAGTCAGACACGTTTTGATGAAGGAGAATTTAAACAGTTTTATTTATTGTTTCATTCAACGTTCAGTTCTACTGCGTCTTTTTATTTCAAAGATTATTGTTTCCTTTTATAAAACTGGTTCTTGTTTTGTCATGAAAAGATTTAAAGAATAAACATGAATCATTTTCAGGGTTTTGTTCCCTGATGCAGCGAGTTACCATGGCAACAGCTACAGTTTCCTCCACACAGGAAGTGATTTATTGCCCCGTTGCCATGATAGTCTTAAATTTAAAATAAATGTTTTGTTTTGATTTTCCTGTTTTTTTGTGGATGTTGAAATGTGTTTTTTTTTTTAAATGAAGTATAATTTTGTCCATATTAACTCAAGAACATTGATTGATGTCACTCAACAAATGAAGAATTTAAATGTTGATGTGTTTGGTAGTTTCCTGATATTTTGATGATTTATGTTTAGTGATTAACTCCAAGTGCATGAAGACTGAAAGTCTCTTTACCATCACCACAATCTCAGATTCAAGGTAGAGGAAGCATGTAAAAGGTTACTTTAAACCTAAATCTGCAAGGGGTGTGAATACTTTAGACTTTACTGAGCAGAGACTTCTGGAGGACGTATAAATGCCGAGCAGGAAACACCGCCCCCTGGTGGATGATAGGGGACATTAAAAATATATTTACGTCAAAGTAAAATGTAAAATATTCATTTTATCAAATGATTGATAAACATCACGTTTTTCTGTTAGATAAACATGCCTGCAATAGTTTAAAATTAAATGTTCTTACACCTTGTTGGATAATTAAAAAATTTAGAATTAATGGGAATCAAAATTTAATAAGTAAAAACTTCTAAATATTATTCTGATAATTAAAGATGTTGTAAATTCAACGTGGCATGGAGGTGTTAGTTTAACTTTGTAAATATGGAACTTGAAAACATTGCATTAGAAATACTTTGAGGGTTTAGTACTTCTCAATATTTGGTTTACATAAAACGATAAGATTTTACTTTCTACACTAAGTTTTTAACTGGAATTACATCATGTAGCTGAATGTTGTGATTCCTGCACCATGATCAATGACTGAAGGTGTGCTGCCACCTAGTGGACAAAAGAGGAACTGAACATAACCCAGTGTTGTGGATGAAAGCCGAGCTGAACTACATGGTTTGTTCTTGGAGTTTATTATAAGTAAACATGAGGATTTCTTCTGCAATTTTAATTACATTAATATTTGTCAGTAATTTAACACAAACACAGAAACTCCTGTTTCAAAACAACCTTTTGTCAGCAGTCATTTTCTGAAAAGAAGTTTCAAAGTTATCAAAATACACAAATGGTTCAAAATACTCTTTCTATATTGAAATTCAATGTTACTTTTCGAACTAACATGTTAACATGATTATGTATTGAAATAAGACCATCTCTAAGCAGTTAAAGAAAACGTTGATTCGATTATCTCAATTAAATTCAGTTTATTCACAAAATGTCAGTTCATAAAACATAAGTTTCAGGGACTTTACAAAAACGCAATTATCCAGATTAAATGGATTCTAACTCAATTCTAGTTATAAAACAGTGTAGTTAAGTTCTGTTTATTGAAATTAGTTTAATAGCTTTTTTGTTTTTACCTTGCCAAGCAGATTGCACTGAGTTGTTGATTTACAGCATTTGCTCCTCCTGACAGTAAATCTGATAGTGAGTTGTTAACTTTACAACAATCTCTCCTACTAAGCATTCAATGGGAAAAACAAAACAAAACAAAAAACTCATTTTACAAGAAGAAACCTCCAGCAGAAGCAGAGCCAGACATAGCTCTGTGTGGAGGTGATCATTGTGTAAGTGACTCTTCTGTTTGCTGCCATTACCATTTATCTTTCCCAACAGAAATCAATATTCACACAAACCGTAAAAATCCTTATTGTGGAACCTTGCAAAAAAATATAATGAAAATAATGCAATGAGAAGAAAATCTCTGCGCAAAAAAGGACTTATTTTTCTTTGAAGTAAGCAAAATACAATAAAAAAAATCTACATTTCTACCCAAAGTGAAAAGCACAGAATCATTAACAGCCCAAAGACACACAGCAGACGCCCGTCTGATCGCGGTTCAGTGTTCACAGATTCACCAATTTGCTGATTTGTATGCGGAACATAACACCAAATTATATGAAGAAAATCTAAAATATTAGTTAACACATGCACTTTAGGAAGCTGAAATATTTGTGCTATAATTTTACTTGAAACACTTGATACACGATTGGCTGATGTTTGCAAAGCAGCCAATCCAGCAGCACCATTCATTTTCCTAGGCACTGATTGGCTGAACCCACAAGAACGGCAGAAAGGAAGACTGTGGATAGTGCCAAAACTGTTTCCACTGGATGTATTAATGAATATTAAGGGATATTTGGTGTTTGAACTGGAAAAATAGGCAGTTGTAAGTTTTTGGGGTGGGATCTTAGATATTCACAGGTTTTAGATATTTGTTAGCAGTTGTGGTCCCTAACCCCAACAAATACTGATGGAAACATCTTTAAAATGACAAAGTAAAACAACTTGCTTGAATTCCCAGCAAACCCCACAAAATGCAATATAATTATTATCAAAGCTATTTAAAGAAGCAAAAATCAGTGAAATTGAAAACATCCCTGCCAGTGTTGGTAGCTGATTGTTGTCTGTTTTTAGATTTATTGTGAAGGCATCAGATTACTGATGACCCAGAACTTCCTTCTCTACTTTAGCTATGATCTCTGCCTTTTCCTTCAGTTTCATCAGAGACTGAACTCTCTCCTTCCAGCCTGGCTTGGCCTCCTGTTCCTCTCCTTTAATGAGCATGTCGATGTATTCTGGAGTGGTAAGGGGATTTGGGTTCAGTACTATCTCTTTCATTCTGTTCAGACACTTTGCAGCTTCTGCAATCAGTTTCACCACAACATCCTGCATAGATCGATACAATGACATCAGAATCTTCATCAGCTCCTCTAAGGTTAGCTTCTGTCCAAAGGCTTTCTCGTATTTTTCTTTCAGTTGTTTCACAGTATGTGCTTCATTAACTTGACTATATTCCCACCTGAAGCTCTGGTTGGAATGCACATTCCAGAAACATTTCCCTGGACACCTTGTACAGTATCCATCTTTGTTCATTGCAGAACATTTTTTCTTACCATCGTCATTCGGTATCCCACAAGGGAAGTGACAAGTAACACAGCACTGCATACAGTTGGTGATAAACTGCCCAGTGTGAGAAATATCAATTTGCCTGTTCTTTCTCCCAGTGATGAGAAACACAAAGTTCTCATTCTTCCTTATCTCTGCTTCATGCTCTTTGAGTTTGTCAATCGTCTCCCTGATATCCTCTAGCGTGGCCAAGTTGAGTTTAACCTGCTTCTGCAGCTCCTCCACTGTACTTTCCAGGTGCTTTCTTTCTTTCAGGACCTCGTTGGTCATTGTCAATCTTATTGTTTTGATGTTAGCTATACTAGCAAAGAAACCAGCCATGTTCTTTGTTCCCATGTTCCAATACTCAAAGGTTTTCTCTTCATTGGACCAAATCATGCGTCTTACTAAGCAGGATTTGTTAGCAAACAGCACTGAGTTGTTGAATTTGAAGTGAACGGGCATCCCGTCTGCACCTTTAGGACATGGGACACCGGACACTTTGATGGCCTCTAGCACTGGTTGCTGCTGCTCGTCTGCAAACGTCACCAGGATCCTGATGTTTTCTGCCACATCTTTGCCAAAGATTGAGAGTGCTGAATCAAACACATACCTTTGTGTTGATGTCAGATCAGTTAGACCTGCCTGAACTACAAAACACACAGTATCAATTTCACCAACACCTTCCTGGTTAGCAAAGAGGTTACGCAGCTGCTCTGTGATCCCCTTGTCTCTGTCTACGCCGCCGATTCCCCCAAAGCCTGGAGTGTCTATGATGGTGAGGGAGTAGTTCACCCTGAATCCCTCCTGGTGGTAGAGTTTGTACACTGTGATTCCTGATGTCTGACTGTGACCCTGTGAGTCTGACTGACCTTCATCCACTAACTTAAACCGAAACGAGTCTTCCCATCTAACGCCTAGAACGTAGTTTATCATCGCATTGATGACAGTGGACTTCCCAGCACCTGCAGCTCCAAGAACCATGATGTTTCTGTTACAATTCATGGATTTCTCTCCAAAAGTGAAACTCTTGCAACCATTAATGTTGATCTGTTTCTCTTCTAGAGGAAGTCTGTAAACTGGGATACTGCCGATTTGTGACGTTATTAGAGTGCTTTTCCCTTTGACAACATCAGCCAATCGTTTAGCTCCAGGGCTTGAATCGGTGATGATTTTCAACCAATTGGACCAAAGTAGGACATTCGCAGCAACTGAGAGAGCTGTTATCAGTGAGGTTGATACGGTGAGAAGCACTGCGATTGTCACCATGAACACTCTGAATATTTTGGGATTCTTTAACCAAGACGGGAAGAAATCTGTCAGTGTAACGATGTTAAAGCGATGCAAACAAAATATTGCATACACAGTAAGTGAGAGTGTTATTACCCATAAGTTGGACATGAAAAACACAGTGAATCCTGGTGTTAACACTCCCAACATCTTGGGATCATCTAATACTGTGAAGATGAACTCGGAAAGGTTTATCTCAGATGAGACAACATCCATCAGTGAGATGATTTCCAGCCAATTAAACCAAAGAACAACATTCACAGCAGCTAAGACAGTTGTAGTCATTGGGTTTGATAGAGTGAAAAACACTGTGATCGTCACTGTCATCGCTTCTGATATCTTAGGATCATCTAATGCTGATGGGAGGAAATCTGGTAGTGGAACCATGTTCAACCAATGCAGGCTAAATACTGCAGATACAACAACCAACAGAGTTATTTTGAGGGAGTTTGACATGATGAAAAACACAGTGACTGTCAGTGCTAACACTCCATAAAACTTAGGATCATCTAATGATGTGAAGACTAACTCTAAGACGTTCCACTCAGATGAGAAAACATCCTTCAGTGAGATGATTTCCAGCCAATTAAACCAAAGAACAACATTCACAGAAGCTAAGACAGTTGTAGTCATTGGTTTTGATAGAGTGAAAAACACTGTGATCGTCACTGTCATCGCTACCGATATCTTAGGGTCATCTAATGCTGATGGGAGGAAATCTGGCAGTGGAACCATGTTCAACCAATGCAGGCTAAATACTGCAGACACAACAACCAACAGAGTTGTTTTGAGGGAGTTTGACCTGATGAAAAACACAGTAACTATCAGTGCTAACACTCCAGAAAACTTAGGATCATCTAATGCTGTGAAGACTAACTCTGAGAAAGTCCTCTCTGATGAGAAAACATCCTTCAGTGAGATGAATTCCAGCCAATTAAACCAAAGAACAGCATTCATAGCAGCCAAAATAATTGTGGTCATTGAGGATGACACAGTAAGAGACACTATCATTGACACTGTTACTGCTCCTGATATCTTAGGATCATCTAATGCTGATGGGAGGAAACCTGGCAGTGGAACCATGTTCAACCAATGCAGGCTAAATACTGCAGACACAACAACCAACAGAGTTGTTGTGAGGGAGTTTGACTTAATGAAGAACACAGTAAAATTCAGTGTTAACGCCCCTGATATCTTAGGATCGCTTAATGCTGCGATGACCAACTTTGAGAGGGTCCTCTCAGATGTGAATGCCTCACTCAGTGTGATGATGTTCAGCCAGTGGAGCATCACCATTAAAACAACAGCGCTGAACAGACTTCTGATCAGTAACAGCCACGTCTTGAGAGCCATTGTAGATTCTTCTTTGTTGTCAATCTGTCTGGAGTCCAACACAGCATCAAAAATAAAATGTCATCCTATGAAACAGTAACATGTTTTTTTATTGCAAAATCTAATCAGTATTAAGCAGCAACATCTGTTGCAAACTTTAGGCTTTGCACATCAAAGCCTAAAGTACTAGCATGTTGATTAACAGTGACTGTAGCTGCTGTCAAGGCAACTGCATCTGGTTGATTGTTTTTGTTGTTGTTGGTTGGTTTAAGGTGGCAATAGTAAAATTTTATTTAATGTAAAACATTAAGTTTAAATGTGTGGTAATATTAATAAATTTGTGTTGATGTTCATTGGGTTCAGTTAATTGTACATTCAAATGTGGGAGGGGACTTTTTATTTCATTCCACGGATCATGTGTTGCCCAGGGAATCATTGGCTGGCGCACTTAGAGCCACATGGGGCATTCAAGCTGAAGAAGCTGATCTTGAGAAATTAAGCTTTATTCCTGCATTGTCAAACAGTCAATGCAGCTAATGAGGTACGGGTTTGTTTATTTATATATTTTATTAATGTAAATACTCCCTTTTGTTTTTAGTTCTGATGGCATTTTTGGGGACTTTGTAAGAGGTGTCCACAATGAATGGCTGTTGAAACCAAGAACTGCGTTAAGCCTTGATTAAACTCGAGAGGAGTAAAACTGACCTAGTCCATTCAGTATCGAAGGGTAAGTTGTTATATCAAAATGTACTAAAATGCTAATTTTAGCTAAAAGGCTACTCTTGCTACGTGGGCTATCACTATCACGTTGACTACCATTGACTTTCTCCATCAAGAACATTACATAAAGCCTTTATATCAAAATTAGCTAACATGATGATTAGCATGAAGGCTATTGCTAGCATATGGACCTCCAGTAACATCCTCCATCCAGTATTCAAGCATTACTACATAGGCTACCATTACCTAAATGCTCATTTTAGCTTTAATGCCATCATTAGCATGTGGACTAGCAGAAGCACATCAGCTAACACGCCATTCAGCATGAAAACAACAGTGTATAAGCTAAAATTAGCTACAATGCTAAGGTTAGCTAAAATGTAGTCAATAGTATGTGGGCTATCACTAGCATGTTGACTAATGTTGACTTACCCCCACTCACTGTTATGTTTAACGGTAACTCAACCCCACATGGTGAGTGGGGGGGTCGACTTACCCCACTTTATCCAGTGCAGCTTTATAACTGCAGTAGATAACTTTTATAAAATTGTTATTTTTTTCACATGTATCTTAAAATTTTCACTATAACACTGATGATCTGTAAAAAAAACAAACATTTTTTCTGCCTCTTCCCTGTGGCCATCAGCAGAAATAGAAATGACTAAATACATTAATACTAAGAAATCTGAGGAGATCAGATGTTAAATAAAGAGGATATAACCTGGTAATTGTGTTTCAATCAAACAAACTGAATATGAACATTCAATTACAATTAACTTAAATAGAAGTTACTTTAGTGAAGATAAAGAGAAACTAACCTGTCTTATCTCTGTGTTTTTCTCCAGTCTGTGGTTTATGTTCTCCTGCTGTTAAACTGCATTTATTCACAAAAACAAATAATTTTTTCACTGGATTTCACAAAACCCCCTGCAAAACAGAATTTAAAGGTAAAACTTTAAAATGTAAAAAAAAATAAAATAAAAGTGAAGATGTGATAGTTTATAAACTTACCAGCATTCTTTGTCAGAACCGGAGGGAGAGTTCTGCGTTTATTTACTGCAGCTCCATTTATAACCTCACAATTCAGCTCAAAACAAAAATGAAAGAACTAATAAAACACACGCACAAACACATGTTTGCATGACTATCTTTGTGGGGACTTTCCATTGACTTCCATTCATTTCTACAGCCTAATCCTTACCCTTGTGATTACCCTAACCCTATCCAAAACTCAATTCACACCTTAGTCCTAAATCTGACCCCTGACCCCAAAACAGCGTTTCCCCCAGGTTTTGGTCCCACAAGGAGCAGTGAGTCCCCACAACGTAGGATGTCAGGAGAATGGCCCCCACAAGGTATTAGAAACAAACGCACATACACACACCTACACCACACACACACATGTTTGCGCAGCTATCTTTGTGGGGACTTTCCATTGACTTCCATTCATTTCTACAGCCTAATCATTACCCTTGTGATTACCCTAACCCTAACCAAAACTCAATTCACACCTTAATCCTAAATCTGACTCCTGACCCAAAAACAGTGTTTCCCCTTGTGGGGACCAGGCTTCAGTCCCCACAAGGAGCAGTGGGTCCCCACAATGTAGCATGTGTCAGAAAAATGGTCCCCACAAGGTATTAGAAACAAACGAAAACACACACACACATTTCCATTTCTTAGAACTGCCAACCCTTTGGGGAATAGTGTAGCATTAAGCAGGTTATGATAAATTAACCAAATCAATTTTAAATCAATCCTGTGTATAGTCATAGATAAACACAGGACTCAAATGAAGGCTGCAGCTCGCAGCGCTGCTGCCTTGCAACATGAAGCTCCTGGTTTGAATCCTAGCCAAATGGTGGTGTGAGGTGTTAAATGTTCCTCTGTAAACCAGAGTTCTCTCTGGTTGCTGGAGTCCAAAACCACACAGGCTAATCAGTGTTTGCATGGTTGCTGGTTCTGTGATGAAAAATTAACAAGCAAAGTGGATGGATGGATCGTTTAGATAATTGTCCATTTTAAATAATTGGTTTGTTGGAAATAATTTTTAATTTCTTTTTGGATTGCACTTATTTAGAAACATTCACAAAATGCTGCATACATAGAATTAGATTTTTGAAAAATTCTTAGCTCCAATTTAATTATTTTGGTTATTCTGAAGGTAGTGCTTACATTGTTCCTTTAAAGTAAATGTCTTTGCGATTTAGTTTTTGGTATACTAACAGTACACCCTCTTAAATCCAGTTCTGACCAGAACCGAGGCTGGATGTTCTGCAGGCTGATCAGCATTTTTCTACCGTTACTGTTTCCTCATTATTTGATTCCTCAGAACTTTTGTTTTCATTTAGTCGAAGTTAAAACCTCACTATCATTTCTATTGTTAGCAGTTTTTTTATTTGAAGCAAAATATCAGGTTTAAGTGAAGGACCAGCGTGCAAACACAATTTGCTGCAAGATGCAAAAATTTTCATTTATTCACAGGAACCACACTGTTGCAGCCAGAAGGTCCTGGGTTCGATTCCCACCCCAGGGTCTTTCTGCATGGAGTTTGCATGTTCTCCCTGTGCGTGCTGGGTTTTCTCTGGGTTCTCTGGCAGAAACATGGCCGTCAGGTGGATTGGTCTCTCTAAATTGTCCTTGGTGTGATAATTTGTCCTGCCTGTCTTTGTGCTGCCCTGCGATGGACTGGTGACCCGTCCAGGTGGCCCCACCACTCGCCCGGAGATAGGAACCAGCAGCCCTCATGACCCCACGAGGGACAAGTGCAAAAGATAATGTATGAAATTACAGCTTACAAAGGAACAAAGTCCCCTCCTTTCCCATATGGGGGATCTGTTTACAGTCTATTGTCAGATCACAAACAGTTGCCTCAAAAGATTCCCCACAACATCACAACTTTGTGCCACTAAAAAGCTGTAATTCCTGTAAATAAATGAATAAATAATTTATCTTTCAGGTAAATGGTTTAAAGATTCTGCTCTGCAGTTATTTTAAACAGTCCTGGCCTGTAGGCAGCTAAATTAGGATTAGACTCAGTTGTTGGGATCCAGAGTTGATAGAGGAACTGAGGTTGGAGACGAAGCGATCTGGTTCAGGATCAGCTTCTTTACTTTAATATTACACAGAGAATCCAGAAATGTTACATTTGTAAGAATAGCAATATTTCGTTATAAAATCACGAGTAAAAGTAAAAAGTGGGTTTTGGTAAAACTACTGAATGTAACTAGTTGCTACCCCGTGCCTCTGCTGGAGCCCCGTTCTCCTGGATTTCAGACCAGAAAGAATAAACTCTGAAAATGTTCTGAAGGTGAAATGTTCCCACATCGCTAACTGAGTTTCCATTACAAAAGCAACAAAATGTTGCTAATAAGAAACCTAAAATCAAATACGTTTAAGTCATTTGAAAATATGCAGTTCCATCGTCCCACCACTTCCTGTCGTTTCTTCATCATTTCCTCCAGTAGTAACATCCAGCTGTTGATCATCATGTGATGCAAAAAAGCAAAGTGTTTCCAAAAATAATGCAATTTTGTTAAACACATTAACTGTAGTGAATGGAAACACAGCTGGTGTCTAATTTCAGTTTTCTGATTACAGAACTGATTTTTGTGCTGGACAAACGTCTCCGTCCCTGAACGTTTCTGTCCCTGAACGTTTCCGACCCTGAACGTTTCCGTCCCTGAACGTTTCTGTCCCTGAACGTTTCCGACCCTGAACGTTTCCGTCCCTGAACGTTTCTGTCCCTGAACGTTTCCGACCCTGAACGTTTCTGTCCCTGAACGTTTCTGTCCCTGAACGTTTCCGACCCTGAACGTTTCCGTCCCTGAACGTTTCTGTCCCTGAACGTTTCCGACCCTGAACGTTTCTGTCCCTGAACGTTTCCGACCCTGAACGTTTCTGTCCCTGAACGTTTCCGTCCCTGAACGTTTCTGTCCCTGAACGTTTCTGTCCCTGAACGTTTCCGACCCTGAACGTTTCCGACCCTGAACGTTTCCGTCTCTGAGCGTCTCCGACCCTGAACACGGGGTCGAACGTCTCCGGATCCATCATGTCCGCCAGCGGCTCAACTGACAGCAGATCAGATTTCAGACCACTTAGTGTGAAACATTCTGGACCTGTGTGTTATGCTGCTGTAAATCAGAAGCTTCATTAAAGTCTTAGCCGCTTGTTCTAACGGTTCCTATGAACCAGTTTTATAGGTTCATATTTAAACGTATAAAACTGCTTTAGGATTTTATTAGCTAAAACTCTGTATTTATGAATCTCATCTGTACTTGAACGCATCCTGAGAATAAAGAAACTTTAAAATAAAAAAATCAGCGACACAGTTTAATGAACATCTTAACGTTATTTGGCACCAAACCAGTCAGGAGAAACATTCAGAGAGCAAAGAGCAGAAAACTAGTGAAGCATAAAGTCGGACTGGTTTCTGACATCTTCTATGGAAATTCATTTTCTCCTGAATTGTTTTCATAATCGCTCATTATACTCAGAGCCAGTCATGCAGCATTCCCAGAAAACCATTCAGACGTTCACCTTCATCCCTGAGTCATCATGTTATGATCAACCTGAGCTTAAACAAAGTTTATCAAAGTCTAACCTGGAACAAACTTGAAAAATAAACATCTGAGGCCAACATGAATCTCATGGTTTGGGTTTTACTGCCACCAACTACCAACCTTCATCTCACACAGTGAATCTCTGCTCTTCTTTGTTTGTTTTTATTTTTTTATGAGGCTTGAATCATGACCAGGCTGCGATACTTGGGACTGAAGCCAAGTCAGTGATTCAGTGAAATGAGCATAATAATAAAGATCATGATAATATACTTATTTGTAAAGTGCTTTAAGGACGTATGTGTCATGTGTCTGCGGTTGTGGAATAGTGAGGTAGACGCAGTGAACCCAGGTTAGTAGATTGAAATGGTTTAATGAAAAATAAACACAAAAGGTGAGCAGAAGGCAGGAGCTCAAAACTGGTAGCAACTGGCTGCAGAAGACAAGAGAAAGGACACGAGACGAGGACAAAGAGACACAGGTGGATTTAAATACACAGAGGGAAATCGAGGAGCAAGACACAGCTGGGGTCAACCCAAGGCAGACGGGTTAACAGAGACTCAACCGACACAGAAACCTAAATAAACACACATAAAACTCAAATCCTTACAATATAGTGTTATTGTTACTTTCTCCTTGGTGTGAATTGGTGTCCTTCCCTCAGTTTCCCAGCATGCACTCTGCCTCTACTGTCTCCCATTGGCTCATGGATTTTGTAAAAGGTTTTAACAGTTCAGTGTTAAACTCCTCTTCATCACACAGCTGGCTCTGTTGCGCTGCATTTGGGTCATAATTAACACACAGCCTGAGACACAGTGAAGACCAAAGTATTAAGCTTAGAGATGTTAGCTCTTCTGCCAAATCATCAGTTCTATCATAAAAGGCTAAATAATAAAACTGAACAGAGATTTAAAGCCCCAGTGACAGGTTCAGGTGTTCACGTCCCCATCAGGGTTTCTCTGAGCCGCCTGGTTTAGAGATCAGGCCAACAGAACCTTCAGACACATAAAGTCAGTTACAAAGTCGGCCTTCTGTCACCTGAAGAACATCTCCACGATTACAGGACTAAAGTCGCAGCAAAACATAGATCCAGATCCATCCCCAGATCCAGAACCAAACATGTAGAAGCAGCATTCAAACTTCTGGAACAAACTTCTAGAAAACTGAGAAGCTGCTGAAACACGAGTTCCTTTAAATCAAGGCTAAAACCTGTTAGAGTTGCTTTGGATTGATCAGAACTGGATCATTAATCAATATATTTGATTTGCATTGATGATTTTTAGGAGGGAATTTTACAAAATGCAATGTTTGTTTCTTGTTTCATCATGAATGAATCTTGTTATGTTTTTATACTGTAAAGCACTTTAATAAACTAAGAGTGAATGAAACCAGCAGCAGCTTCACATTAAATGAAAAGTTTTCCAGATGGAAGCAGCTCATGTTTTCTTCATCTCACAATGAAAACACAGATTTATTTTCATTATCGGGTAAAATTCACACCAGCTGCAGAGACAACATGTTGTTTATGAGCACCAGCAGCCTGACTCTGTTTATGTTGTAGTTTTGCTTCATATTCCAGCAAACCGACCCGACCTGATGGACGAGGCAGGTGAGTCACAGCAAACAGGAGGTCAGAGTGATCAACGCCTGGCAGCCGTCAGCATGCCTGACTGACAGCTGCAGCATCCTGCAGGGGGAATGCAGATCAACGGCTGTTGAGCAACGTTGATCCCGAACCTGAGATCAAAACCCACAGAAACATTCCTGACAATTAGAGCAGAAAGAGCAGCCAGGATTACTGAGCGTCTTCTCTTAGATTCAAACCCAGCTGATGGAAACTTCAGTGACTGTAACCAGACCGCAGGACCTCAGAGAGTCAGGCTGGTTTCTGAGTCACTTTGTTTCCACCTGTTTCTGTTTTCAGGGAGTTTGAGCTCCTGATCAGGAACGGCAGCTGGATAAACGTTCCTGAGTGCCAGAGGATCCCCCTCACCAGCTGCGACCTGACCCAGCCTTTAGTGGAGCAGGGACTGCAGCTACTGACCCGGTTCTGATCTGGTTCTGATTGGATATGGAGTCGGACCGGGAGTGGTGGGATGTTGTGGTGATGCGTTCACTGACTGCTTTCATCTCTTCATTATTTTTGCTGATATCCAGATTCAGATTCGCATTTTCTTCTTCTGGTGCTGAATTACGACACGTCTCACGTTTCTGTCGGATAAAATGCGATATGACCGTTCAGACTGAACTCACTCAAATTTGATTTATTTTTGGTGAAAACATCAGAATTGGGCCGTTCAGGCTGCCGTAGAACCAGTCTGTCGCATTTCCTGCTGTGTGAACGTTAATTTCAGTAAATTCTGTTTTTATGTAAAATTCAAAACAACAAAGGATTGTTGCCAGTGCCAGTCCCTCAAGGACGTCACTGTTTATTGTTTTGCAGTGAAAATCACAGAGTTAGTTTGATACATTAGAAATATTTTCAGGGAATTTCACTGTTAAATGTCATGTTTCCCGGGTCCGGCTGACCGAAGGAGGCCGACCTCAAGGTTCTGCTGACTTCTGGTTTAAAACCAGGCTGGTTTACCAGCATGGGGGGGAGGAGGTCAAAGGTCACAACCACAGCATGTTGGACTGAAAGTCTCTTTACCATCACCACAATCTCAGATTCAAGGTAGAGGAAGCATGTAAAAGGTTACTTTAAACCTAAATCTGCAAGGGGTGTGAATACTTTAGACTTTACTGAGCAGAGACTTCTGGAGGACGTATAAATGCCGAGCAGGAAACACCGCCCCCTGGTGGATGATAGGGGACATTAAAATGTATTTACTTCAAAGTAAAATATAAAATGTTCATTTTCTCAAATGATTGATAAACATCACGTTTTTCTGTTAGATAAACATGCCTGCAATAGTTTAAAATTAAATGTTCTTACACCTTGTATGATAATTTGAAAATTTAGAATTAATGGGAATAAAAATTTAACAAGTAAAAACTTCTAAATATTGTTCTGATAATTAAAGA
Organism: Poeciliopsis retropinna; assembly: GCA_010277075.1. Classification (NCBI taxonomy): domain Eukaryota; kingdom Metazoa; phylum Chordata; class Actinopteri; order Cyprinodontiformes; family Poeciliidae; genus Poeciliopsis; species Poeciliopsis retropinna. The sequence continues at coordinate 981,439 of VMRM01000021.1, forward strand.
TGTTGTAAATTCAACGTGGCATGGAGGTGTTAGTTTAACTTTGTAAATATGGAACTTGAAAACATTGCATTAGAAATACTTTGAGGGTTTAGTACTTCTCAATATTTGGTTTACATAAAACAATAAGATTTTACTTTCTACACTAAGTTTTTAACTGGAATTACATCATGTAGCTGAATGTTGTGATTCCTGCACCATGATCAATGACTGAAGGTGTGCTGCCACCTAGTGGACAAAAGAGGAACTGAACATAACCCAGTGTTGTGGATGAAAGCCGAGCTGAACTACATGGTTTGTTCTTGGAGTTTATTATAAGTAAACATGAGGATTTCTTCTGCAATTTTAATTACATTAATATTTGTCAGTAATTTAACACAAACACAGAAACTCCTGTTTCAAAACAACCTTTTGTCAGCAGTCATTTTCTGAAAAGAAGTTTCAAAGTTATCAAAATACACAAATGGTTCAAAATACTCTTTCTATATTGAAATTCAATGTTACTTTTCGAACTAACATGTTAACATGATTATGTATTGAAATAAGACCATCTCTAAGCAGTTAAAGAAAACGTTGATTCGATTATCTCAATTAAATTCAGTTTATTCACAAAATGTCAGTTCATAAAACATAAGTTTCAGGGACTTTACAGAAAAGTAAATTCAAAGTAAATCTGATAGTGAGTTGTTAACTTTACAACAATCTCTCCTACTAAGCATTCAATGGGAAAAACAAAACAAAACAAAAAACTCATTTTACAAGAAGAAACCTCCAGCAGAAGCAGAGCCAGACATAGCTCTGTGTGGAGGTGATCATTGTGTAAGTGACTCTTCTGTTTGCTGCCATTACCATTTATCTTTCCCAACAGAAATCAACATTCACACAAACCGTAAAAATCCTTATTGTGGAACCTTGCAAAAAAATATAATGAAAATAATGCAATGAGAAGAAAATCTCTGCACAAAAAAGGACTTATTTTTCTTTGAAGTAAGCAAAATACAATAAAAAAAATCTACATTTCTACCCAAAGTGAAAAGCACAGAATCATTAACAGCCCAAAGACACACAGCAGACGCCCGTCTGATCGCGGTTCAGTGTTCACAGATTCACCAATTTGCTGATTTGTATGCGGAACATAACACCAAATTATATGAAGAAAATCTAAAATATTAGTTAACACATGCACTTTAGGAAGCTGAAATATTTGTGCTATAATTTTACTTGAAACACTTGATACACGATTGGCTGATGTTTGCAAAGCAGCCAATCCAGCAGCACCATTCATTTTCCTAGGCACTGATTGGCTGAACCCACAAGAACGGCAGAAAGGAAGACTGTGGATAGTGCCAAAACTGTTTCCACTGGATGTATTAATGAATATTAAGGGATATTTGGTGTTTGAACTGGAAAAATAGGCAGTTGTAAGTTTTTGGGGTGGGATCTTAGATATTCACAGGTTTTAGATATTTGTTAGCAGTTGTGGTCCCTAACCCCAACAAATACTGATGGAAACATCTTTAAAATGACAAAGTAAAACAACTTGCTTGAATTCCCAGCAAACCCCACAAAATGCAATATAATTATTATCAAAGCTATTTAAAGAAGCAAAAATCAGTGAAATTGAAAACATCCCTGCCAGTGTTGGTAGCTGATTGTTGTCTGTTTTTAGATTTATTGTGAAGGCATCAGATTACTGATGACACAGAACTTCCTTCTCTACTTTAGCTATGATCTCTGCCTTTTCCTTCAGTTTCATCAGAGACTGAACTCTCTTTGTATTGCACCATCTAATCAATATTAAGCAGTAGCTACTTTTGGCTAGCATGTTCACTAACATGCTAGCCAAAAGTACTAGCTTGTTGACTAACACTGACCTAGTCCATTCAGTATCTAAGGGTAAGCTGTTATATCAAAATGTACTAAAATGCTAATTTTAGCTAAAAGGCTACTCTTGCTATGTGGGCTATCACTATCATGTTGACTACCATTGACTTTCTCCATCAAGAACATTACATGAAGTCTTTATATCAAAATTAGCTAACATGATGATTAGCATGAAGGCTATTGCTAGCATATGGACCTCCAGTAACATCCTCCATCCAGTATGCAAGCAGTACTACATAAGCTACCATTACATAAATGCTCATTTTAGCTTTAATGCCATCAGTTGCATGTGGACTAGCACAAGCACATCAGCTAACACGCCATTCAGCATGAAAACAACAGTGTATAAGTTAAATTAGCTACAATGCTAAGGTGAGCTAAAATATAATCAACTGTATGTGGGCTATTACTAGCATGTTGACTAATGTTGACATACCCCCATTCCCTGTTATGTTTAGCTTTAAAGCTGCAGTAGATAACTTTTATAAAATTGTTTATTTCACAGATTTGTTAAAACTTTCACTACGACACCGCTAATCTGTTATTAGAAAAAAACTTCTGCCTCTTCCCCACTCCATCAGAACAGCCAATCAGAGCCAGGAGGAGGGTCTTAGTGCTGTCAATCATCCTCGTGAACCCCATTTTTTCACAGATGTTACAATGTAATGTTAGTGTGACATTTATATTATAAAGGTTACCTACTGCAGATTTTGTATGTAGCTTTTGTCCTATTCCAAGCTACAGGATAGTAGCTGCCCCGAGGTGTTCTGACAGAGGTGAGGCTGCCGTGCACCGGCGCCACCTGCTGGGCCCTCTGACCATCACCAGCAGGAAACGTGGGTGCAGTGTCTTGCTAAATTACTTCAGGCTCTTTGGAAAACCTGAAAATGACGTTTGAGACAAATTCAGAGTTTTTCTGCGTCAACATGAACCTGAAATCTGATCTGACTGAGATTCTGATCTTCAGAACCTGAACCTGAGCAGGAACCGGGCCTGGAAGGTTGGCTTAGAAATTATAATCTGACAGGATTATCAAACCTCCAGCTAACAATCACACACCTGCAGTTTAACTTTATTAAACCATTCTGCTGCTTGGACTCTATGAAATACATTTATTTAAAGAGGAGACGTACGCCTCTCGCTGTGTTCTGATATCCTGTTGATTCTGTCATTTCTGTGAAATGAGTTTGTGGTTTTCACACCTAACTAATGAGAATCTGATCTGTGGACAGGATGCTGTGGCATCCTGTCAGTGGGCGGAGCCTCAACGACAACAAGCCACTTCCACACTGACAGATGTTTCCTTTACTAGATTATTTGACCTAATTTCACCAGTTCTGGTTGGAGGAATGAGACAAAATTATTATTTTAATGTTTTTAACCAAAGTTTACAGTTTAAAATGGGCAATATTAACAAAATGAATAATGAAAGTTATGAAAATAACTTTTCTCTTTGTTTGGTTACAAGAATATAATTGTGTTGATCAAACCCAACAAAAACAAGAGAAGTTTAATCACAGTGGATAAAAAGAAATTGTTTGTTTTAATGCGGCTTTGAGTGAATTTAGATGTTTTTCTTTTTCTGCAGAATATGTGTAATGTAGCAGGAAAAGCAGGTCAGGGTGACTTATGGTGACATTTGCTGATATTAAAACAAAAACCAGAATAACATTTGCTCTTGCTGTCTTTCACTCTTTCATGCATTTGGGACCTGAAAGAACCCAAACTTTTTGGGAAATTTCCCGTGTCAATCTGAAAGTGAAAGGCAGTTTCTCACTTCTTCATTTTCTGCCCAGTTCAGGTTCGGCTGCAGACTGGAGCCTTTCCAACTCGCCCAGTTCAGGCTCTGCTGCCCCTGTCAGAGGAGCAGCAGAGCCTCCACAACTAAACCAGAAGTTTGCATACGACACAGGAAACACACACAGCTTTTTTCCTCACTCTGAAGTTAAATCAGACCAAGTGTCACTTGTTTTAGGTCACGTAAAATTACCAAATGATTTTCGCTAAATTCCACAGAAATATAAATAATATGACTGAGATTTTTTTGTTGCTAATTATTAAACTGTGGTGCAATATTTTAATGCGAGAAGGTCAGTAAGTCCTTCTTTGCTGCTTTGCCAAAGACAAATATAAAGATGAACAAAATGGTCGACACAACAAATACAAAATACAAAAATAAACTATGAAACTAAACAGGAATGAACTGATATGGCAACACCTTAACAGCAATAATCGACACAGAGAAATCAATCAATGTGACAGCATCTGTTTTACTCAATGAATTCATAATTTAAGCAAAACTACTTTTGACTTGGGAAACAACCAATGATAGGACTGTACAGCAGCGCGAAAACAATGTAATGTCTAAAATAAAAAATATTTTATTACTGCATTAAACCTTTTGTTGACACACCAACACAATAAGTTGCGATATTAATATCTGCATGGAAGTAAAATTAAACATAAAAACAATACAAATTAAATTTCAGAAACTGAAAAAAGAAGCATGAAAATAAGAAATAAAATACATTCAAACGTTTAATAAAGTTACTACTGTTTGGGTGACTGAATGATTCACCTCTTGTAACAGCCAAGCTAATGTTTTAGCTTTATGTTTCCTGCCACAGCTTTCCACTGAGCTGCTGCGCCAAATATCCAGTTTTCCCAAGAGCTAACCTTCAGCTAAACCGAAGTTGGAGTAAATGATGTCTTTGGCTCTTCTAACGCTGGGATTACTACATCTGAAACTTGCTTTCAGATGTAGTAATCATCACTGACTTTGACTGTCAGTGATGATTTCTTGCCAGAGTAATAAAAGCAACAAAACAAACACAACTCCAGCAACGAGGAGGCGTAGGGTCAACAACAGGCCCAACATGACTGGTGTCAATCTGCCTGCAATAAGAAGAAAAATTATAAAACTGTAGAGAAAATAGTTGATTTAATATCTAATTAACATGAGCTATTAATGCAGGTAAATTAAAATTATTCCTCACAGAAAATGAAACTTTCACCATAATTATGGGGTTTCTTGGAAAAAATCTGTTAAAAAGGTCACAACTAACTTTTAAATTTCTCATATTTCCTAATGTATCATTTTGTTGTCAGAATAAATGTGATCAGATTAAATCATTTGTTTCAATAGTTTCTGTTAAATCAAGCTGCTCTGATGAAAGATGGATTTCTTTGAAAGATGCACACGTTTGGGTGAAAATAAACACAGAACATGTTTACATTTTCTTGTTCTGATGAAAAACAGTAAAATATTTATGAATAATATCAGTAAAATTGTGTGAATCAAAAACTGTTTATTGTTGTAGTTCTGCTGCACACATGGAGAAAACAATGAGCTAAAGGTTTAAGTTGTTCTTTCTGAACATTACAATCTTATGAATATTAGAGATTCAGATCTGCATGTCTATAAAAAGACTTCAGTTGTTTGATGTTAACACTAAAACTTTATATGACTGGATGCATTTATGTAAATGTTTTCAAGCCAAATAAATACAACTGACAACTGAAACACTGAATGCCAACAATAGTGAGATTAGCAAAGTCAGTTTCCATCAGAAGAGACAGAAACGGATAATTCACAGAAGAATGGAGTAACTATTTCCTCCAAATGTCTCCACCTCAATAAAAATGTAAAAATGGTCATGCATGTTTTCAAAACCCATGAAAATTTGATTGTGGGAGGAAATTAAAGCAGTTGGGTTGGACTAAATCACATTTCTGTCAAAGATTAAAATGAAATGATGCAAACCTTTGTCGGCTGTTCTGTCCTCTGTAGTTCAGGGTCTGCAGGTGTTGAGTTTCGCTAACCTGGGTTAATTCACAGAAATATGGGAGAATTAGTGACAGAGTGCAATTAGTTTAAGGAAATTAGATTAGCTGGGACTGTTGAACCTAAAGCACTGATGTGTCCCTGGACAAACATTTAAAAATGGTTTCCTCCTCAGTATGAACTCTAGGGCCCAATCATTGATTCAGGGCTGCTGGCAGAAACACATCGGAGGCAGTTTAACAACATGAATTCAGCATTGTTCAGACTTACCTCCAGGTACTCGGAGGGGACGATGAGAGTGAGATCTGTGAGCTTTCAGGGTCGCTCCGGCTTGCATACAAATACTTCTGAAACACACCTATTTTTACTCAGAGTGAAACAAAAACAATCACATCCATTCTGACTCACGTTCAACTTCATAATGAAACATCTGAAGCATTTACTTTCCCCAAGCCAATGAAACTTTTCTATACTTCCTTGAGTGGAGATTATCATAAAGCAAATCTGCTCCACCTTCAACCGATTAAAAACTCATCTTTAACTTTTCCTTGTGTCACTCGCTGTACCAGGAAGAAAGTATCTTTGCTTTGCAAAAGAAAGCATTCTGAACAAAGAAGTAAAAATAAAATAGTATGTGGCTCAACAAGGAAACCAGAAAGAGGAAATCTGCAAGTTTTTCCTGAGTGTCCAGAAGCATCTTTAGCAGAGTCCAATGGAAACTTACACTAACATCAAAATGGAGATTTTAAAAGATAAAATACTGTAAAATCACACTGAAAGACAAAATATCAAAAAGGCATTGAAGGAACTTGCTGTTTAATGAGCCAATAACACCAAAATGATGCCATCGAAAACTTCTCATCAGAAAGTTTCATCAGTTCTTCAATCTCACTGCTTTGCTTTTCAAGGCCAGTTTTATTTTTCAGGATTTGATTTACAGGGTTTTACCATTCAAAGCCAAATCTCTGTCCAATGCAACTGCAGGCTGTCATTTAGCCCCACAAATTGCCTCAGGGTTAGGGTTAGACACGGTTGGTATTAAGATCCATAAAATCATCAGCAGATCTATGAGCGTCAAGATCTGGTCCACTATTCCACTGGAAGGACAAAACAAGCCACTATTTATTTAACATCATCCCATTTCTAATAACTGTTCAACCAGGAAACTTCAGTTTAGTTAAAAATGTTTAAGAGCTCGTGCTAGATTTGTGGCATGTGGCTCAGTGAGTTTGGGGAAAAAGTATTTCATGTTCCTGGAGTTTCAGTTCTACTGAAAAATAAAGATATTTTTCTCTCCACAATTTCCTCAACTTTATCTCTATTATCTTCTACCATTCCTGTTGTTTAGCTCAATCAACATTTAGAGTGGAACAGGTCACACATCTTTAGAAGCATTAGTTTTAAATATATACACATTTAATGATGTTCTTTTGAACTAAACAAGTTTGGAGTATGCATTTACTAAGCTGGCATTAATGACCACAAACTACTCTGAGAAAAACAATACTTTCAAATCATTTGGCTAAAATACAAGCTAAGATAAAAGACATTGTACATTTCAGTGCAAAACGTCATAAAATGTCTTCCAAATCAGTGTCAAACCATTATTTCTGTCTCAGAAATAATGGAACGGAATTGATCAGGTGTGATGAATTGGAATTGCTGAAAAATCTGTTAAATGTGAGAATCAGGAAGGAACATGTTTCTGGGAATCTGCCTGATTTCCTGGCCATGACAATGACTCCTTAGAGCAGGAGGGAGATGATCTCCACAAAATGAATCACATTGTGATTATCATTAGTTATGGAGGATGATTACATCATAAAACCCTGTTGGATCTATGAGTGTATTGTTTTGGAGCTGGAAGATGATCGGCTCTGAGTTTGCCATTTATGGGCAGAATATTCCCTCCTTACATCTCTGGAAACTCTGGGCTTACAGATCAACAAAACCAGTTTGCAACAAACTGGGAGAATAATCCTCCCGCCATTTTTCTCTCTGTCTACTGAGCGAGTCTCAGCCGTCGTCTCCAGGACTGTCCAAGAATAAAGAACAAACTGACAACAAATCTCTTGGTTGTCTAGCAATTTCTGTCCAACAGGTTTTGCTCTTCTTTGTAAGCTAAATATGCTTTATATTTATATAAAACATTATATTTTCTAGATGAATAAGTCTGATCTTACAGGAGTCATAATACTATTACTTTGTACTAAAAACTGCATGGCAAGGATTTTATTTTCCTTTTTCTGCTTTGAATTATTTCAACATCCTTTGATGTTTTTCTATCACATTGTTGTCAATGTGGTCAAAGTCAAGGCACAGACTTCAAATTATGCATTTTATAAGTTTTTTAATGAAGAGAAAATTTCAACAAGAAAACAACATGAAACATGGAGTTACAGCAAAACCATGAGAAGAATCCAACAACAAACAAAAACTAATCTGGTGTTTTGAATCATATATACAATTTTTTTTAGATTTTTCCCCCCCAAACTCAATACAAAGAAACATCAGGAACCCCAAATACAGATAATATGTAAAACTGAGTGAAATAAGACGTTTTAGTTCACAACAATGAAAACCATAAAATTAATTACAACTGAAAAAAAACAAGCAAAATATAAAAGATATGGTAAATTTTTAATCTATTGTTAAACAACCATTTATTGTCCTGTGATTGTCCTATGAAGTCAAACCAAAACTACACAACGATTCTCCAGGTGAACAAAACATTCTGGGTGGGAAACAAAAACCTGGTCGAGTTTGGGAAAATGACTAATTCAACTTTAAAACAAAATCATGCTAACATTTGGATTGACTGGATTTAAAGTTACCTAGAGAGGAAACTCTAGAAAATTCACTTAAATTTTGTTCATGCACTGATGAAAACCATTTAGCTAAAAATAATAGTTTAACTTTGAAAAAACCAAATAATAATGCTGGAGAATGAGAGGTCAGTCAAATAAACTAAGACCTTCACTGCATTTAGTTGGTGGTGAAATACGCAGCATGACAAACATAAACCTGCTTATTCCCATGATGACATGAAACAAAAGTGGTTTTATTCTTTCTGATCTCTGCTTCATGGTTATTCATCCTTCTTGTCCTCAACTGTCTCCCTGACTTGAAGCTTGGTGAAGCCAAGTTTAACACGCATCGTCTCCCTGATATCGGTCTTGACTAAGCTAACTGTAACTTGTGTCGTCTTCCTGCTATTGTTACGCTGTGGTAAACCAAGTTTGACTCGTATTCTCTCCCTGACATCCTCAAACTTCACACCTGTACTTTTCAGGTCCTCTCCTTCTGACTTTGAATCGGTGCAGGTGCTTCCATCACTAAATTCATTATTGAACGACATGAATAATTCTGAACACAGTGTGAAACTTTCTGTCAGTGTGGCGATTTCCAGCCAATTAAACCAAAGTGCAAAACTTAAAGCAGCCAACACAATTATCAGTGGGTCAGAGAGAGTGAGAAACACTGCAATAGTCACTGCGACTGCTCTTGATGCTTTAGGATTGTCTAATGCTGATGGGACATAACCTGGCAGCGTAATGATGTTCAACCAATGCAAACTAAATATTACAGAGACAACTACCAAGAGAGTAGATGTGAGGGAGCTTGAGAAGATAAAAAGCACTGTGACTATCAGCGTTAAGACTCTGGATATGTTGGGATCGTCTAATGCTGAGATGACCAACTCTGAGAGGCTCCTTGCGTATGTGAATGCATCAATCAGTGTGATGATGTTCAGCCAATCTAACCAAAGAGTGACAATCACAGCAGCTGAAAAAGTTGTTGTGAGGGAGTTTGCCAAAGTGAGAAGCACAGTGATGGTCACCGTCAACACTCCTGATATTTTAGGATGATTTAATCCTAAATCAAAGATGTGTGTCAGTGTAATGATGTTAAACCGATGCAAACTAAATATTACAAACACAAGAACCGAGAGAGTTATTACCACTATGTTAGACATAAAGAAGAAGACAGTGACTGTTGGCATTAACACTCCTGATATCTTAGGATCACGTAATGCTGTGAAGATTAACTCTGAAAAGTTCCTCTCAGATGTAAATACATAAGTCAGGTTGATGATTTTCAGCCAATTGGACCAAAGTATGATAATCGCAGCAACCGAGAGAGCTGTTATCAGTGAGGTTGACACGGTGAGAAGCACTGCGATCGTCACCATCAACACTCCTGATATTTTAGGATTCTTTAACCAAGACGGGAAGAAATGTGTCAGTGTAACGATGTCAAACCAATGCAAACTAAATATTGTAAATGCAGCTACTAAGAAAGTTGTTATGATTGTGTTTGACATGAAGAAGAACACAGTGATTGTCAGTGTTAACATCCCAGATATCTTAGGGTCATCTAACACTGCGATGACCAACTTTGAGAGCTTGCTCTCGGACGTGAACACATGTGTAAGTGTGATGATGTTCAGCCAGTGGAGCATCAGAAATACAACCACCATGAGGAAAGTTATGGTCAGCAACAGCCACATCTTGATAGTCAGTACAGATCTTTGCTGTCAATCAGCCTGTTAAACAAGAAAACAGAAACCAAAATGTTACATCTGGAAAAATGAGATATTTTTATATCTGATCCTCAGGTCATTTATGCAAATGCTAAAATTCTTGTTCACAAACACCAGTAAGCAGCTAATGGATCCACAACATCTATCGATCCATCATTCGTGTTTCTAAGTTCCCCTGCTAAAGGAGTAATATGTATTTCCCAGGCAGATACTATTTTATAGCGCGATCAAGTGATTTTTTTACCTTCAGTTACTATAAAAATGCTGCATTTATCAAAAATAACAAAAGAAATTTGACTTTGCAATTTAATGCTTTGAAATTGGACCTCAGCCTCTTTAAGAATCTTTCTGACCCTTAATCACTTCAGCACAATAATGCTCATCCATTAAGCAGATCTTAGGAGCGTTGGACTAAGATCAGCTTCACATGATGCTGATCACGTGATGAGCTCAGCAGATCTGCCGTTCCACCACCTGATTGTTAATTTCCTCTGATGTTGTTCTTGGTTCTGGAAGCTTACAGAAGACCTTGCCCTCCTTAAGACCTTGCCCTCCTTAATTGTCCCTTCATTAATGCATTGCTTGTATATAGAGATATGCTGTCAAGCCACATCAGTTTAGTGCATAAAATGTACTAAACTCTTATTCATATTCACTGTCATAGCTGTTTTAAGTCATTCTTTGCCATTTTAGAAAGGCACAGAGAGAAATGTGACACAGACATTAATTGTACAGTTTTTTTCCCTTTTCTCCCAACCATGTCTGTGGCAGGAGGTCATATCAAGTCTTTCACTTGCTGGTTTTAGCCACTGTGTAACTCACAGTTAGATATGCTTGTAGTCTGTTCTTGTCGTCAGCATCGACCTCCCCTAACCAAATCTTACTGGTACAAAGTGATCTCAACTCTTACAACACTCAGGTGGCTTGTTTTTCACATCTGAATGTTTTGTTTCTAAATGTCTTTGCAACAGTAAAAGCTTCATTAAGTTATGTGATATACACTGTTTGAGGAAATCCACCAATATACCAGAGCAACGCAGCTTTTATCATATTTACACGTTTTTGTTTCTTGCCTGGCACATTTTCTTTCTGAGCAATCTGTCTATTTCTTCACAGCGCCAACGAGAAGTTGCGTGAAGGTTGCTTTGACTGACAGGCAAGTCACACCCATTGTCTCGCTCTCCTATGAATCCAAAGCATCTGTTGTAGATGGATGCAATGATTCTGCTGGACACCAGATTGTTGTGTTTACGCATATATTTAGTAATGTAAGAAGGTGCCTCAGTGTATTTATGTGCACAAGTGATTTGGCCGTTTTCTCAAGAACCCCTGTGTCTCCTGGAAAATGAAAATACTTTGGGAAGTATTGCTTTAACTCAGATCCTCAGTTTTTGTGTAAGTTGATGTCAATGATGCAGATATTTGGTCTGAACAGCAGCAGGTAACTCAGCTGCACAGTAAAAAGCCTAATGACGGTGTTTTTATCTTTTGTTTGAAGTCGTAAAGCTAAGTTGATTCAGAACAAACCTGGGTCGGGTGTCGGTGAAACAACTTTCAGATCCAGATGATTTCGACGTCTTTTGGATTTTGAGTTGCAATCTGATAAATTCCTGAAATGAACAGAATCTATTTAGATTTTGTTCTGAAAACATTAAGTTCAGATGTTTTTCAATGAAGCCAGAACGAATGTCAGTAAATGTAAGTAAAATGTATTTAAGATCATGGTTGTTTACAAGACAAATAAATACAACTGATGAATAGAATATTAAATAAATTCACAGTGTAAACAGAAAAGTCTGACAAAAGTTAAAGGTTCAACACCAAAAATTTGTATCAGAAGGGAGAGACAGAAATAATTCAGAGAAATATTAAGAAATAGGTTTTCAAAAAAACTTTTTCCTCCAAATCTCTCCAAATTAAGACATTTGATTGTGGGAGGAAATCAAAGCAGAAAGTAGATTTAGTCTGAGGTACAAACTAAATAATGGACTAATGTATTTACAAAAAAAGTTGCATAGATTACGTAAAACGATGCAAACCTTTGATTGTGCTTTGCTCTCTGTAGTTCAGGTTCTGCAGGGTGTTGAGTTCTGAAAAATTGTTAATTCACAAAAATATTGGAAAATTTGTCAGGTGGAGATTCTTGAAAGAAATCTAGTTAAAGAAAACAAAATCCTTGCTGAAAAACTTACCTCCAATTATTCTTCAGAGATGATGGTGGGTGAGTTCTGTTTGCTCAATAGATGCTCCTTTTATGCAAAGATTTGCAAACACACACCTACTTTTACTGAAAATGAAACCAAAGCCAATGTTCCCATTTTGGCTCACATTCAACAATACAGAAAACGTCTCACATCTGTCGTTTCCTCAAGCAGGTGAAACATTTGAATACTTCCTTGTAGGGACAGAATCAAAAAGCAGACCGTTTGATGAACTCATTAAAAACTGAGTTTGAAGTCATTTTAGTGTGTATAAGTTCAAAAATGTTATGAAAAGTGTCTTAATTTAATACATCCAAATGTAGTGATTTAGTTTTCTGCCACATTATTCAGTGGCTAACAAGACTAAGCTTTAAAAGATAAACTGATGTCAAGATTTTAGTTATTCATTTGATTTTGGTTTCAGGGTAAATTATTAGTTCTATAAGTAAAACCTGTATCAACCTGAACAGTTGTACTCCACATTTAAATGGCTGAAAATATGTTTATGGCTTAATTAAAAAACCCTACAATCTGAGTCAGCAACTGTACTAATTAGCATTCTGATCACCAGAAAGGAAACGGCATGTTGTTCAGCAAGAAACCAGGATGAAAATCTTTGCTTCGCATTTTACTTTTAACAAACATGCAAAATATTTCCAAATCACTTTAACTGCTTGTTTTAGTCACTAGTACTGAGCCAGGTTCTGGTTCTGCAGGAAGTTTCTTCCTGTTAAAGGGGATTTTTTCTGCTCGGTATGAGGAATTACTGCAAAGTTCACAAAACGTGAGTGATTATCTACTGATTACAGAGACAGAAAACTGTTTCAACTAATTGGAATAATTATTTGAGATTACTGCTCTGCTTGAGAACTAGAATGAATTGTAATGTACTTTATGTAGGCTGGTCGCAATAAGCAATAAATCAATCACGTGATAAAAGAAAATCCATTTCCATTTGTATGATTTATTATTTCTTTGTACAAAAACTGTCTTCAGGCTGGTGCTTTGTTCTTAACTAGCCTTTTTTTTTTAAGATAATTGTGTTTACAGAGACATCATAATTTATTGTTTTTTCAGTTGTTCAATTATTTTGGACATTTAAAATGTTTTCAAGAGATTGTTTAATATTCATTAGAATTTAAAGTTTATTGATCTTTGAGAATGTGTTCTTGCATTATTATAAGATTACCATTATATCACTGCAAAACGTCAAGATGACATTTTGATGAATTAGCTCTATATAAGTAAAATTAATTGTATTTGACATGAGAGGAGACATCACTCCCTCTCCATTCATTTCCTATGGAACTTGTGCAATAACTGTTTGCAACAACGAGACAAAACTTACTTCATCAACAACGATCCTGTAGACCAGGGGCGCAGACCTCGTTTCTGGGTTGTATTAATATCATGACTGTCCTCACAGTATTAGTTGTGGAAGAATGTATTGATAAAATTACCCATTAAACTGTTCAAATACTAATAAATAGCTGTCCCCATCGATGAGTACTTCAAATATTGAACCACTTTACATATTGACAATTTGGCATTAATCAGATTAAAATGTAATTATTTTGATTGATGAAATTAACTAACATTCTTATGTTGCCTTCTAGACGACAAACTCTTATGGCAGGACGGATTTGGCCTGCATGCCTCGAGTTCAGCATATGCCACAAAGAATTTCAAATATCTATTCTACTAGGAAACGATCAAATGCTTAGGAAAGAGTTTTCTCTATGGTATGTGGCTCAACAAGTTTACAAAAAGTTTACAAACAAAAAAAAGTTTGTTTTGTTTTAGCACAAAACAAACTTTTGCAGGTCTTGGAATAGTTTCACTTCTGTTCTATGATGGTTGTGATGGAATTTTCTTGATAACTTCCTCAACTTTATCAGTTTCCCCTCTAACCAGTCCTGTTGTATTGTTTCAATCAACATTCATAATAGTACAGGTCATGTGTCTGAAGGAGAATTAGTTTTAAATATATATTCACCATAATTAATAATCCTACAATCTGACTTTCTTTTGAAGGAAAAAGTTCCAAACATACTATGCAGGCAACATATAGACCTGATTGAAATAATCTCATACAACTCTGCAAAAATATTTTAACATCATTGAACTGAAATAAATACTAAGATGAAACACATAATACTACTGAATCTTTCCAGTTCCAATAAACCCTTCAGGATTATTATATTGAGAAATAATTAGATTTTAGTTAAGTATAAACCAAGGCCTTAATGCCAAAAATGATCTCAAGTGTAACAAGACATTGCTGCCCCCGCGACCCGACTCCAGAAGACGATGGATGGATGGATGTGACAAGACATTTCAATCAAGTTTATTTTTTTGGATATCATATCTGTAACACTGGAGCTCAGAGTTATTTACATCATGAAAACATAAAAATATCAACACATCATACAGTCAACAACTGTGACAACCAGTAACAAACATTACAGCTTGTCAAGCAACATTAAAACCACCAATTAAGTTGGTCGATGCTCCTTTTATTATGGTTCACAATAAACTCTAAACAGGTGAGTTTCAAGCCTTTATCTAAAGGAACTCAGTGTTTTAGCTGTTTTAAAGCATGCAAATAGCTAAAAAAGAGGAAAACACATAATTATATAAACAGTAAGCATGCAGCAGTGTGTGTGGAAGCAGATAAATTTAAAAGCGGAACAACACAAAATCAAATGTGACGCAAAGAAACTAAAAACATTGTAGTGAAGTCTCACATATTAAACTGCTCAGAAGAATTAGATGATTCACAAAGAAAATGCAATTATCCCTCAAATTACTTATAAATTCAATAAAATTAACCACACCAAAAATATATATAATAATAATAATAATTAAATTGAAAACATGAAGGTATGGTAAATTTTTCTGTTAAACTAGGATTTACTGGACAACCAAAATGAAATATATACTCCAGATTTGGCTCACTGAAAGAATTTTCTTTTCAAAACAAAGTCATGCTAACAATGGGATCAAATGGATTCAACATTACATCGAGAAAGTTCCAGGTGATACTTTACATTTTTATTCATGATGTAAAAAACACCATTTAGGCATAATTTCGAAATAGGTCAGTCAAGCAAACTAACTTACAGGTTTTGGTAAACTTGTATATTTTCTTTATCATTGCTGATTAAAACAATCACGTCCTCTAATGTCACCTGTTTCTTTCCCTTTAAATTTTTACCTTGTCTCTCTAAGCTCCTCCCAATCCCATGTGTGTTTCACTTGAAATAAATACAAAATAATGTCTGATAAAGTTTATATTACATATATATCATATTCCACTTGTTGAAGTAAATCCATTTTAGCTTCACCTTGGCACAGTTCTGAGTTTAGATTTGTTGTGAAGGCATCAGCAGATTATTGATTAGCCAGAATTTCCTCTCCCTTCTCTACTTTAGCTATGATCTCTGCCTTTTCCTTCATTTTCATCAGAGACTGAACTCTCTCCTTCCAGCCTGGCTTGGCCTCCTGTTCCTCTCCTTTAATGAGCATGTCGATGTATTCTGGAGTGGTAAGGGGATTTGGGTTCAGGACTATCTCTTTCAATCTATTCAGACACTTTGCAGCTTCTGCAATCAGTTTCACCACAACATCCTGCATAGATCGATACTCTGACATCAGATTCTTCATCAGCTCCTCTAAGGTTAGCTTCTGTCCAAAGGCTTTCTCGTATTTTTCTTTCAGCTCTTTCACTGTTCTCGTCTCAAAGGTTTCCTGATATTCCCACCTGAAGCTCTGGTTGGAATGCACATTCCAGAAACATTTCCCTGGACACACCTGACAGTATCCATCTTTGTTCATTGCAGAACATCCTTTCTTACCATCGTCATTCGGTATCCCACAAGGGAAGTGACAGGTCACATGACACTGCATGCAGTTGGTGATAAACTGCCCAGTGTGAGAAATATCAACTTGCTCATTCTTTCTTACAGTGACGTGAAACACAAAGTTCTCATTCTTCCTTATCTCTGCTTCATGCTCTTTGAGTTTGTCGTTTGTCTCCCTGATATCCTCTAGCTTGGCCAAGCCAAGTTTAACCTGCTTCTGCAGCTCCTCCACTGTACTTTCCAGGTGCTTTCTTTCTTTCAGGACCTCGTTGGTCATTGTCAATCTTATTGTTTTGATGTTAGCTATACTAGCAAAGAAACCAGCCATGTTCTTTGTTCCCATGTTCCAATACTCAAAGGTTTTCTCTTCATTGGACCAAAACCTTGCCACTAAGGATTTGTTGTTAGCAAACAGCACTGAGTTGTTGAATTTGAAGTGAACGGGCATCCCGTCTGCACCTTTAGGACATGGGACACCGGACACTTTGATGGCCTCTAGCACTGGTTGCTGCTGCTCGTCTGCAAACGTCACCAGGATCCTGATGTTTTCTGCCACATCTTTGCCAAAGATTGAGAGTGCTGAATCAAACACATATCTTTGTGTTGATGTCAGTTCAGTTAGACCTGCCTGAACTACAAAACACACAGTATCAATTTCACCAACACCTTCCTGGTTAGCAAAGAGGTTACGCAGCTGCTCTGTGATCCCCTTGTCTCTGTCTACGCCGCCGATTCCCCCAAAGCCTGGAGTGTCTATGATGGTGAGGGAGTAGTTCACCCTGAATCCCTCCTGGTGGTAGAGTTTGTACACTGTGATTCCTGATGTCTGCCTGTGACCCTGTGAGTCTGACTGACCTTCATCCACTAACTTAAACCGAAACGAGTCTTCCCATCTAACGCCTAGAACGTAGTTTATCATCGCATTGATGACAGTGGACTTCCCAGCACCTGCAGCTCCAAGAACCATGATGTTTCTGTTACAATTCATGGATTTCTCTCCAAAAGTGAAACTCTTGCAACCATTAATGTTGATGTGTTTCTCTTCTAGAGGAAGTCTGTAAATAAGGGCATGGCCAGTTTGTGAAGTCAGTAAAGTGCTTTTTTCTTTAACAACATCAGCCAATCGTTTAGCTTCAGGGTTTGAATCGGTGCAGGTCTGATTTGTTCCCGGTACGACTGACTGATAAAACTCTGTAGCTAACCTAATTAACTCACTCAGCGGGAGGATATTGAGCCAATGCAGCCACAGTGCGATATCAACCAGAACCAACAGAGTTGTTTCCAGTGAGTTTGTCAAAATGAACACCACAGTGACGGTTAGTGTTAAAGCTCCTGATATCTTTGGATCATCCAAAGCTGGGATTACTACAGCTGAAACTTGCTTTGCTCCTTTGTGTAAGTCTGTCACAGTGATGATGTTCTGCCAGAGTAACACAAGTATTACAACCACAGCAATGAAGAGAGGTGTGGTCAATAACACGCACATCCTGATTGTCAGTGTTGGTTCTTCTTTGATGTCAATCTGCCTGCAGTTAGAAGAAAACGGAAACAATAATGAAACTGTAAAAACTTGTTACTAATCAAGTTTTTAAAATTCACCTAAACTGCCAACAATCTTATGAATTCACAATATCAATCCTCCATGTTTCCTTGGAAAAATGTGTTAAAGCTTTCAATCTACATAAATAAAACTTTTAGTAAAATGTAGATATTTTCTAATGTCTGATTTTGCTGCCACATGAATGTGCTCGGATTAAATCTTTCATTAGTTTTGATGGTTAAATATTAAATTATTATTAAATCAAGATAAAACAAATTTCTCTGAGAGCTGCTTGGCCACATCTGATTGCAAAATACTATACAACATAAAATGTACCGACATTCAATTACAATATGTGCTCTGATGAGGCATTGTAAATTAGATTAGATCTGAAAAGGGTGCCACAAAATCAGTAATTTTAGGCTGGAACAATCAGAGCCATTGCAACATCCTGGAAGAACTGAAAATCACAATAAATCAAAGTCGTCTTAAATATATCTTTGGTTTTTAGCTGTTAATGCCACTATTGTACATATTTGGTCTCTTTTGCAGCAGGGAACTCAAATGCAAAGCAACCAATACTAATGACTGATATTTGTAAACAAGTCTGTTGAGCTTATGATGACTTGTAACAAACCTTGGTTTGGTGCTGGCAACAATTTGCAGATCCAGATGATCTCAAAATGTTTGATTTCCAATAGGGTGACAGATTCCTGAAATAACACAGAACCTGTTTGCATATTCCTGTTTTGTTGAAGGGAAACTTTCAGGTATTTCTAAATGAAATCAGGAAAACATGACTGATAAATGGATGATTAAATGCACCATGAAATGAGCAAAGTCTGATAAAGAAGAAGTCTGAACACCAAAATGAAGCTTGTATCAGAAGGATGAGAGAAAAATAATTCAGAAAAAAATACAAGAAGTAGATTTAGACTGGGATGTGAAGCATTGCATTAAATCATCACTGCTAAAAACTGACTAATGTAGTTAAAAATAATATAAACAAACCTTTGCATAGATTGAAGTAAAAGGATCCAAACCTTTGTTGAAAGTTTTCTGCTGTCTATAGATCAGGTTCTGCAGGGTGTTGAGTTTTGCTAAACTGGATTAATTCACAAAAATATGGGAAAAGTAGTCACTGTGTGGGATTTGGTTTTAAAGGCATTATTAGCTACACAAACTTTGGGCCAGACCCAATGAATCAGGACTGATGTCCTGCAGCTGTCAGATGTGTCCCTGGTCCAACACACCTGAAACCTGAATGACTTGATCAGTTTGTAGTCGGATTCTACAGATTCCTGCTTGGTGTCCAATCACTGATTCAGGCGTGCTGGCAGAGACACATCGAAAAGCAGTTCTACATCATGTTGATGAAAACAAATTCATCACTGCTCTAAAGCTTACCTCCTGATGCTCTTCAGAGATGATGAGAGCGAGTTCTGTGATCTTTTAAGCTCACTTCTTTTTATATACAAACACTTGCAAACACACCTACTTTTACTCAGAACGAAACAAAAACTGATATCTATTCTGGCTATCATTCAACAACACATCAAATATTTGAAGCCCATCCTTTCCTCAAGCAAGTGAAATGTTTGCATATTTCCTTGTATCAACCAGGAAGCAGATTAATTTGTATAAAACTTGTAGAATTCAGGAGAGTTCGAGGTACTTTTAGCCTTTGTCTCAATACAAAAAAATATCTTTTCAACATGAATAACGTTAATAAAACCTATGGAGGAATAGTTTAATTCTGAGATTTTATCTCAACATCAAAATGTGATGAGTAGAAAGTTCAAAGTTGAGAGTGGGGATGTTGGGAGTTTATACATAGTGTCTCTTTTCATTCAATTAGTAACAGTATTAATTTAAACTTAAAGAATATATGAATGTCTTCAAATATCTTTTAGTCAATCTTTGTTCAGGATAAATTTATAGTTTAACAGGACCAAATCAGTCAAAACAATTCTGCTCTACATTTCAATGATTAAAAATTTGCTTGACCTCAATGAAAACCCCATGAGTCAGAAAGAAAAGGAAGAAAATAACTTTGCTTTGCAAAAGTAAAAATAATTAATACAGGGAAGTAAAAACCAGGAAGAATAAAGAACATCACCTGCTATCAGTGACAAGCCCTAGCGGAGTCCATTGGGCACTGGAAACAGGCTGGACTTTGTGCCACGAATGTGGACACGGTTCATGGTTTCAGCATGAAGTGATTTGATAACAGTTGCCCCATTTTCCATCTGCCACAAATTAGAAAACAAGATCTGAAGTCTTTTTAAGATCCATAAAATGTGTAAACCAAAGAAGCACTCTGATCAGCAGACTTGGTCCACTATCCCAGTCAGGAATCACTATTTATTTGAAATGACCCTATTTCAAAAAACTGTTCAAGCAGGAAAATTCTTTACTTATAAATGATAAGAGCTTGTGCCAGATTTTGAGGCATGTGGTTCAGTCAGTTTGGGGAAAAAAACATTTCAAGTTTCTGGAGTTTCAGTTCTACTTATATATGATGCAACTGTTTTTCCTCTTCATCAGTTATGTTTAAAATTCCTTTGTGTTCTTCCTGTTGTACTTTTTCAGTTAACATTCATGATGGTACAGGTCACATATTTCATTATATAATCACACTTATCCTGTCAAGATTTCCTAGCAAATTATTATGACCGGCTAATGTGCTGATTTAGATGCCGTATAGTAGAAGTCTTTAACTCCAGTCTTCAAGGATTTTGGTTCTGATTTAAGACGCAGGACCAAAAGGGGACTTCTTGTTGTTGTTGCTTCCACGTTGTGCTTTTTTACAAGTGGACTATAATCTAGAAAACAAGGCTATGCAGGTGACGACTGTTGCTCCCACTTGGCAGAAATGAAAAGGGCAGGACAGAGCAAAGACCAGAACAAAAACCTTGGAGTACTGCTTGCTGCATTTGTTCTGTTACAATTGCAAATGTCAACAACAGCTTTGCAAATTTTGCAATATATTTCTAATTTTGGAACAGCATTAGCAAATGCTGCTGCAAACTAAAAAAGACAAGATGCACTACATGGGAAGTATGATTTCAGTACATGCAAAGCAGAAAAAGCAATCAAATTCAGTTTATAAGTAACTGATGAAGGGTTTTGTAATGGAGTTCCCATTTTCCTTTTTATTTGCAATAGAATGACCACAATTTCATATTCATAATTTATTAACAACATATCCCTACATAAGCTATTTGCTTGCCAAACCCCTCTTCACTGGATTTAGAAAATAATGTTCCTCCTTCACAATCAGGCTTTTGCCAAAGAAACATGGAGAACTGCTTTTGTGAATCTGCAGCTGACCTTAAACATCTGGCTGATAAATATAAACTGATTCCATAAACAATTTCAAATAGTCTTTTCCAATATTCCACCTGGACAAAAGCAACTGAGGATGACAGTTCAAAAGATGAAACCGTTTTATCAGGAAAACCGCGTTCATTTAAAAACAGTTGAGAGCTTGTGTCAGAGTTTAATCTTTGGTATGTGGCTCGGTGAGTTCAGCACTGAGGAAGAGAAATACGTTTGTGGAATTCATTTCAGTTTTGTTTTGTAGGATTTTTTTCTCCATCACATCAGTATTTCTGTTTGTGTTTAACTCAACGTGGCGGTAAAGGTCAGTTGTTCTTGTTAGCTTTGTTTTTAAATAGATTTTCATTTAAAAATATGACCTTAAACATCTAACATTAAGATATGTTTGTCGCTGGTCGTCTCTTCCAGACATTACACATTTGGAAGATGGTTGTTGGTCTATCCAGACCTAATTTAACCTGCCTGACCTCAAACAACTCAAATGAACAAAAATATTTAGAAATCTTTTTACTATAATAAATACAATCAGAATGCTGTTAGTATTTCAGCGGGATGAGTTATAAAGTCTATTTTTATTTTAAGTTTGTGTCCATTTGATTTCCTTCATAAAAGCCACAGATTGAGCTTAGCTGGGATTCATCACAGGTAAAAACATTTTTTCCAAGCCTTGTTGTAGCTTGTGGCATCTCTTTTGT
Organism: Poeciliopsis retropinna; assembly: GCA_010277075.1. Classification (NCBI taxonomy): domain Eukaryota; kingdom Metazoa; phylum Chordata; class Actinopteri; order Cyprinodontiformes; family Poeciliidae; genus Poeciliopsis; species Poeciliopsis retropinna. The sequence goes on from VMRM01000021.1 coordinate 1,003,288, forward strand.
TGAGTTTAAATTCTCTACATGTTTACCTGAAAACTGTTCACTAAACTATTTTTTATGGAGAATATATTCAAGCTTCAGGTTTTTGCCGACCGACTCGCTGCACATTTCCCATGCAGAAAGCCAGAGTGCTTACAATGTTTTTCTGTTAATAAAAGGTAAAGTTTACATAAAGCCTCACGCCATCACTGCCTCATTATTCTGTTATTCTTCAAGATCATTTGTTGATGTAGACAGAGTGTTACTTTGTAACTATGTTCATATTAACTTGGGACAAAATTTTATTTTTACTTAAAAGTAAAATGTTTTACAGTGCTGAGCCTTTCGCAGTGGCTCTGTCTGAGATGGTTCTGTCTGCTGCAGAACGTATCCTTTCACATGGCATCCAGAAAAGCATCAACAGGTTTATAGAAGTTGGGATAAAGATTTTTTCCTGTTCTGCCTAAACTCTGGGGAATTCTCCTTTCCTCCAAGGTTACCATGGTAACTATGATCGTGTGCCGCCTCATCATTGCATCCTAAATGACTGAAGTGAGCTACATGACAAAATATTTTAATTTAGTCAGTATTCATCCCTTTTAAGTTAGTGATTTTATTGCGTATTTAATACATGGACTTAAACCATCTCCATTTCTATCTTGTTTTTCCATGTTAATGATAAAGTTATCTTTAACTGTATCATTAAAGTTAATGGTAAAGTTAATTTATTTTAATTAGTTTTTTATTTTTAATTCTGCATCATAATTAAAGACAAGCATCTAAAGAAAATTGGGCATTGCTGGGCCTAACTCTGCCCACTAGATGGCAGCAAATTGCTGTTCTATTGGTTATGAGGTATTAGTTGTAGCTATAAGCTGACAGCTGGTTTCAGGTAAATATTGATCAGTGTTAAAGGGACTAAGGCTGTGATACTAATGAGGAATTTCACACTTCATCAGTTTGTGGAGCTGGAATCAATTCTTTCTAGTTACAATCTTAACTTCATCCCTACACAGAGGTTCATGAGACTATTCCTATCATATAAAGCAGTGGAGCTCTGTACTGGAGCTGTACTGGAGCTGTACTGGGGCTGTACTGGGCGCCCCCTTCAGGAGGTAACAGCTGCTCCACATGCAGAAAGAAACATTGAGAAAAATCATCAACAAAATGATTTACCTGCTAAAAGGCCTGACATCACATAAAATTAAACATGATGAAGCATTAAGTTTTCTGCTTACACTGTTTTCTTGGTGCGAATAACTGTAGTTTCAGTGCACTGAGTCTCACAGCAAGTTTACCTGCAGTCAGTCAGTGAGGAGATCTTACCTGGTGGATTCATCCTCAGAGAGCCTCTCTTCACTCAGACCTGCTTTTATTTCCAGCAGAGCCTGAACTGGACACAATTAGTCAAATCAGATTAACGCAAACCAAATTAACACAGCAGCTGACTGAACAGCATTTACATTCTTAATGAACCAAACTCATCCAGGTGAATCTGTGTTGTGGAGCGTTCGAAGGCGGTGGAAGCAGTGCCATTGGACAAGGACACTTTGTCCAGTTTGGACTGAGATTCAGACCTTCAACCATCTGAATTGAGCTGTTGAGGGTCAACGAGTCGTCCAGCTGCAAGCCAGAGAGAAAGTAGATAACTGGATCTTCTACTTTTATAATGTGTTCAGATTGGTTGTTTTATTAATTATATGGTGGTGTAAAAGCAGTTTTACATTAATTGATGGTGGGCTGCACAGTGGCGCAGTTGGTAGCACTGTTGCCTTGCAGCAAGAAGGTCCTGGGTTCGATTCCCGGCCCGGGGTCTTTCTGCATGCAGTTTGCATGTTCTCCCTGTGCATGATGGGTTCTCTCCTGTTCTCCGGCTTCCTCCCACAGTCCAAAAACATGACTGTCAGATTATTGGTCTTTCCAAATTCTCCCTAGGTGTGTGTGTGTGTGCATGGTTGTTTGTTTCTGTGTTGCCCTGCGACAGACTGGCGACCTGTCCAGGGTGATCCCACTTCTCGCCCGGAATGCAGCTGGAGATCGAATCATTAGGGACAAGGGTGAAAGAAAATGGATGGCTGGATGGATTAATTGATGGTGGAGTGAACACTTTTTTAAATTAGTTTTTATTTGTTTCTTGTGATTTAAAAATAATGTTCATTAGTTACTGGTGGGGTTTGAGCTTTTTAAAATTAAGTTTTGTACTGGTTGGTGGTGTAAAATGAGTTTTGTATTGGAATGATGTGTTTATTGGATAGAGAAGATCTTGGAGTCTTGATGCTGGATCAACATAGTCCTTTTCCACATCCTTCAGTTTCATAATCATCTGTGGAATGAAGCACTTAGAATTAGAAGGGCAGCTTGCTTTGATTGTTCCGTTTTCCATACAAGTCTTCAGTCTTTATTTTATATAAGTGGATATTTTCCACTTATGGAGCTCAGATTTTAATAGTCAGTTTGGTCACATGAGCTTCACTTTCCAAATTCAGTTTTCTTAGTCTTTATTCCTCTTTTTTGTTGATGTTTTTATCTTTAACAGCTTTTGTCTCACATTCAAAGCTGCAAAAGAAAATGGAAAAAATAATGTTAGTTGCAGCAAAGGTCAACCATGTGCTTGGCCAATGAAACAGATGGTTAAAACCACTGAAAGGCAAAGGAAAACACTGAAAGGCAGAGCCCAGTAGATCATCACTAGGATGAGAACATGGCATTATATTCAGCTGACGCCCCCTGCTGGCAGGAAAGTGCCACAGTGTGATTCTCCTGAAGTCCTTCAATTATCCTCAGCATCTCTGCAAGGTCATCAGGACTGGACCTTTTATTAAACCAGGTGGGAGAAAAAGGATAAAAATTGATATTTAACATGCCTGACTAAATAACTTTCCAACACTACATTTTCTGCCATAACTTATGAAACTATATAAAAATAAATATTAGATTCTTATGGTAATTGAGGGTAAATACACTGGAGTTGTACCAATAATGTAGGTTATTCATTGCTCTTAAATTACAGATTCTAAATATTTTTTTTGTCTAAAATCATTTATCCTAAGGTCTATAGATCTCAAGGTCACAACATGTATTTTGCACTATCCTCATAAAAAGGTCAGACACTAGGTTTTAATGATGTGGGGTTTATATTAGAAACAAACTAGTACTTGAGAAACCGTGACAACTTATATTTACCGCTTTCAAACAAACAAAAGGAGGAACAACCGGTTTCATTTATTTACAGAAACAAAACCTCCTTGGTCTACAACTAAAAAAACTGTCTTAAAGTGATAAGACATAGCTGAGAAAAAAAAAAAAAGATTACAGGACAAAGTCATGCCAATGTGTGTTAGGTTTCATTTAGTTTCTAACTTTTATAAATGAGTCAGGAATAGAAAAAAGGAAACAGGTTCTATATGAACAAAACAACTAACTTCAGAATAATCATTTGTGTTGTACAACGGCTTAAGATTATATTCTAAAAATCAAATAATGAATCAATTACCTTCATGTTCATCAGATGGCGCCACTGTGTTTGAATCGCTCCTTTAACAGTCGTCATGCAGGAAAGATGAAATTGAACGTGGCAGAGTATTCTTCCAACACTTTATATTGATGCAGAACATGAATATTATCAGTTTGAACTATTGGTAATTGTAGTAGATGATACTGATGAGTATGGAAACCCGATTCTGAAAGATTTAGATTGAATTTCAAACTATTGGGTAGCTGTCTTTAGCTTTTTTGTTGTTGTTGAAATCTAAATTGAAAACCTTACTTTAACTCCCAAACATCAGTTCATTACTCATGTCATTACAGGTCACTTTATATTTAAATAAAGGTTTATGAAAGTGATTATTTTAAAGTGAATGTTCTTCCTGCTGCTGTTTAACTTATTCACCAAAGTGTTGGCTGCCATGTTTCCCCATTTTACCTCTTTCTACTGCAGCATCAAAACTGATTTTCACTCTTGAACTTCAGATTCCAACAAGCTCGTTGCATCAAAACATTCATGACAACAGATTACGTGACAGCAGCAGAAGCAGATTCACAAGCAGAACAGAAAAAACACAAAGCATAAGGATTTTCAGCCACAGCAGAATCCTTCAGAGGATATTCAGTTCATCCACTCACAGCAGATTCAGAACTTACACAAACAGCAAGAGCCAAACAGCTAGCATCAACAGCTAGCATCAATAGCTTAGCATCAACAGCTAGCATCAATAGCTTAGCATCAACAGCTAGCCATCAGCTAGCAACGAGCAGCAGCAGCTCTTACCTTGAGACATCTTCTCGGCCGCCTCTCCAGGTTTTGTTTCTCCTACCTTTAGATGAGTCCAGCAGATCCTCACTTGATTGCAGTGATTCCTCTTTAACGTCCATCCTCCATCTGCTGCTGATTCCTGACGCCATTTCTGTTTGTCAGATGATTCAGCCGCCAAACAAAACACAGAGGTCGAGCCGTGTGTTTTCTGACGAAATGCTTAGAAGATCCGAAGAAACACAAAAAATGCTTCCAATAACTTAATCAGAAAATAAAATAGAAAAAGGTGTCCGAAGTATAATTTACAGGTGAATAATTCCAACTATCTCTAAACATGTAGCGGCTCGATTCTCCAGCAGGTGGATTAATGGCGCCAAAGTTCTTCTTCTTGTGTCTAATGGCGGGTGGGAGACCAACAATCGTGGTACATTACCGCCACCAACTGGACGGGTTCGGTGACAGGAAATTAACAGGAAAAAAAAAATAACTCAAGTACATTAATAATAACAGGTGGGTAAATTAACATTAACTAAATTATCTCTGTTTTACCTTTTATTTTACTTACATCACTTTCAAGCTTATCTTAATTATTTTTGTGTATTACAATGATTTTTCCACTTAGAGCAATGCAAACATGACAGTTAAAATTAGGAAATTGCATCTGAAAACATTCAAAACATATTTAATACAGAAATGTGGGCTTAATGAAAATAATGTTTCGCTAATATGCGATTAATTAATGTTCAAACTGATGTTCAACAAATCTTGTCTGATTGTTCATTCTTAACATTCCCTCATTCTGGAATAAAGAAATATAGATGTGATTTTATTTGATCAGTTTTATATCGTTTAAACCTTTGCTGTATTTTTACATGAGTAAAATCTGAGTAGATGTGTTAAATTACAAAGAGATTAATTATATAAGACTTTTAATATTTACACAAATCTCCTGCCTCAGCTCCACACAAAGACAGAAATTGGCAGGATAATAGTAAACACAGCAGTAACTTAGTTTAAATGTAACACAGGCATGCAAGTGGAAAAACATTATTTTGACATTTTTAAAAATGAAAACAGAAGCAAACCTCCACCTTACTCACTAAAAAGTGGGATGTTAAATAAATAGGACAAAGTCTTCAAATTAGACCTTTTTAATATATTTATGAGACATCAGAGGAGAAGCGCTTCTCTCAACATGTAAAATACGATGTTGATAATGTCTGAGAATTTGCCTTGTTTTCACCATCACTCCATCTAATCAATGTAGACTATCACTTTCAATAAATGCTTAGATATTAGATATTATTATTAGATAGTAACATAAATGAGGCCCAGGACTAGCAGAGGCTAATGTTCAGCAATGTCATTTTGATGATCACTGGTTACAGAACTTTTATTTTGGCTAATCTTGTTATGTTCTGTTGGTCGTTCTCAAAGAACTACTTCATAAACTGATTAGTACAAACTTCGCAATTTCCTTTGGCAACATCACAGAGACTTTGGAGGCAAAAATAAAATGTAGCCATGCAGCTCTGTTCTCTGTGACTGGCAGAAAATACATGAACACACGCTCTATATTGCTGCTGACAGCAAACTATGTTCCTTTTCCAGCAGCCATTTTGCAGCATAAATCCAACAGAATAAATTTACATTGAAGTGCGTGGAGCCATGTGAGGGGCTGGGCTTGGCTTGCTAGACAAATAAACATTGTAAGACAAAAATTTAGAGGCTTTTGAAACAGATTATTTTGCAGACACCAGCAGAGCATTTACTGATTTACAAAAACAGCTGGGTGTTTTTGTTTTCCTCTTGGATTATTTCTAGAAGCAGGAAAATTGAAGGATGGAAAAATGCAAAAAGTGAATTTTGTGTAATAGTTGATCTTTAAAATTCATGAGTTCAAACTGGACAGGAGGCCAAATGACTTCAAATCAGATGTAATTAACTTATTAACAACATGCAATTAAAATGTTAAAAACACGTTAAAAAGACACCAACAACACAGAGACAATGTGTTGTTTTTGTGTTAAAAGGTACATATATTTGATCAGGATGGCCTTCCATAGGTTTTAATAGTTCATCGTGTTGTTTCACCATTTATGGGAAATGAGCCTCTGTCCCTTTAAGAGCAGCCTTACTTAGTAAACCTGAAAAGGAGCGCCTCCCTCGCTGAATATTAAAGTTTGAAAATGAAACTTCTGTCATGAGGCTTCGGTATCTTTCTGCAGTGAGTAACTGTTTTCTCTCTTTTCAGTCCTTTATGTTGCTGTTTTTTTATCACTGCCAAAGCTCTTTCTCTTCTCACCTATAATGTCTTTGTTGTTACAGATTTTTGACCACTGTTAGGTCAGATTACCCTCAATGTTTGTAAATTGTTCTGCAACACATAAGATTCATTAAATAGACTATTTGAAAAAAGTCCTGAGAAAGTGATTGAAGTGTGTCTTAAAGCCGACAGTATTCAACCTGATGATGTTCATGCTTGCAAAGTCTGAACAGTTCTGGTAAAAGATTGAGCAAAGACATTGAATAGATCATAGTAATGTCATTAATTAATAAACCTCTATAAAGGTAAGAGAAGTGCTTTTGTTCACTGTCTTTATTCAATTATCAGCTGTTCATTATGAGTGCAGTTGTTAGTTGAGTGTCGTCAGTAAGTTGCATAACTTGACTGGAAATTTCGTGGAAGTCATTTCATCGGGGATCTACTATTTATGTTTATGAAGTATGAGTTTATTTCACTGTAGGCTACATAATACATGTTCATACAGAAACATGTATTATTTCAAACAAAGCATTCATTAAATAAGACTTATTTGGAAGAAAAGTCCATGTTTATTTCAAGTTGTCTTAAAGAAACAGTATTTAACCTGAATGAATGTTTCATGTTGCAAGTCTTGAAGTTGTAAAACGTTGAGCAGAATAAGATCATAGTAATGTCATATGATAAAACTAAAAGGTAATCAATATTATTCTGTCAGAGTACATGAAGAGCTTCATTCATTACAAGTTGATGAAATCAGCCTTTGTTCATATATACAATATGATTAAGAAAACACAACAATCCTTTTTATGGTATTAAAACACCATCTGGCCAGACCCCCTAAGACAGATTACAGCGGGGAAATGATCCCCTCACTTCCCATATCTGTACCCTCTGTGCGTCCTGCACTTTCAGGTGTTACAACTGTGAAATCTGATGTTAACATCCCATAATGGGATTTTCCTAGCAGTCTTTAAACGCACCATGTAAGGTCAGTTTTGGCACCAGGTGTATTTGTGAACAAAGATTACTGATAGCATCAGATTGTAGCCATGGCAACACAACAATCAAACTATGAAGATGATTATATGCACTTATACTTCCTCATTAAATTCAACATTTACCATTTAACATTTTAATCAAATTTGCATCGACATTCTCAATAAATGAATGCCAACATTTTAGATCAATGATCTCTGTTGCAGTTAAAGCTTTAATGGAGGCCCTGAAGGTCTGGGGGTCCTAAGCAGCTGCTGGGTTTTTCTTTGCCTTGGGCCAGAAAATAAAAACCTCAGAGAAAATGCAGTAATGTAAAAACTTCTGACCTTTTTGGTCGTTTGGGTCTGTTTTCTTCATCTGTGTTTTTAGGTTAAAAAGCTTCCAATAACAGACAGAAATAGAAAAAATAAAGGTTAAATTGCTTTCCTTCATCTTACTGCTGTAGATGATTGTAGCTCAGGATTTTGGCTTTTGATTGTTGATAAAATACTTTATACAAACAAACCAGTGACAGTGTTGGTGATTCAGTGTGTTAGGATCTGTTGTTGTTTCAGTTTGGTCTTGTTATTTTTTTATCCTTAGTTTTTCTCTCAGTTCCACTTTGTTTCCATTTCCACTTCAGTTTTTCCTCATTGATTCTCGTTTATTTCCTGTTTCTATTAATTCTTTGTCGTTCTAGTTTTATGTTTCTCCGATCTCGGTATTCTGTTGGATTTATTTCCTGTTTCCCTGTTTACTCTCCATCTCCACTCACATCGTGATCCATACTCCGCGCTCGTGTCTGCTCGTGGTCCGTTATATAAGACACACCTCATGACATTTTATTGGACACTTTGTGCTTCATACCAACATGAAAACCTTGTAGTTGCTCAAATTGAAATTACTATCTCAAAGACTGTGAAATGGCTGTTTCTTAATAATAACTGTCAGTGTTTTGTATCTATAAATTGCCTCTGAAATTCCCAAAATATGAATGTTTTCTCCATTTCTACAGGATTAACACTCTGGGACTTGATGACTTGGAAAAATACAAAAGAGAAACCCCACAACGAAACAGTGACTTTGAGATAGTTGCTTCTGAATCTATTGAGGACAAATCTTCAGCCTTGGATGTTGAAGCATCTTTAAAAGCAAGTTTTTTAGGTGGCCTAGTTAAAGTTGAAGGATCGGCCAAATACCTCAATGATCAGATGACGTCCAAAAATCAAGCCAGAGTAACACTGAAGTACAAAGCTACCACAAAGTTCCAAGAATTATCAATGAATCATCTTGGAAGAGGCAACATGAAGCATTCATATGTTTTTGAGAACAAAATAGCAACACATGTGGTCACAGGCATTCTGTATGGAGCTCAAGCATTTTTTGTCTTTGACCGAGAAAAATCTGAGACAGAAAGTCACCAAAACATTCAGGGCAACTTGAAAGTTTTGATTGAGAAGATTCCATTCCTCTCTATTGAAGGTGAAGGTTCCTTACACCTGGAAGATAAGGACAAGGAATTAATGCAGAAGTTCTCCTGTAAGTTTCACGGAGACTTCCTCCTGGAGAAAACTCCAACAACCTTCCAGGATGCAGTAGCAGTCTACCAAAGCCTGCCCAAGCTGCTGGGGGCCAGTGGAGAAAATGCCGTACCAATCAAGGTCTGGATGCTGCCTCTGACTAACTTAGATTCTTCTGCAGCTAAACTTGTCCGTGAAATAAGTATTAGATTAGTTCAAGAAGTACAAAGTGTCCTGGAGGAGCTCAGTGACCTGGAAATAAGGTGCAATGATGCAATGAAAAACCCTACAACACAGCAGTTTCCACAAATTATCAAAAAACTTAAAAGTTTTAAAAGTTTGTGCTCTGAGTTCAGGCTTGGATTTCAACGAATGTTAGCAAAGAAACTCCCGTCCATCCGAGGAGGAGGAGAAGAAGAGTCTGAGCTTGCAGATGTCTTGAAGAAGATTCATTCCTCACCTTTCAACAGCAAAAACCTCAAGGACTGGATTGAGTGCAAAGAGAGAGAAATACATACCCTGAAATCCTACACCAGGATGATGAAGAACACCAAAATCATCCCATCTCAAAATATCCTTGATGAAGAACTTCTCAATGCAGATCATGCTGTGTGTTTTGTCTTCAGCTCACTGGAAAGAGATGAGCCATACCTCTCTGCTTTGCTGAACTCCCTCAAAGGCAAAACCAAGTCAGACGATTCACACAGTTATGATATTGAGAAGGAACAATGGTATCTCTCAAACAACCTGAAAGATGAAATGAGAAGAAAAGTCAAACTCTTCAGGGATTTTGCAGAGGCCAACACTGAGACCACGAGCACAGCATTCCTGGCAGTAGGTCTAACAGATGAGAAACACGAAGGTTCAACCATCTACCTTTATGAAGATGGATTCCTCATCAATGAGAACTTTGAGCCTCCTTCTAAGCCTGAAACTGTGACAGCTGCTGATATAAACCACAGCAGTGTGACTCTGAAGGTTTCTCCTCCCAGCTTTGGAGCAGAGAGCGTCACATCCTACTCTGTTGAGTTCTGTGTCAGTGAACAAGATGGATGGAAACAACAGACTGAACCAAAACCTTCAGAGATCACGGTGACCCAACTGCAGCCAAACACAGAGTACGTGTTCAGATGCAGAGCTGTGACCTCAGCAGGTGTTGGACCGGCCAATGTCATCAATGACCCCATTAAAACTTTACCCTGCAGCCCTCTGGAGAACCTCAAGGTGAACCAAACTCTTCTGAGATATCAGTGAGTTGGGAGGAACCTGCAGAGCTCGGACCAGATGTTCAGATCCTGAGCTACATTCTGGAATACGCAAAGGTAGAAGATCTCATCTGGACCCAAACAAGGTCAAAAGTACAGGCCATCATTTCAGGACTTCAGTCAGAAACACAATATGCAGTCAGGATCACATGTGACTGTGGTGGAGCCGGCAGGAGCAAGGAAAGCAAGATTGTTCATGTTCATACAACAAATACAATCAGGCTTTCTGATGCTGTCAAAGCTAAGAGCACAAAGCTGCAGCCACAGATCGGACCGCTGCCTGTTTATAGAGTTCCTCTGAAGGAGGAGAACATCAGAATACAGGGATGCAGGTTCTTCAGGTCTGGAGAACCTGCAGCCAAACAAAGTCGTACCATCATGGTTCTTGGAGCAACAGGTGCTGGGAAGTCAACTCTCATCAATGGGATGATAAATTACATTCTAGGTGTTAAATGGTCAGACTCGTATCGGTTCAGCTTAGTGGACGACGGTCCAACAAAATCCCAAGCTCACAGTCAGACCTCTGAGGTCACTGTGTACAAACTCAACCACTCGGATGGATTTGAGGTTCCCTTCTCTCTGACCATCATAGACACTCCAGGCTTTGGAGACACCAGAGGAATAGACAGAGACAGGGAGATCACAGAGCAGCTCCGTAACCTCTTCACTAGTAACGACGGGGTCAGTCAGATTGATGCTGTGTGTTTCGTAGCTCAGGCTGCTTTAGCTCGTCTCACAGCATCACAGAAATATATCTTTGATTCCATTCTCTCCATCTTTGGCAAAGATATAGCAGAAAACATCAGGATCCTGGTGACATTTGCAGATGGTCAGAAGCCTCCAGTTCTAGAAGCCATCAAAGCTTCAGGCGTACCAAGTCCGAAAGGGAAAGATGGTCTTCCAGTTCACTTCAAATTTAACAACTCTGCTCTGTTTGCTGACAATAAATCCTCTGCAGCAGACACTCAGAGTGAGGATGATAACAATAAAAACTTTGATCAGATGTTTTGGAACATGGGAACAGAAAGCATGAAAAGTTTTTTTGCTTCTCTAAATCAGATAGAAACCAAAAGTTTGATACTAACAAATGAGGTCCTGAGAGAAAGACAACAGCTGGAGGTTTCAGTTGAGAATCTGCAGGATCAGGTTAAACTTGGTTTGGCCAAACTGGAGGAGATCAGAGAGACAAGAGAAAAAATCAAAGAGCATGAAGCCGAGATCAGCAGAAATGAGAACTTTGAGTTTGAGGTCACTGTGAAAAAACCGATACAAGTTGATATCTCAGGTACTAGGAACTACATTACCAACTGTCAGCAGTGCCATTTCACCTGTCATTACCGTTGTGCAATACCAAATGATAATAGGAAAAGAGGATGTGCAGCGATGAACGCAGATGGAAACTGCCGTCAGTGTCCAGGGAAATGTAACTGGAACGTTCATTTCAACCAAAAGTACAGATGGGAATACAAAGATGTTACAGAGAAACGGACAGTCGCAGACCTGAAAGCAAATTATGAAAAGGCCGCAGGGCAGAAGATGACTGTTGAGGGACTGATGGGAAAACTAAAGGCTAAATACAGTAGCATACAGAATCAGGTGAAGAAATTAATAGACACGTCAGCAAAGTGTCTGAACAGACTGAAGGAGATAGCACTGAAGCCCAATCCTCTCACCACTCCAGACTACATTGATATGCTGATTGAAGGAGAGAAACAGGAGGCCAAACCAGGCTGGAAACAACGAACAGAGTCACTGATGAACATGAAGCAAAAAGCAGAGGTCATGGCTAAAGTAGAGGAAGGAGAGAAACCTCTCCCCTGATTAGAGTTAGTTAATCTGAGGTCTTAAATCAACAGATTTCCTCAAAATCATTTAGATTTTAGTTCTTACTGCTCTCTTAGCTTTTGTTCAGAGCTATTTGTTTTGTTTGAAACAGGAAATATAAATCCTTCATCAATGATTTTATCAGCATCAGATCATTTGGGGAAGCCAGTCTGACTCTTATTACTCTTTTTGACACATCAGGACAGGAAAATAGGAAATCTCTCTGTGTTGGTGATACAGTTTCTGTGCTGTTTGCATGTGAACGCACCAAATTGTTTTCTCCCGTCTGGGATCGTTTTGATCTATTATTACGTTCTCATTTCCACTTTTGATCATTTTTCTTTCGGTTTATTTCAGTTCCTTTCTGTATATTTGAATTAGTTTGCAGGGATTAAGTTTTATTCATATTGTAGGAAACAGTAGGATGTGCTCCCAGGTGCTGTCTGACTGTAACCGGAGCTCTTCCACAATGCTGAGGCATCAACATGTCCAGCATGAGGCCATGAACCTTTAACTCTCCCAGCTTCACTGTATTTGCCTGCAATGACTTTCTACGTCCAGCAGATGTCACTGTGTGACAAAGCAACAGTTTCAACAGTTGGGTAAATGAGCCACACACCCAGTGAGACTCACCTGCCATCACCTGTTAGCTTTATGTTAGTCAGTATGTTAAAGCTGGTTGGGAAACAGAAGGACTTGTTATATGAGGGTTGATGCTTTTACTTTTTAATCTCATTTGCTAAGATAATTTTGGGTTCAGTTATTTCTTTAACATAAAGTATTTTTGCTGTAATTTGATTTAAAGAAGGATAAAGACCTGCAAACATTTATAAGGAATTTCAGGTAGATGATCTTTATGTGAAAAACTTAATATGACTCAATGTGCTTTTATTAAAGAGTTGTACTAAAATAATAAATGTTTCACCACATTATTGTTGTTTGTCTGTATTTTTAAGCTCCTCCATTTAAAACCTGAGTGTAGAAAGTGAAATTAAGTAAAACTTTACCTGTAAAAAATAATAATAATTAGATGCATTTGTAGTTAATTTTTACATCAATAAGGTTTGTGGGATTTGGTGCATGTATGTTCCTGTCGTCATGTCAACAGATCCCCGCTGCCTCGTTTCCCCTCATTATGTCCTTGTGTGTTTAATCCCATCTGTGTGTTTTGCTCAAAGCCTCCATTTGTCTCCTTGTCGCCCTCCTGCGTTTCCTGGTTGTTGTACTATAAGAATCATAATTAAATTAATTTTTGCACCTAACTGGGGTCTGACTGCATCTCAGCCTCACCAGCAACAGCTACATAATTCATCACAGGTATAAACTTTATGGTCTGTGTGTTATAAAAAGCTGCCACCATAGATAGAAATATATAATAAAATTACATGACATATATTGAATGGACAGAATATCAATGAAAACATAAAACTGCATCTGAAATTAAACTGAATTCATAAAGAAAACATGAGATTTGATCTTTAATGGATTTTATTTTTCTACCGTTTCCCAAACCTTTTCATTTTCCTCCCAGGTTTCTGCAGCAGGTTGGGTTTGTGTCAGTGAAACATAATGCAGACTGTTTACACAAACATCACAGATACATAAACCTAACAGATAAATATTTACAGTGTAACATTTACTGGATCCACAGAGAGGAAACTTTGACCTGAACTTCAGAGGAATCCGTTTCTTCTGCTGCTCTTCATCCTGAACAGAAGAAAATTAAAACACGGAGGAAAAACCTGCTTTCTATGAGCTGCCATCTTTAATCTGTAACCATAGAAACCATTAAGCTTTTCTGGCCTGAAGTCGGCTGAAGAACATTTCTACAACAATCTCTAAACAAGGCGATGAATATAACGTAAGTTTGTGCATTATATAACAAATAAAATAAATAAAGATGTTTTTCTTCGATTCTTGAAGCAGAAAAATCATCCAATGAGAGCAGAGCAAACATGAAGCTTATTTTAGCTGCTGTTCATAATAAAATAGTTTGATGCTGATTGGATGAAAATCCTCCTCCACGCACAGTTTGGCTGTTTGGGAAAACTGAGAAATCTCTGCTGCTGTGATCGATTCATAACTAATATCCATATTCATTTCATAAACAACCAAATATAAAACAGAAACAAACTGGCTTCAAACTTTCACCCACAAATTCAACTAAGAGGAACCAGAACCAAAATCTGAAGATTTTAACCCAAATCAGCGTTTTTCCTTCAAAATAAAAGCATTTTTAGCAGCTTTGGTTCAGGACTTTTCCTGTAACTGGATCCGTTTTCTCTCCGGTTCTGTCCAAATGTTTCAGGAATTATTTTAATAAAACGAAGCTTTAAAAGCAGCCGGATCAATTAAAGAAAACATGCTGAGTCTAGAAAATCCTTCAGTTCCTGAACGCACCGCCTGTTGTTGCTTCTCTATAAATCATTTTTATTTCAGGGATTATTTTCTGTTTAACACTTCAGAGCAGAAGTTTCTAAAGCTGAAAATCATTTAGATTCCAGAGGGAGTGACGAGAAACAAAGATTCAACACCAACAATAAACTCCACAAGTATCAATGGAAATAACAAGAATTCATTTTAAAAAAGAGAAACCTAAAAGTAACACCAGACTCATCGTGAACCGCCTTCTTCTTCTGCTTCCTGCCAGGTTTTGTACAGAATCACAGGTTTAAGAGGAACTGTGGTTTGGACGGTTGTACCTTTGTAACACTGATCAGGTTTCACTGAGAAAAACGTAAAAATTATACAAAAAAACTAAACTAATTGACCCAACAGATGAAAATTAATGTGTTCATAGTGAGAGAAGAAACTCCAGACAGTTTCCACCTCTGAACCCGGCAGAGCGGCTCCAGACCTGGATTCCTCCAGGCTCCCTCCAGGATTCCTGCCGTGAACTGGAACAGGATGTAGCGCGGCGCGGGTCAGTATCCCAGGTCCAGCTGGATCTTGTGCTCGAACAGCGCGATGAGCAGCATGATGCAGAAGCCCAGCAGGATGCCGGCGTTCTGCAGCAGGAAGAAGCCCCAGTGGCTGAAGCCGTGGTCGCCGGCGTCGTTGTGCAGCATCTCCGGCACCTGCAGCAGAGAAGCAGCAATAAATCAGTCTGTAGGGAAGGAAACAGGCTGACGGCGCCTGGAGAACGGCAGCAGCAGAGAGAAAGAAGAAAATGTTTCTGAAACATTTAAGTTTTAGTTTCAGTTTATTTTCCACTGATTGTTTTACTGCTTCCTGCACTGACTGAACAAATTAAAGCTGATTTTACATGTTTGACTCAAAATTATCAAATAAATTAGTAATTCAGTAAATTTATGTCTGTGTTTAATAAAAGAAACATTTTAAATCAATTCAGCTGTTTCTCTGTATCGGATCGGCCGATACTGAACCTCAGATATCGGATCGGTATCGGAAGTGAAAAAGTTTCCACAGAACAATTCAAGAGCTTTAAGGTCAGATATTAAACTTTTCCAGCACTGAGATAAAAACCATACATCTGAACTAAGAACAGAAACTTTAATTCACATTTATTATTGCTGTTAATATTTCTGTGGTGATATTATATAGCAGGTCAAGATGAAGTAAAATAAAGTAAAATTTTATGGTTTGAAACGTCTCAACCTTTAAACCTAAAGAACAAAAACAAAAATTCCCTAAATTCAATAATCTGTTCATTGATTAAAATATAAGATGATCAATGAGTCATTGATCCATTAATGATAACAGATATTATGTTGAAACAATTCAAATAAATTAAGAAAAAGTATCTTTCTCAAATTAAAATAATAATTTAAAAAATCTAAAAAATGTTCTTGCCAAGTTTGTTTTTGCTTTTCGCAAACAGAAATAACTTGGCTTTAAATTAATAGTTAGATTGAACTTTATGACCAAACAGTTAGAAAATGATGAAGACATGAGACGGTTCTGTCCTCCGGGACGGTTCGGTCCAACTCACCATGTCCACCAGCGCCACGTACATGAAGAGGCCGGCCGTCAGGGCAAAGACCCAGGTGGAAATGTTTTCAGCGTAGTGGCCGATCAGGATCCCCGTCACCATGCCGAGGTACGCCATCATGGCCGACAGAACGTTGTAGAGGATGGCCTGGCGAACCGTCATGCCCGCCTTCAGCAGCACCGCAAAGTCACCTGGACACGGAGAGAGAGAGAGAGACCAGCATCAGAAACTGACCAACTGATACAGTCGTCAATTAAAGCTGTAACTGCTGCCAAAGATGTTTAGAACAAAGTATTGAGCAAAGGTTGGGAATATTTATCTATATCTGGTCTTTTTCTCTCTGCTCTGAGTCAAACCAACCAAAACCTCTAACAGCCTGTTCCCCTCCTGGCCTGTGGGGGCGCTGCACCAAAACCACTGAAGACACTGAGAGCAACTTCCTTCTTCACCAGATGGAAACAAGATGGAGGCGTCAGATTTAAGTGTTTGTCCTCCATTTATCTTTAGTCTTTGGCTAAAAACCACGAGACGTTTCTGCTGCTAGCATAGCGCTACAGAGACAAGTAAACAAAAACATTTAAAAAGTAAATAAATTATAACGTTTACAAATTTCTAGAAAGCAACATCATAAAATGTTAGTTTTGTTACTATGAAGAAAGAAAACTTGACCTGATCAAAGTGTTGGATGTGGACTAAAACGTTTTGTTAGAATATTTTGTGGAACTGTTGTGATAACCATAAAACTGACAATAAGAACCATTTATGTCTTTTTTAGATAACTGTATAACATCCACAAACTCTTTGAAAATATTAAAACCGTTTCTTTCTCCAATCTGCTCACAGAAACTGTATTTCCAGTTATTGGTCTTATTGATGTTTCACTGATCAATAAATCAAATGTCTGCGCTCTCACCCAGCTCGTGCGGCAGCTCGTGGCAGAAAACGGCCACCGACGTGCTCAGCCCGCTGGACAGACTCTCACTGAAGGCGGCTCCTGCAGACACACAGACACTCCGTCAGGCCGCGCCCACCGGCGGCTTCCCGGGGCGTTTCCGTGGCGACGGCGGCTCACCGATGGCGAGGCCGTCGCTGAAGTTGTGCAGGCCGTCGCCCATGATGACCATCCAGGCCAGCGTGGCGATGCCGGCCTGCTGGAAGTGCTCCTCGGAGTAGGAGTGGGCGTGGCTGTGGGGGTGGTGGTTCTGGGAGTGGTGGTGGTGCAGGATGTGGTGGTAGTCATGGTGATGGTGGTGCATGCTGTCCGCCTGCCCCACCGTGTCGTGGAAGTGGGAGTGGCATTTGTTCTCGCAGTCCTCGGCCGAGTATCCGGCGCCGCCCCCCGCGGGGCGGCCGTACGTCTGCTGCGTTACCACGGAAACCTGCGGCGTCAGCATCACCTGCTCCTCCTCCGCCATGCCGGGGAGCTCGCCGAACGCACCGGCGCCGTTCGGCTCCACGTCTGATGGAGGAAGGACAGATGGACAGGAAACGTCTGAGAGGAGAGCTTTGTGTCGGATCAGAACCGGATCAGAACCGACTCTCACCTTCGCTTGGCTTCAGCTCGTTCTCCTCCAGAGCCGGCTGCTTCTCCGGGTCCGATTTGTCCGTCTGGTCCCACTTCTTCTGAACCTGACAGGAAAACCAACATGAACATCAGAACCAACAGAACCAACAGAACCAGAACCTCCACGTTCCAGAAACACTGAGGCTGCCAGACTGCTGGTCTGTGTGTTTATGAGACAGGATATAAAAAACTGTCAAATTACAACAACAAAGTCATAAAATTACAATCATAATCCAAAAATAAATTCATAATAATATGAGAAAAAATCTTAATAATTCAAGAATATTCATAAAATTACCAGATAAAATCCTAAAAGTGAGGAAAAAAGTCATAACACAAAAGTTGAACAATAAAGTTGGAATGTTAGGAGAATAAAATCATTTTGTTTTCCTGTTAGGATTATGACTTGTTTTAATATTTATTTCATAAGGACTGTGTGTAAAATCTAAATTCACTGAAAACAGTTTTGTGGCGCCATCTGCTGGTTGAACTAAACCTCTCATTTAAAGGCTTCCTATATTATTTTCTGCTGCATTAATTATCAGATATTGCTGCCATACAGACAGATGTAATCCTGTCATCAGGCTGTGCAGATTCTTCTGCTGGTTTTTTCTGTGACGGTTCAGAGTTTTCAAAATAAAATCAGAATCAACAGAAAACATCAAAGTTTTGTCTCCAACCTTCTGTTTCTTGTCTTTGTACATTTTTCCCAGCGTCAGGAAGTGTTCGATCAGGAACATGAAGTACACTCCGCCCAGAGCCGTCAGGCCTTTCCACACGCCGTCCATGTTCTCCTCGCCGTCGCCGTGAGGGTGAAGGTCGTTGGGGTCGTCCAGGTGATGGTAGTGGTCATGATTCCCGTGAGACTGAAGAGAAGGAAACAAAACGCCTCAGCAACGCTGCAGCTGCTCCTCTGCTCCGACATCTGCAGCATCTCCACTCAGAGCAGCGCAGAGCGATGATTTAGTGGAAGAAAAAACTCAAACTGATGAGTCAGATTGTTAAAGATGTAGGTCTGATTTACAGTTGACAACCAAATATCAAAAACTGGAAAAGTAATTGTTTTTTTTTTGGTTCTTAATCATCCACAACAAAACCCTAAAATTTCTCAATTTTTAGATTTTAAATTTTAGTCAAAAATCCCAAATGGAAAAATAGTCTGCAGGGCTGAATTTGATTTTGAGAAATTTCTCTGTGTGCAAAAGTGTGAAAAAAAAAACCCAAACATTTTAATTAGTTTGATTTTTGGAAAAAATGAATCACAGATTGAAATCCTACAACCATCTTCTTTAGATTCAGGATTTCTTCCTGAATTTTGTCCGTTTTGTTTTTGGCCTTTTTAAATGTTATTCAAAAAATATTCTTGGCTTTTAAAAGTCTTGTGTTTTAGCCTTAACCTTCAAAGCCGAGAGGATGCAGAAGTTCAAACAACAGATTTATCATTTAAGACAATTTAATTATATCAGAAAGAGTTTTACCGTTTTTCCAGCAGCTTCTTTATTCATTTATGTATAAAAATATAAGTGTCATTATATTTCTTAAATGTACATTTAAATTCAGAAGGAGGAAGAATTCAAAAAGAGGGAGCTAATAACTCATCCCTGTGGAACACCATAAGCTAAGCTAAGCTAAGCTAAGCTAAGCTAAGCTGTTGGTGGAGTTTATGCTGACGTAAATAAGCCTGAGGTCTGGTTTCGCTCTGACTCACGTGGGGAATGAGGTGCAGGAAGGCGTCGCCGCTCAGCGTTCCCACGGCCAGCGCCACCAGGAAGCTGAGCAGGAACTTGAAGAAGACTCTGTTCATGAGCGGGATGAGCAGGACGCCCAGCAGCGACAGCATGCTGATGACGGTGATGGAGACGAAGCCGCCGACCCAGGCTGCAACAAACCACAGAGCGTCAGGAACCAGAACCGGGACGTCAGAGGCAGAACTTCAGTTATCGCTCAGCGTTTCTCTGCAGAACGTTATTTTTTTAACCAAACTGTTTAGTTTTAGTTTTGGTTGGACTGATCGTTAGCTTCATTAGGCCGAGAGCAGCTTAGCATTTATTTAAAGGTGAAAAACAACCAAAGGTTTTGTTAAACGATACATTTAAAAGGATTGAGGAGGAGCTAGAACAATTTAAAACTTTTTGATTAATTTTATGAAGTTTTCTCCTCGTTTTGTGTGAATCTGTTTGACGGAGTTGGAAAAGATGGAGGTCAGCAGCAACCAGAGATGTCAAAGAGGAAACAGGAAGTTAAAGGAAACACGTTTTACCATTGACCTTTGACCTCCCAGCCTGAAATCATCTCACCTGTTGTGATGCGTTTGCCGTTTTCGCCGCTGCTGGTCTCGCTGTGGTTCTGGCTGGCGTGGCTGTGGTCGTGGTTTCCATGGTGACCGTGTGAATGCTTATGGTGTTTATGTCCTGAAAAACACAGAGAAATGAATAAAACACAAGAGGAGCTGATCTGTAGCCGTCTGATAACATCTAAAGACAATATTAATGTTTGGAGACTATTTGGAAATATTATAATAATAATAATGACAAGATAATGCAAGAATACTGAAACATCAATAAGTTTTAAATTCTAACAAACATTTAGCTCTGAAACTGGAAGACATTTTAAATATCCAAAATAAATAAACAGAAACAACAAATAAAACGAATTTAAAACTCTCTAAACGAAACTGATTAACCCTCAAGAAAATGTTTAAACCAAAACAACTAAACATTCCTTTGGTATCAACTAAAACTTTATACCAAAAATAAATCGTCCAAATTATTGATTTATTTTTTCAGATTTTATATTTTCATTTTATTTCCTCACATTTTTGTTTTTCTTATCTTATTTCGTTAAATTTTATTTTTTTCAGACTTTATTTTTTAGTTTTGAGTTTTATAAATTATTCTCAAATCTTATTTCACAGATTACGGTCCACAGTTTTGGGGGCGGGGCTTCCTCTGACGGATGGCGCTGAGACGCATCATCCACGTCGCCGTTAGCTACAGCATTTCTATTGGTCAGTGTGGAGCAGGTTCAAATGTTACTCTTTAAATGACTCAAAAAATACTTTTTGATTCTGAAGTTTTATTATTGAACTTAATTAATTTCAAACGTCAGTTTTTGAAGAGTTCTTTGGAATAACATTGAATCAGATTTCTCTCCATGAACTAGAATTTTAAAAAAGCAACAAATCAAACTTGTTTGGTTAAATCATTATTGTTCATAAACAGAAGCAGAAACTGCTGATGATGCGATTAGTCGCCAACGTGACGAAGTTTCAGATTAGAGCCTGTTAATCCAGATGTTTTCTCTGATAACGGTGGAGGGAAAAAATCCAGTCTGACTTTCCTACCTGCGTCTTCGTGTCGGCGGGCGTCGCTGTGCAGGAGACACGCCCCGCTGTCGATCTGGTGGAGGAGGGCGGGGCACAGGAAGGCAAAGTCTCCCAGGGCCACGCCTTCTTCCTGGGACATCCCGTGGGAGAGGAGGAGGCCCGAGGCGTTCAGGCACTGCAGGAAATACCAACACTCAGTCAGTCTTCATTCAGAACGTCACAGCTGTATCTGAAGCCACTAGAGGTTCATTTCTGCTTCAAACGATCTGATTGGCCGCTGGAAAAGACTAGGGTGGTGTTTAAGCTATGCTAATAGGAGTTAGCAGAACAGTGACGCTATGCTGGCCTAAAATAGCATCTCAATGCTAAACATGTAGCGGCTAACGCTAATGTCAGCATGAACATTTGTAAAGAAGCTCCATGAATGATCATGAGTTCCTGAAAGATGAACTTTGCTCCAATCTGATGGTGAAGAACCTGAATAAAAGATTAAAATAATAAATATTTCTGATTTTGAGCTCATATCTCTTTACTTATTCCAGGGTTTCCCCCAGAAACCGGTGGAGCAGCTGCTGGGGCGTCCACCGTGTTCCTCGTAGATCTATAGATCTATACTAAAGAGAACCTCTTCCTGTATCAGTCGAACCTCTTCATTCTCCAGGCTGCGGTTCTGCAGATGATCCTGGTCCAGTTCACCGTCATGGCCCGCTGGCTCGGTTTTAGCCGCTGTTGCCGTGGCGACCGTGGTCCCTCCTTCTCCAGCCAAGCTTCTCTTTTGGGTTTTCACCAACAATCCGGCGCCGTCGGCGGTTCTGCTGTGCCGACCCGATGCTGCAGACACAATGGGCTGGGTTTGCTGCAGGTCCTGGGTTCTGTTCTGGTCGGCAGCCGGGTGTCTGGGATGATGGTCATGATGGTCGTGGTGGTCATGGTGGTCGTGGTGGTCATGGTGGTCATGATGGTCGTGGTGGTCATGGTGGTCGTGGTGGTCGTGGTGGTGGCCGGCTTGTTCCCGGTGCTTCACCATGATGTTCCGGATCCGGTCGAGGCCGACGCTCTGCAGCAGACGCTTCAGACCGTCCAGAGAGATGGAGCCGTTCTCTCCGTATCTGAGACCAACAAACACGGACGATCAACTCAGAAAAACCTTTTCTTCTTTCAGTAATAATTAATATTCATGATAATTAATGATCAGTTTCTTAGATACAACTTTAAATACGTCAAATAATCACAATAATAATCAATAAATCGCATCATAAATTAAAACAATATCAATACTGTCCATTTGCATGATTTATTGTTTCTCTACCAAAACTGGATGATGAAAGTTTCACTCTGGTGTTTTGGTCTCAACTAAAACTTCTTGAAGGACAAATTTCTTTCTAGATTCTTTATCATTCATTTTATTCACAAAATGTAATTAATTAATAATGCAAAATGAGTATTTTTTTATTTTAATATCATTAAAGATCAAAAATTAAAACAATTGAATCCACGATGTAAACACCTGTTAGATCCAGTTATTAATCAGCCATTTTTGAATGAGTTCATCTATAAATAATCAGTCGATCAGATCTAAACTGTATGGATGTTTAAAGGCCTGAACTTCTCATGTTGATGCCAAAATAATATTTGATCCAACACGATCAAATATTATGCTGTTATTTAATTTTAGGCAGTAAAATGTTTATTTTCCTTTTTAAAAAGGGAATTAAATCAGGAATTTGCATTTTTATGCGTTTCTAAAATTTAAGAATCTGCAGAAAGTACCTTCTGTCTTATCTGATTAATCGTCAAAATCATTGATTACTAAAATAATTGTTAGTTGGAACCCTAATAGACAAAGAAAGTTGAGTGGAAGGAAAAAGTGTGTCAGGAAAATTTTCAGCAGTTTGGTTAGTTTCGTTGTGGCTGCATGTTCTGAACCATAAATGTTCAGAAAAACCCATTGAAACATAAACACATTTCCTCTCGTCTTTGTTTCTTCCTCACTCAAAGCAACAGCAGCAGCTCACCTGTGGAACAGCGCCTCCAGGTGTTGCCTTCGAGCCCGCTCGGCCCGCTGAACATCCATCACAGCGGTCAGGAGCCGGGCGCCGTCAGAGGCCTCAGTGGAGGACGGCGAGCAGTCCGCCGCCGCCCAAACGCAGCTGGCAGCGAAGCAGAGCGTCGCAGCCAAGATGGCTGCAGCCATCTGGTCAGTCAGCATCTCTGCTGGGTCAAAACGTCGCGTCTGGATCACAAGAGGACAGAAAAACTGGAAGATTCAGTGATTCTGCCCGACGCCATGCTGAGCAGAATGAGCATAAAAACCAAGCAGAGGCCTGAAGAGCTTCAGATCAGTCTGAGTGAAAAAGCTCCTGAAGTGGAAGAAATAAAGGACGACTCAAAAGATTTTCACAAAAAAATGCATCATTTTAAACCAGTCATTTACTGAGTGATGCTGTTTAGTTTCAAACATTCCCTAAATGTTACCAGAGGATGAATCAGCCTCTCAAAGCTGTTTGTTTTCACACTTCACAGCAAAAATCCCCAAATTAAATCACCTTTAAAAACAGCTTCACAGAAAGGAAGTGAAACAGGCCAAAGGGGAACTCTGCGTTTCTTAAGATTCCACATTTTTAACATTTAATCAGCCTAAATATTTACCAAGGTCCAACAAAAGGTTCAGCTAGTGGATTTTATTTTTTAAATTATTATTTTTCTCAGATGGGTCTATTTGTGTCTTTAATACAGTTGATGGTAGTAATAATAAGCTCCAACAGCCTGGAAACTGAAGGAGTGATCAGTGTTACACAATGGGAGCCACATGTCTGGTACTTAAGGATCAGATCAGTCCAAAAACATTTATTCTGGAAATCCTGTTAAGCTCCGTCACTGGAGTTTATAAATAGATAAAAGGAAAAGATGAAGATCAGCAAAAATAAGGTTCACAGTTTGCTGGAAGATGAGCCGAATTAAAAATGAGCTTTTAATAAATACTGTGGCAAAAAAACTACATCTCTCATCATCTGTGTGGCAAAGAAATATTAAAATGTTTGTTTTTCTGAACGGAGTTTGGCAAAGAATAAAAGGAAAACCCGAGTCACACCGGATTATTACCGCAGAACGAAATTAGTGTTACTACTGCTAATTATTAGAGTTAAATAAGGCGGACACTTGTTGAAATAAACCGTGTTTTACCGGGTTGTCCCCAGGCTACCAGCCCGGACCGGACTCCCCGCTCTGGATGCTGACAGGCGGGATGTTCCCGGAGGCTGCGGCCCGGAATCAGGCCTCGTTCCGCCGCCGAGTCTGGACCGCAGCCCGCCGGTCAAATTTAACCATAAACCGTATTAAACACCGTGTTCAGCGGCCAGAGCGGCCACGCGTGTCAGTGTCCCACTCCGGACCCACTCGCACAGCAGAGGTAAACAGAAACACGTTGGTTTGTGCGCTCCGCACCAGTCCGGTGCCGTGTGCACAAAGGCGGTAAAACCCGGAAACTGCGCCGCGCCGTGCGGAGAGGACCGGAGAGGACCGCAGCGGGGCAGCAGCGGCTCCGGGCGGCTCCAAAACCCAACCGAACCAACATGTAAACGACTCGGACGACTCACAGCGGGGAAACCGGGTCCTTTTCGGTCCTTTTAGCAGCTGCTCGGTGCGATTCGGCGTCTCCAGACCGTCCGCTTCGTTCAACAATGAATGAGGTTGGTGGCGCCTTCGCGGACTGTAGGAAATGTGAGCTCAACCCACATCAGGACGGAAGGATGAGTCGGAGGAAGCTGCAGAGCTCGTTATCTCCATCCACTAACAGGAAGGTCGTTTGTTCATGACTGCAGCTGTTAAATAAACCAACAAGAATAAAAACAGTTTTTTTTATTTTTTTTTTATTAATCAGCTATAAAATGTGCAATATTAATACATTTTAACATTATGCAAAATAGTTGCAATTATCAGGCTGCTTTATTTTAAAACGTGAAAACATAATTGATTTATAATCCAGGAGCAACATTTTCTTTTACCGGTCTAGAATTATGATCATGTTGCCACATTAGAGTGATTTAATTATATTTTGGATATTTAATGATTTCTGCTCTGTAATGTTTTTGCATGTTCACTGTTTTAAAAAAAAATCCTGCAGACACATTTAAACATTTAAATGTGGTTGAAAAGTGAAAAGTGAAGTTATTTTCCATATATTAATGACTGAATGGGGCAGACAACCTGCCTGTTTTTCAGGCAGGTTGTCTGCCTGAAAAACAGGCAGACAACCTGAAATGAGAAAAAAAAATTATTTTTCTCATTAAAAATTAAAAATTTTAATGAGAAAAATTTAAAATTCAACTTGTTTTTCCTGGACTGAATAAAGAGAGGACTGTGCATCTGAAATCAACACGACATTAAAAATCCAGTAACAAAATGACCCAAAGTTCTGCAAAAATAAGAAACAGAGTTGATTTGTCCGTTAAGGTTAAAATCTGTTGGAATCGTTTTGATGAATAACTGAAAGGAAACCAGAGTGAATACTGAGCTCCTGTTAGGCCTGATTAAATGACCTCTGACCTTCTGTCTCCAACGATGGAAGTTCAGAGTCTGGAAGCCACTTCAGGCTCCAGGGAGACAACTGGGAATGAGCTGGAAATATTCCCAACTTTTACTGGCAGACTAAACAAACAGGATCGGAAACATTTCATCTGTTTATGACTGACTGAGAACTGCCACCAGTTTGGAGCTTTATGGACATACTGGATTATTTTATTGGTTTATGTTCCTGTTGCGTTGCTGAATCAACACCTTTATTGCACATGCTGCAGCAGTTTATGATTCAGGAGCGTTTTGTGTCTGAAATTGTTTATTTTCTGCAGCATAAACAGATATTTATTGTACAAAGTCTCCATTTTGATCTGAACGTCTTTGATTTATGAAGAGATTATTAAATGGAACAACAGAAACCTGCAGCTGTTCAGAGGTGATTTTCTGTCAGTTTTTATTCTACTTTTTTATTTTCTAAAGTCTTCATGGTTCTGTGCTGCCATTTTGAACCTTTCTTATTATTGTGTTTTATTATCTTCTCTGCTGTTTAATGAAATAAACATTCATGTTGTTTTCTCTCCTGATCCAGAAGCTTTTCTTGTCACATGATCAAACATTTTCTGTAAAACTATCAGAATATTTTCCTGCATATTTTGTTACGTAAACATGAGCCTGTGAAGCTGCAGCTCTCTGGTTTCAGTGGAAAATCTCCCTGTTTTCCTCAGAGGTAACATGGATCAGATGGTGAGAGTCTCACACACAGTTGAGATAACAGTTTTCTGGGTTGATCCCAGATGGATCCCAGCACCCAGAGCCATAAACAAACCTACCCAGAACAAAAAACACAGGCGGGCCTCCGCCTCCGTCTGACTGCTCCGGTTTCACAGCCGCAAACTAAAACTGAACCTCCGCTCATGTGGAAGGAGACGAGGCGAACTCTTCACCATCAGATCCGAGCTGCAGCTTTAATACGTCGCAATCTGAATGTGCAACAATCAAACATCCAGCTGGGACATTTAGCATCCATCCATCAGTTTTTTGTTTTCTACGTTTCTTCCCAGTTGGGTGAAAATCCAAACAGATGATCAGAAGAACCAGCAGATGTTTGGTTCTGAGTCTCCGTCCATCTTCCTTCCCTTCAGCAGGAAACCAAGAAGCTTCAGGTTTTCCACTTGAGCCAAAACCAGACCCTGACTGGAGCGGCCGGATTTTATTCAGATGAAAACCAAAACCTCACAGGCGGAGGATCCGTTTCTGTCTACTTGGTATTAAACCTCCCTGATGGCGGCTGAAGCTCCTGCAGATGCAATCAGAGGAGACATTTCTTCATGCTTCCAGTCTGCAGCCTGCCCCTCTGGTCCTGCAAAACAAAAAACAAAAAAAAATGTTTTTGATTATGAACACAGTAAGAAACTGAGATTTTAGGAGATTTTTCTTAAGTTCTTATGCAAAATATGCTCATAATGTCAACAACAAGCTTCAAACTAAGCTACTTACCTTTCTAATATTGAATAAAATGGCTTAAATGCCAATTTTATACAATTTATTGCCAGAATAATCAATAGAATAATCAATTAGTCTTTAGCTGTTCACTGAGCGGTTCTTAGTTTTGGTTCAGCATTTCCAGGAGAGCGATTCCACCAAACGATGCATCATGATAGAACAACGACAAATATGAAACTCCAGCGAGTCTGGTTTCTTCCAGGGACGTTTTCTGTCCACCAATGGATGGCCTGATCGATGGCCTGATCGATGGCCTGATCGATTACAGTAGCTTCATCCTAACTCTACTGTTTCTTTTATGCTGGAGAAAGAAACACAGAACCGGACCGATCCAAACCGATCCGTGTCAAACCGCTCAGTGGAAACTAGGCATACGTTTCAACTGTCATGTTGGAAACAAACATTTTCTGTTTTACTCTGATGGGTTTATGCTCATAAAGCTGTGAGGCTGATTCTAGATGGACCTTAAATCATCAAAGAGAACCTCAGGATCCGACTCTCTGGAAGCAGCAGATGAAGGAGAAACACAGAAAAAGTTTTGATTGTTTTCTGAGCTCAGCAGGGTCTTTAATTTGAAACTAAAAACTCCAGAAACCAGATCTGTTGTACAGAAACCAAACTGTCTGCCTCTGGGCTTTGGGATGATGAGTCAGCAGTGAAGCTCATCCTGCCCCATCATCGGTGCTGAGCTCCTGCTGCGGTGCCGGGTCGGTCCGGTGTGGTAAGTTACCGGCTCACATGAAGCCTCCACTGAGTCAGAGGAAAGTTACGCCACCTCCAGACTGTGCGTCAGTGTTTCATCACTTCCTGTTTGCCTAATACAGCCTGCAGGGCGTTGGATCCCAGACTGAGCAGCACTGAGCAACAGATTAAGATTATTTTAGATTCTTGGTCTTTTAGTTATGATCTACTGTTGGAATAAAAATCCTGTTAATTACCCATAATGCAGCAGGCGACGCTCCAAACACACGTCAACAGCAGCATTAGAGTTTGTTGGGTTTACGCTGAGAATCGCCTCCAGAGCAGGAGAGACTCATTTCAGAACCAGGAAGTGGTTCTGTTGTAACGTCAGAACAAATCAGTCACTGCTGAAGCAAATGACTCTGATTTAAATCCTTTATCTGACCAGAGAAAATGGATGAAACTTTAACTTTATTCACTAAATGAGATTAGTTTGATCCACTTTGAAGTTATTTACGATAAACCTGTAATGATCTCTGGAGTTTATCTGGTGCAGGGTCGGGGTCAGGGTCGGGGTCGGGGTCAGGGTCGGGGTCGGGGTCAGGGTCGGGGTCAGGGTCGGGGTCGGGGTCAGGGTCGGGTTCGGGGTCAGGGTCGGGGTCAGTGTCGGGGTCGGGGTCAGGGTCGGGGTCGGGGTCAGGGTCGGGGTCAGGGTCGGGTCAGTGTCGGGGTCAGGGTCGGGGTCGGGGTCAGGGTCGGGGTCGGGGTCAGGGTCGGGGTCAGGGTCGGGGTCGGGGTCGGGGTCGGGGTCAGGGTCAGTGTCGGGCTCGGGGTCAGGGTCGGGGTCAGGGTCAGGGTCGGGGTCGGGGTCAGTGTCGGGGTCGGGGTCAGGGTCGGGGTCAGGGTCAGGGTCGGGGTCGGGGTCAGGGTCGGGGTCGGGGTCAGGGTCGGGGTCGGGGTCAGGGTCGGGGTCGGGGTCAGGGTCGGGTTCGGGGTCAGGGTCGGGGTCAGTGTCGGGGTCGGGGTCAGGGTCGGGGTCGGGGTCAGGGTCGGGGTCAGGGTCGGGGTCAGTGTCGGGGTCAGGGTCGGGGTCGGGGTCAGGGTCGGGGTCGGGGTCAGGGTCGGGGTCAGGGTCGGGGTCGGGTCGGGGGCGGGGTCAGGGTCAGTGTCGGGCTCGGGGTCAGGGTCGGGTCAGGGTCAGGGTCGGGGTCGGGTCAGTGTCGGGGTCGGGATCGGGGTCGGGGTCGGGGTCGGGGTCGGGGTCGGGGTCAGGGTCGGGGTCAGGGTCGGGCTCGGGGTCAGGGTCGGGGTCAGGGTCAGGGTCGGGGTCGGGGTCAGTGTCGGGGTCGGGATCGGGGTCGGGGTCGGGGTCGGGGTCAGTGTCGGGGTCGGGGTCGGGGTCGGGGTCAGGGTCAGTGTCGGGGTCGGGGTCGGGGTCGGGGTCGGGGTCGGGATCGGGGTCAGGGTCGGGGTCGGGGTTGGGGTCGGGGTCGGGGTCGGGGTCGGGGTCGGGGTCGGGGTCGGGATCGGGGTCAGGGTCGGGATCGGGGTCAGGGTCGGGGTCGGGGTCGGGGTCGGGATCGGGGTCAGGGTCGGGATCGGGGTCAGGGTCGGGGTCAGGGTCGGGGTCGGGGTTGGGCTGCTGGGCAACAAACTCATCACTTTTTTCTTCTACTTCTCTTTATTTATTTCTTTGCTGTTTGTAAAATCCCTCCAGATGTGAAAATGGTTTGTGAGTTTTGGTCCTGAGATGAACAGAGTGATTATTGTCCACAAGGTGGCGCCACATAACAGCACATCCAGCTAAAATGAAACTCTTCTGTTTCCTTCCTAATAAAGACATCTGTGACCAGAGGAAGCTTCAGATCAGGTTTGAGTTCAGTTATTGATCCAGTTATTTATTAATATTAATCAGATTAAATGATCTGAGGAGCTCTGCTGTGGCAGAAATATGAACTGATAAAAATCAGACTCTGTTTGTAGTTTTTCCTGAGATGCAGCCGAAACAGATTTAAAAGTTATAACTCCCTAATCTGATTTCTGATCAGTTCTGTCAGATGTTTTCTTTAGTTCTCAGATGTTCTGAAACGTCGGCTCGGTTCGGCCCGCTGTGGGAAACCCAACATAGAAACCAGTCTGATCTGCTCAAACCGTTCAAACGATTCACTGATCTGTCACTGCAAAGTCTGATGAAGGGAACTGAGCAAACAGCCTTTAAAGCCACCTGGAGGCGACTTGTTTCACCAACCGAGAGGAAAACAGGGAATAATTAGAGAACCAGATGACGGATCGGCTTGACCCAGTTTACCGCAGGCAGAACTTTTCCTTCTTGCCGCACAGCTTCAACTTTCTCCTCTTTACTCCCATGAATGTGATGAAGTCTAGATGACAGGAAGTGATGAAGCCTCTTCCTGTCTGAGCGTCCTCCATGTTTGCTGCTGAACACGACGGCCATCTTGTTTCTGTTCCTCCAACCAGAGGAACCAGAGACGGATTTTCACTGAGCCTCAGCAGAATCCAGGTAATAAGATTTTAATGAACAACTCAAAGATTCAATCAATGTGTGAGGATTCTGTGTCTGCTTCACCTTAATCTGCAGAAAAATACAGATTATCATGAAAAACCATTCAAACAAATTATGAACCAGCTTCAGATGACTGTAAAACTACAGAGTGAAACACAAAGTGTTTAAATGAAGGCTGACCTGATGGGTCCAGTTCCCTTTATTAACCTTTGAGTTGTGTTTAAATTAACTCTACAGCTTTTATACATCTTATGAAAGTGTAATAAAATATCAATATTTAAGGTTTTTTTCTTACTTTCACAGCATTAAATCTGTTCAACGAAACATCCAGAAATGTAAAGTTTTGTTATAAAACAGCAGAGAGGAGAGAAACGGTCTGAGAACATCCAGCTCTTTTCCTTTTCACCAATAGGAAAAGTCGACTGCAGAATTAAACTAATTTACTTAAAAATCTTGCAGAGTTTTTCTTTTTGGCTGATTTTCTCCCTTTCAGTTCATTCTGAGAAGCTGAACTCTGACCTGTGACTCATCCAGGCAGGAAAAGGTTTCAGCACCAACTTCCTGTTAGTCGTCTGGCTTTGCTTCCAGCTCTCATTTCAAATGTTCAGTTCATGTGACTGCAGTCTTGAATATTTGGTGCAAGCTGCATGTGAAGATGTTTCTGTCCAGATTTATTTTGATGCTCAGAAAGCTTCAGTTCTGCAGGAATCCCAACCTGCTGCTGGATTCTCCATCATGGATGAAGTGACTTCAGACTAACTCACGTTCAGCTTCCAGGGCTTCTGGCTGATTTGATGGATTTTTGACTCTTTAATTAGCGGTTGAACCCGTCCTGCTGGGACCATTTTAAAGGAGGGATCAAACCAGTAAACCCCGGCACGACGCACGTTTCAGCTCAGTGAAACACAAAGAAACTTAAAGCAGATTTTCCTGAGCTGATTCAGAATAAATCCACCTTCTGCTGTTTGTTTGCTCTCCAGATAAGCTCCACATCTCATGTCACCTTCCCTCCTCCAGCTTCTTGTTCTGTGAATGTTTTTGGATTTATGCTCAGCTTCCTGCAGCTTTCAGGAACTCCTGACTTAGAGAAAAGAAAAGACGTGAGTGGGTTGAAAATGTCTTTCACCTCCTGCAGCTCTGAGTGAATTAATGGACGAAAAGCTCCAATATTCTGACAGCCGCAAAAAGAAAACCTGACAGCAGAACAAAGGTAAAATATACTGACATTTACATGATAATGTGTAATAATTCCTCTGTAATGAATCATAACTCTTTGTAGTTCTCTGGACTTAGATTCTCCTCTAAGCTGCTTCAGAAAGTCTGAAAATGTTTTTCTGCTGGAATCACGTTATGAGCTCAAAGAGGAAACAAACAGCGCCACCTGCTGGTTAACAGGGAATTTCACCTGAATCAAACAGATAGATAGATAGATAGATAGATAGATAGATAGATAGATAGATAGATAGATAGATAGATAGATAGATAGATAGATAGATAGATAGATAGATAGATAGATAGATAGATAGATAGATAGATAGATAGATAGATAGAAATTATTTTTCTTTTTATATCCTTCTGTTCTCATTGTAATAAGTTCTTCAGTGTTATTTCAGTTATTCGATGCGATTCCACACATAACCGCCAGGGGGCGCCTGTCGCATAGAGAAAGTTGGACACAGAAGAAGAAGAATAAACCTTCCTGTTGGATGCTAATGGAAGCTAAACGTGTGTCTCATCTGTTCTGTATCACAGGTCAGTAAAAATGTATTTTGATGCAATAATATTGTTGAGCTTTCAGAGTTGAAGATGTTATTGAATGGAGAGAAACTAGTGAGTCACGTGATGCTGGTTTCTGAAGGCTAACTAATGCTAATGCTAGCTGACTGTGGATGTGTGTTAATGTAGCTGACAAACAGCAGCAGGACTGTTTCACTTTGAACTTATTGTATTTTGCACAGTTTAAAACGGTTCTCACACAGAGCTCTTTGTTTTGGTCTCTTTATTTGTAAAATGGATTTATCTATGGATTATTGCAAAAACTAGAAACCATATTGTTATGATCTTCTGTCAGTAAGTAATGCTGCCTGCATCTGGAGGAACATTTTACTTCTTCAGTTTGAAGAGAGAAAACATTGTTAGTCTGTTAAAACAATTGATACAGTTAAAAGTTAAGATGCTTAAATATTAAAGCCTATTTTATTTGTGCAGAATATACATTTAAGAATAGAGACTAGTTTCATATCAAAGCTGGATCTCAGTGGCTGAAATGTGGATAAAACCAAATGGGGTAAAGTCTGGACTCACATTAGAGGCAACAGAAACAATCGTTCTGCAGATCAACTGCAGAACAAATAAATTATTTATTCAGATAAATCATGAATAAATAATTTAGCTCAGACAGTGGATGGGTCTGAAGCTGATAGTTTTTATACGTGTTGTGTTTCGTGCAGACTGTGCGGCTCCTCCAGAGAAACCAACATTACCTGGAGCCTCGGCTGCCTGTTGAGCAGGAATCAGACGTTAGGAGGTTTCGTTGTTCCTGGTGTCTGTCTGCCTCCTGTTGGGTGAACATGAACCTCTCTGATGCAGGATGCAGGATGTTCTCTGACAGGAAGCTCATCATCATTCAGACGTTGCTCTGCATGATCTCCCAGTTTGTTCAGACTTTAAAAGCAGCTGCTCTCATTATGCTTCAGAACGACGGCTCCGGTGGATCTGTCCTCCCACGCCTCACGTTTCTCCCAGGTTTTCCTCTCCGCCACGTTCCTGGGAAAAGCTCTCGGCATGCGAGCAGCTCTGACAGTCAAACAGTTATTGGAACGAGGGACTCGGATATTAACGGTGAAACGTTCAGGTTTATTCAAATGTTTCTGCAGCCGAGTATTAAACTCCATTTCTGTCTTCATTTGTGTGTGAAGGAAGCAGTTTAAGATGCGTTCTCCGTGTTTCTCGCTTATATTTCTGTCAGTTCTGATCCTCTGCAGACATAAAAGGGTCCAAACATCGTCGGCTTCGTTCCTCCTCTCAGTCGGCTCCACCAGTTCGTCTTCACTGGTTTGGGGTATTGATCGCTGATCGATGTCTCTGACAGTTCTGTGGCTCATTCATCTTCATCATCTTCATCATTAACAGTGAGCCGTCCAGCTGCATCTTAATGACAGAAACTCTGAGCTCCAGCTCAGGAGCTCCTGGTTCACTAAACCTCAGATTAAATCACATGTTTCATCTTAATTCAGTTTAATCTTAATATCATCTCCAGTTATGAGCTCAAAGGTTCAGGTGTGAAGTTTGTTTGCTTGGTTTCATTTTCTTACAGTCAAACTGAGAATCTAAATGAATCCACTTCAGCTGCAGAGCCTCACAGGTCTGATGTGATTCCAGTTTCTCCTCCTCCGTTTGGTTCTAGTATCAGACAGACAGACAGACAGCGGTCACACCGCCGCGTCCTTGGGCGGCTGATGAGCGGCGATGCTGCGGCGGCGATGCTGCGGCTGTCAGCATCACTTACTGCCAGGCGGCTCCAACCGAACAGATTCTCATCAGAGGCTGAGATGTTTAGAAAGCTTTTAATGCAGACGTTCATTTAATCAGGGTCAAACTCAGCCTTAATGAGACACTTCTGAGCCTCACATTTATTATGCAGCACTTTGCCACCACAGAAATGGGATTTAATGTAAAGTGACATGAATTCATTGGCTCAGTTTAAGCTGTTTTCCTGCCCTGGATTTGGGTCGGATCTACCTGGTTCTACCAGGCTGTTAAAGACCAGATCCAGCTCACATTAAATAAAAACAGAGAATAAATAAAACCTGGATTTATTTCCAAATATTCATGACATTCTGGTGCATCTTCCACCTAAACGTTTCCCTGTAGAAATAAACCGTCTCACTGCTGTGACCCAAACAACCAACATCACAATTATTTAATTACTTAGAGAAAATTTTATTTTTAGACTTTTAGTTTTAAAGTACAGTTTCAAGGATCAGAAATTCCTCAAAGAACACAAAAGTTGATTCCTTTTTCCATAAAGATTTCTCAACTCAGAATCACTGAACTGCTGGGAAACGGATGAAGGTTAGTGAATGGATGAATAAATGCCAAAGTTTTGTGATTTCATTTTACTGAGTCAGTTGGACGTTTTATTACAGGTTGCAGCTGCATCAGAGCTGCAGCCTCTGGAACAACGTGAAGCTTTTACAGTTCAGGACAATCTGCCTGTTCATGACATCACATTCAGCCAATCACAAGATGACGGAGGAAAAACTGACACCAGAGTCATGAAAGGTCAAACTGAGCCAGTTTCCATCTGTCCAGATCTAAATTTATGTCCATATTTGACTTTATGATGTCGTCATAACAACCACAAAACAGTAAAACTGCGTATTTGTTACCTGTTTAAAATGTCCTGCAGTTTATGGCGTTTAATGTCTGAATCGTGTTTCTGTTGGGATTCACTGAGGAATCTGACAGATAAAGTTCTGAACAGGCCCGTTTCATCCAAATGGACTGGGTTCAGATGGTCAACAGCTGGCCGTCAATAAAACCGTCTGGTTGAGTTTCCGTTATCACCGAGCTGCAGCTCCTCTGAGCCGCTCTGCTCTCCAGCCGTGTTATTACCTTCCTTTATCTGCGTCTGCCTGACCGCCGCCGGGGCGACTGCGGCTCCCACAGGTCAACACCGAGTGGACCTCATAACGGGTCGGATCAATACCGGCCGCTCTGGTAAACCGGCTCTGTGATCCGCGGCTCAATCGAACGTCACCTGAAGGAGGAACCGCTGGGCGGGGATGACCTATGACCTTCAGGACTGTACAGCAAATCCAGGATTCCTGCTGCTGCTGATTGATCCAATAATGCCGATCAGTATTGATTCCCATCGTGGCTTTAAAAGGAGCAACGATTAGTTGAAACAAAAGGTTTTATTTGAGACACTGCAAAAACAAAACTGTCAAAATCCTGCAGGTTGTTCATTTTTTATGCAGTGAAATAAAATTTAGTCCCACTGATGCCTCCATGTTGTTTACGCTGCAATGCTTCCTGGGTAGATTATGTATGCTAGGTGCTAAAGCATTAGCTCTATCCAGAGCCAGAACAGTCATCAGAGTTCAGTTGAAGAGTCAACAGAAAAAGATGATTGAGCTGCTGGGAAACGCTAACAGGAAGGCGAACAAATGCTGCAGAAAGAAATAATAAATATATGAACAAAAACAACAACATGAAGAGTAAAAGAGCAGCTAGTTTCCTCCTCCAGTCCATGTCGCCTAACTGAAGCTGTTAGCATCAGTTAGCATCGGTTAGCATCCAAATCAAAACATTTTCTCAGGTAGAACAAAGACTGTCACTTTAAACATCCATTAATTAACTCACAATATTAGATTTCATGTTAGCTTCTGGAGTTAGCTCATGCCAATGGAGTTAGCTTCTGCTAATGGAGTTAGCTCATGCTAATGGAGTTAGCTCATGCCAATGGAGTTAGCTCATGCCAATGGAGTTAGCTTCTGCTAATGGAGTTAGCTCATGCTAATGGAGTTAGCTCATGCCAATGGAGTTAGCTTCTGCTAATGGAGTTAGCTCATGCTAATGGTTTCAGATCCTATAAACAGAGCCTCAGGTCAGGTGAGCTATAACCGATCCTGAGGTTATAGGATTATATATAGCAAAAATATCGACCTCTGCAGCTGGAAAAAACAATAAAGATACACAGTTTTTGATGTAATTATGAGTTTTTATCACAAACACCAACTTTTAGGCTAACATGTTTGCTTTAAAATAATGTCAACAGTTGATTAGTGTTTTGTCTCCACCGTGGCCAGACCTCCCAGATGGAGGTGGGAAAACATGTTGGTGGTGATAAAACACAAAGTTCTGCCTCCTTCAGGTCTCTGTGTTTACAGTCAGACCCCTGCAGGTCTGACTGTTTCTCTGAAAAGACGTTTTCATCCAGCGCAGAGCAAAAAGATAAGAGTGATTATGTTGTATTTTCAGAATGGCTGGAGAAAAACTTACTGGCAAAAACAGATGGTAGTTTGGTTATCCAGTCCATGGTGGAGCCTCAATGATGTTAAATGTCTATCAGCAAGATTCAACTCAGGGATGCACAGTTTGTGACCTTTAATGACCTTCTGGCCTCTAATTTAGATTAGAGGCGTTGCTGGACCTGGTGTTCAGGTGTTACTGTTGGTTCGTCTCTCCATCATTTATTCCTGCTTCATCTGGAAGAACCCAGGGCCTTTTTGCTGCAAAGCAACTCTTCTGCCTTTAGAATAAACCAATCAAAGTTGGTTTAGACTTTTCAAAATAAAACAGGTTTTCTGTGACGTTCAGGAGCAACTCGGGAATGTGAGTGTTAAGGAGACTCCAGTCTGCAGTGATGCCAGCAGCATAGCTGGTCTGTTTGGGACCTAAAACTGGAAATTCATTTAGATTCTTGAACTCATAAAGAACAACTGTAGTTTAGTTTTCAGGTTTGATGCATTTTCTTCAATTAAATATCCAAAGTTGATAGAAAACAACGCAGCATGCAGCTTCATCAAAATGATTCCTAGTAGTGTTCATGTTATTGTATAAGACAAACTGTTAAAGCTAACAGTTTTAATTTTCTTTATGTGTTAAAGTTACTGAGGAGCCGTCGAGTTTTTCTCTGATCAACATCAGAACCTTCAACATGGATGTTAAACTGACCGACAAACACCTGGAGTTTTATGGAAACAAAGAACCTCAGTCATTATCTCACCAAAACTTTTCCACATCATCATCATCATCATTAGAGGCTGATTGTACCAGGAAGCTTCATGTGTTCATCACCTCAGCCGTTCATCGCCAGCAGCAGGACGAGTTCAGGCTGAAACTCTGATTGGGTTTTTCAGCTTTTTGTGATCAGACAGGTTTCATGGAGATGAAAATGTTTTTAACAGGATTCATGCTTTCAGTTTTCAATTAGCGAGGCGTCTGTAGCAGATGGAGGGAGAAGTGATTTCCTCCTCAGGCTGGAGGCGAATGAATCCAGGCAGGAAATGGATTATCTGTGAAATCCTGAGATGTGCTCAGTTTCTCTAATGGAAGCAGTGAAGGAGCTCAGGTTGTTCCACAAATACTCACATATTCAGACCTCCTGGGTTTTATATCCATGATTCAAAACATAATCAGCTAATAATCTGAGTCTGCAGTCAGTTCCACATGATTTACTAAAAATACACAAATTCAAAACTAAAACATCATTTCTGTGTAAAAAGATGCATAACCAGAATCAGAAAATGTTCATCCTGTTTTACGATACCTTCCTGAATCTGTCTGAAGTCGGGTTTGTAGAACCGGGATCAGGACTGTGAGATGAGCTGCAGGTTCTGGTTTTCTGTCCCCAAACGTCAGCATCCTGGCTGACGTGTTGTGGTGAAGCGCACCAGTTCCTCCTGCAGCAATCTCTGCTTCCTGTTTGTAAAATGCTGCAAAAACTACAACCAACAAAACAAATGCTAACAAACAATCCTGTCATCACAGGAAATAAAAGTTAAATCGCCACAAATACCAAAACAACATTGAGCTTGAAGGTAACGCCACAAAATGGAAATCCTCCAGACCACCAGGGGGAGTCGACCAACAAATCAGACCGCAGTAAAGACAGGATTTAATGGGTCGTCCAGAAGAAAGTTACTACGCCTCATATCTTTCACCATATCAGAAAACAGCAGCATATGAATATAAATACTCCAGTAGGTAAAGTTTTCAACACTTTATATTTGCTGTTGTTTTGGTATTTTAGCTGTTTTTCCTGTAGCTTCTCTTTCCTGCAGATGCAGCGTTTTTATTGCTTTGGTTTTTTGTTTTTCGTCATTCGTGTGTTTGAGGCGTTTTATGACATAAAACTCCATTAAACTAAACCAACAAATTAATCTGAAGCTTCAGACGCTGTTATCTGGTTTCCACTGCAGAGACCGACCAGTGAAAGAACGGGTCGCTCACTGAAACCCAGAGCGGTACCGGACTGGGTCGCCGGCTGAGCAATCAGTCCAGACATGAAATCTTTTTCCTGTTAAATATTCTATGATCTCTGATATCATAACAGAGACGAAGCGACTGGAAACTCAGCAGGTGAAAAGTTTCTGCTGACCCGACCGGAACCATCAAAGTTCCCTGAAGCTGCAGAGTCACGGCTCTTATTTAATCTTTACAACCTTTATAAATCACCTGGATGTGAGACTGACAGACCCGACATAAAAACTGGTTCTTTATGCGCCGTTTATCTTTTTATGACAGATTTTATGAAGAGACTCCATTTATGTTCTTTTTACTGCGGATGGGTCGGCGTATTAAAACATTATGGCAGTCTCTAATTATGCAAAACTAAACTACTGAGATGTTCTAAAGGACGACTCTGACAAATGAAAATCTGTTGCTTTTCTGAGCTTCTATTTATGTAAAACATGAAATAATGAAGCAGGAGAAACGTGGAGCTGATGGAGGTCAGGAGAGGCCTGGACATCATGAACCTCCTGTCAGGAAAAACCCAACGACCCAACGGACTCAGATCAGATCACAAGCCGGACGCTCTCCTCCAGTTGGATCCAGAATCTGATCAGACGCCGTTGGTCTTGGTGAAGAGGAGCTCCAAGCTCTCCTGTGGGATGAAGCTTCCTGTCTCCAAGGCAGAGCTCAGCGAGTTTCATTTCAGCTGCTTGTGCTCAGATCTTCTTCGTCTCAAAATCCAGAAACTGGAAAGCGAAGCTCCTTCTTCACCAGGACAGACAGGATCCCGGTCCAGATCCTTTACCAAACCCCAAAACGTCCTAAACACTAACTGAGAATCCAGAGTTTTTATAACACAACCAACAAGGCAGCAGCACATCTTCTGCTCTTGTTGCAGCTGAAGCCCATTAAACTGAAATGACCTAAAAACTAATTCATCTGTTAAAGTTCAGGAGCCGACATGAGTCCAGGTCTGATGGAAGGAAAGTTTCCTCTGAACATGTTCTGGTTCTGGACCATCCTGGAGGATGTTTCCAGTTAGAAACATGCTGAGAGGAACTGAAAGAAGCAGATCCTGAAAGTTTCCCTCTCAGGTTCTGACCCGAACCTCAGAGGTTCTGACAGGAACCCAAACTGCTTCCTTCAGATTAAAACCTAATTCCTGCATTCAGATGGTTTTGTGGTGATTAGCAGCGTTAACCCCGGCGGCCTGCTCGGCCCGGCAGGAAGCGTCGGATTATCCTGGAACCCGCAGCAGAGCGGCGAGCTGCCGCCGCAGATGGTGGAGGAAATTAAAGGCCGCACGCTACGACCAGAACCAGAACCAGCCAGGATTCACCCCCTGCACCGCTGGGAGGTCGGGCGGTAAACTTTCCATTTGCTTCGTTTGACTAGAGCAGGTGATGCTGGGAAGAAGCAGGACTTGTTGAGTTTCAGGTGTTTCAGAGTTTCCTGCTTTAATCTTAAGAGTCTGAGCAGAGAAGGACGACAAACCCTGAAACCCCCAGACCCTGAAACCCCCAGACCCCCAGACCCCCAGACCCTGAAACCCCCAGACCCTGAAACCCCCAGACCCTGAAACCCCCAGACCCTCAATCCACAACCAAAGCTCTAAGCCAATTACAGACAACAATAATGGAAACTAATCAAATCAGCATTGCTGCTTTGCAATCCTCCTATAGACCCCCCCCTCCCACCTTCTGGTCTGTTTCTGCAGCGGGTCTGCTCGGGTCGTGTCGGGTCGGGTCGGTTCGGGTCGGGTCGGGTCGGGTCGGGTGGTGTCGTGTCGGGTCGGTGTCGTGTCGGGTCGTGTCGTGTCGTGTCGTGTCGTGTCGGGTCAGATCGGGTCGGGTCGTGTCGGGTCGGGTCGGGTCGGGTCGGGTCGGGTCGGGTCAGGCCGGGTCGGGTCGGGTCGGGTCGGGTCGGGTCGTGTCGGGTCAGATCGGGCCGGGTCGTGTCGGGTCAGATCGGGCCGGGTCGGGTCGGGTCGGGTCAGGCCGGGTCGGGTCGGGTCGGGTCGGGTCGGGTCAGATCGGGTCGTATCGGGTCGGGTCGGGTCGGGTCAGATCGGGCCGGGTCGGGTCGGGTCGGGTCAGGCCGGGTCGGGTCGGGTCGGGTCGTGTCGGGTCAGATCGGGCCGGGTCGGGTCGGGTCGGGTCAGGCCGGGTCGGGTCGGGTCGGGTCGGGTCGTGTCGGGTCGTGTTGGGTCGGGTCGGGTCAGATCGGGTCGTATCGGGTCGTGTCGGGTCGTGTCGGGTCGGGTCGGGTCGTGTCGGGTCGGATCGGGTCGGGTCGGGTCGTGTCGGGTCAGATCGGGTCAGATCGGGTCGGGTCGGGTCGTGTCGGGTCAGATCGGGTCGGGTCGGGTCGGGTCGTGTCGGGTCAGATCGGGCCGGGTCGGGTCGGGTCGGGTCAGGCCGGGTCGGGTCGGGTCGGGTCGGGTCGTGTCGGGTCGTGTTGGGTCGGGTCGGGTCAGATCGGGTCGTATCGGGTCGTGTCGGGTCGTGTCGGGTCGGGTCGGGTCGTGTCGGGTCGGATCGGGTCGGGTCGGGTCGTGTCGGGTCAGATCGGGTCAGATCGGGTCGGGTCGGGTCGTGTCGGGTCAGATCGGGTCGGGTCGGGTCGTGTCGGGTCGTGTCGGGTCAGATCGGGTCGGGTCGGGTCGTGTCGGGTCGGATCGGGTCGTGTCGGGTCGTGTCGGGTCAGATCGGGTCAGATCGGGTCGGGTCGGGTCGTGTCGGGTCGGATCGGGTCAGATCGGGTCGGGTCGGGCGCTCTGACTG
Source organism: Poeciliopsis retropinna (assembly GCA_010277075.1). Classification (NCBI taxonomy): domain Eukaryota; kingdom Metazoa; phylum Chordata; class Actinopteri; order Cyprinodontiformes; family Poeciliidae; genus Poeciliopsis; species Poeciliopsis retropinna. The sequence continues at coordinate 1,044,175 of VMRM01000021.1, forward strand.
AGGACAGACTCGACGTTTCTGAGGGTTTACAGTTTTTACAGTAGAGTCAAACTTTAAATGAGTTCAAGAGCCTCAACATTAAAACACCTCCTGCTGTTTCAGATATTCTGACTTTTTCTCCTCAGATTCGTCGCCTTCGTCTCTCTGGATCCTGCAGCGCCTCCGCCGAGTCTGTCTGTCGTTTAGAGCATCATCTGTTCACTCGCTGCACAGAAGCTTTTCTTATCTCTGATTTTTATCTGCTTCATTTTATTTTTTAGCTTCATTTCTGGTTTTGTTTCTCAGTTCTGCTCTGATAAAAATCCTCTGGTTTCGTTTCTTCCTCCAGTCTTCGCCTCCCTCTGAGTGATCAGGATCTTCTTTTCGCTTCTTCACATGTTTCAGCTCAAAACAAACATTTTGTGATTTTCTCCAGAAATCAGTGAACGGTCCTCAGCTTCCAACATCGTTTCATGAAAAGATTCTCTAACCGAAACTGAGTTTGAAAACATTGAATTTTCTTTATTCACAGTTTAGACCTGATTTGCTGATGACTGAATGATGTTTGAATAAAAACACAGCTGTGAAAATGAGCAGAATCTGTGCAGATGCTTTGGAGAAGATAAGAAGTAAGAACAGCATTAGAGTTTAAACTCGCACAAATTTCACCTATTTGTAAATTTTTTGTTTAAATTATTGCATAAAAAATATTTTAGAGCAGATCTAAAATCTACTGAAAAGGTATGTTAGCTTCTGTGTTAGCGCTAAGGCGGCTTCCACTGTGCATAGTAACGGATATTTGGTATATTTAGTGTCTGAACTATTAAAACAGGCAGTTATCAGCATCTTATAGGAGGTTTGAAGTATTTATGGTATTAGAATCTGCAGATGGTCTCTAACCCGCCACAGCACCGCTCCACGGTGCTTTAACCTGCTTTTACTCCAGCAGAAGTAAAAAAACTGAATAAAATCCAGTAAAAGTTTGTAGTTAAAAACTTGTCTGGGTGTGAAATGGTGTGCAGATGATCGCTGCCATATGGGGAGAATAAAAACAGACGAACAGAAGCTCAGAGAGAAACTTTTAGAGGTTACAGCTGAAATAAATGTGTCAGGAAGACGTCCTTTAATAAACCAAATGATCAAAAACAGGATCAGGTTTGGCTGCGACTGCCTGGGATTCAGTAACGATCTGGTTTTATACTGACACCGACGAACAACCGTCCAAAGTCTCTGCTTGGTTTCTGTCTTTCCTACTTTACTGTGTGTGGAAAGTGTTGGGTTTATAAATGCTGCACCATTCAGAGCCGCAGCTCATTTCATTCCTGGGTCAAATTAAAACCCATCATTTACTCGGTGGTCCACTTTGTGACAGATCACAACATTTTCTCTGTTTTCCCTTTTGTGAATTTATGTTATTTATGAAGAACTTCATGTTTTTACCTCCAGAAAGCTGCAGAAAGACTTGGAAGTTTTGACATTTTTCAGGAATGTGCTGAAGAGCAGATGAGTCAGCGCGGCGCCGGATCAGCGGGACATTTCCTCTGAGCGTCGGGTCCAGCAGGACCTGCAGTCTGAGCAGTGATCTACTTCTGCCTGCGACAACCAACCAGCTTCACATTATTCATCAGGACAGGAAGTGAGGAGAAGCTCTTCCTGGTCAGCAGAGGATCCTTCATCTCATCGCAGTGAAACTTTTGCTTCAGATCTGTTAAAAATGTCAAAATACTTTATTGATCCCAAAATCACTTACCAAATATTTATGGTCCAGTTTCTAGTGAAAATATCTGACGACTCTTGAAATGAGACTAAAATAATTTATAAGTAACTTTTAAGAAAAATACAGAAGCTTGTTTTACCTCAATAACTTAATATTGAAGAAAAAGTTCTGGTTTCATTTATTTTACTTATAAAACATTTTGCCATGTTATAATTAAAATAATGTAACAAGAACTTTTTAATCAATATTAAGAAATTATTTACTTAAAACAAGCTCTTTTTGCTTTTCAGTTAGTTTGGTTTTATTTTCACTAGAAACTATAAAAATATTTGCTAATATTTTGTGTTTTTGCAGTGAAAAGGAAATTAAATTCATCCATTTTCTTCTCTATCAACCCTTTAACAACGTTTCCACCTCTGAGACCTGGATCCTATAACGCTGCTAATTGCTGCTGGCTAGTCTGAAGGAGCTGAGTGAAGGCAGCTCTGTGAGGTGGAAGTTTGGAGCTAAAGGAGGCGGGGCTAGGTCCAACCAGGCGTTTTAGCAGCTGAATGGTTGCCATGGAGATTAAAGGATTTCTCAAACATGCATGAAAGAATCAAAGCAAAACTCCAGGTTTGTTTTTAACCGACTGGATAAACTGGAGGTTTAATCTTCTTCACTGGGATTTTCTCCAGTTTCTAATTATTCTGGACTGAAGCAGCTGACATCTTTCTTTATGAAGTTTGTTTAGAACATTTTATCCTCCTGTTTGTTTCCAGGATCATAAAAACTCAGAACGTTTCACGTTTTCTCCTGAAGAGACTTTCAGTTGGTTTCATTTCTCTTTGAGATCAAAAAAGTAATTTTTGAATTTCCTCAAATGTTGCTTTGAAAATAAAACTTTAGTTTTATTAAAATGATGCATTAGTTTACAACAGACTCTAAATATAAAAACTGCAAAAGAAAAAAAAAACAAAAAATCCAATTTAAATTGGAAAATATTTTATTTTTTACAGGAAAAAAATGTCAAAATCCAAAAAGGAGCAACAGAAAAGAGGAGAAATGAATCATTTTGTAATTTTTAATGTTTCTGTAGATTCTATCAACAATCGTTTTATTTCATCACTAAATTGGCTGATAAATAATAATTGATTAATCATTTGAACCCAGTTCTGATTATTTATTTATTTTTTAATAATATTTCTTGATGAAAACCAGTAAATGAATCTTGAGCTTGTTGAACTTTGACCTTCTGCGGTTTCCTCCTCTTCTTCTTCTTCTCTGGTTTGCAGCAGTTTGTTGGCTGTAAGGTGCGCGCGCGCGCGTGTGCGTGAGAGGCGTGGAGGTGTGTGGGAGTGTTGCATCCTCTCACGTGACCATCCCGCCTCCCCTGCTCTTCCTCCTCCTCCTCTTCTTCAGTCCGGGTCTCTTTGTTGTGGTCGCAGCTGCCGCTTCGCTCTGCGCGCCGCGTCTCGCCCCTCGCCGCCTCCTTGCCGCGCGGTGGACGCGCAGCCGGAGCGCCCCGGTGGTTTGCGGGTCTGTGCGGGTGTGACATCAGATCCGCTGTGAGAGACTCGGAGTTTGAGCGGCGGAGGTTCGGACTGAGGATGCTGCTGCCGGACCGGACCGCCTCTCAGGCTTCCTGAACCGGAATCCTGCAGGAATCCCGCAGGAATCTTCGCTCCTGCTCCGCTGCCTCTCTCCCGCATTTGGAGCTCCTTCTTTGCGGGACGCGCCGCCAGGACAGCCGCGTTTCTTCAGGAATTACGCCGAAGCGTGTGCGGCTGCCGAGCCGAGCCGAACCGAACGGACTGCGGGCTTCGGGTCTCCTCCATGATGCTGATGGGCCCTGGGAGGTGCCGCCGGCGCCCGGGCGGGGCGGTCCGGCTGGCGTCCGCCTGGCTGCTGGCGCTGCTGCTGGCCGGACCGGAGGTTCGGGCTTCCTACCAGCCGCAGAGCGGGGAGTGCAAAGGCAGAGGCAAGGAGTGCTCAGGTAAGGCTGCGGGTTGCCAGGTTGGGTGGGTGAGGTGGTCAGGCTGCGGGTTGCCAGGTTGGTGGTCTGGGTTCTTGCTGCAGCAACACGGACTGACTCTGTCCTGATGCAGCAGGACTTGTCCTGAAGTTTTTCTGGTGTTGCGTTGCAGCTCCTGCAGTCCGTGTTCCTGCGGCTCTGGATGCTCCTGATCCACCCCTGCAGGGATCAGAGTCACTTCTTCATCTTTAGGGCCTTTTATTGGATTAAAGCCTTTAAACCGAATCAGGCTCTGCTTTCAGTAATGGGATGTTTCAGTAGAGATTCTTCAGCCTCTATGGGAGATGAATCTGTTTGCTTTGACTAGGCAGCAGAGGCACAAAGGGCTGCAGCAGGAGCTGCTGCTGCTGCAGCAGCTCCTGCTGCAGCTGCTCTTTGTGCAAACACCAAACTTTCATCCGTTCATCAGTCTGATCCGTTATGGATCCAATAATCCCTGATTAAACTCATCAGAGCAACAAAACCAGTTCAGACTGGGAGCTCTGGTTGTTCTGCCGGGTTCATTAAAACCAGTGCCGGTGTCGGAGACATGACGACGTTTCTGTTCATATTTCTAATGTTCACCTCAAACATGTTGGGCAAAACCTGAGATTTCAAAATAAAATGACTCTAAAAATCAGAAATTAGGACTGAATTTGAAACCATCATTCTGTGTTTCACACTTTACTGATTGTTAAATCTTATAAAATCTATTTGATTCATTTTCTGTAGTTTTAGACACTCAGCATTTTCTCAGCTCCCAAACAGAAACAGGACAAATTTAATGTGAGTTTATTCAAATGACCTGAAACAAACTGCAGCAGCTGCAGATCTTTATGGTTCGTATGTATAGAAAGTCTAGAATTATATTTCTCTGCTCTCTGGAGTTTCTAACATGTTTCTGTTTCATGTGGATGTTATGATGTCACATAAAAACCCTCTGACCTCATTTTAAGGATTTCTGCAGTTTAACTTCATGTAAAGTGAGGATATGAATCTACAGCATCACAATCTAATATTCATAAACTCGTCTCAGTTTTCTGCTCCTTCCTGTTTTAATAAATATTTCAGGTCAAAGGGCAGAAACTCATCCTGTCACGTTCACATTCAGATTCTCACCTTCTGCAGATGAAACGCTCAGAGTCTCCTGAGTCTCCAGACGTTTCCAACAGGAAGCGTGTCATCACCCCCCGGCTTTCAGGTTTCAGAGTTTCTGATCGCAGATTTGACAGAAAAACCTGAGGAGGGCCTCAGCGGGCGTAACCATGGAAACCTGAGAGTTTGGTGTTTCATCCACCAAACGAATGAGTTTGATTGCATCAGCCAAAAAACTGTTGCGTTTCTTCAGATTATTCTGCCTGTTGGAGAGCAGCAGCAGCAAAATGTCTCCACCGGGGTTCAGATCCAAACGTCATGAATTCATGTGTTCATCCAGAGCCAACGGGCCGACAGCGAGGCATCTGGCCCTGGATGTTTGTGGTTCCCTCTCATGTGGCTGCTGGTCGCTGAGGAGCCACATCTGTTCTGCAGCTGGTCCTGATGAGAGGATGAGAGGATGAGAGGATGAGAGGATGTGGTCGGTCTCATGTTGGTTTTTATGATCCCAAAGTGTTAGAGGTTCTACAGGTTCTACAGGTTCTAGAGTTTCTAGACATTCTAGAGGTTCTAGGGGTTCTAGAGGTCCTAGGGGTTCTAGAGTTTCTAGACATTCTAGAGGTTCTAGAGGTTCTAGAGGTTCTACAGGTTCTACAGGTTCTAGGGGTTCTAGAGGTTCTAGAGGTTCTAGGGATTCTAGAGGTTCTAGAAGTTCCCCTCAGCACCTCCAGGGTTAAATGATCTGCAGCTGCAGGACTCAGATGTTTGACCCGGAGCGCCGTCTCTCTGGTTTCAACGTTTTCCAACATGTTTGTGAAAATCAGACAGAAAAGAACCATAAGAACAACAAGAACCATAAGAACCGTAAGAACCGTAAGAACCGTAAGAACCATTATCCCCTGTGATGATTTATTAGGTATAAAACATTTATGCTGTTTTCCATGGAACTGGAGTAAAAACATCCTGCTGCTGGTTTTACTGGTCCAGAATGACTCATTGACATTTGAGCTTCGGTTTCTGTCCTGAAGCCGTTCAGCTGTTTGGCTTTTAAGACTTTTTCATTTTTATCCACATTTTCTGCTCAAGTTCGACTCTTTAGTCATTTTGGTTTCGATTCTTTATTTTGCTGTTTGTCTCGTTTTTCTGCTGATCTTCCTGACATCATCATCATCATCATCATCATCATCATCATCATCATCATCATCATCAGGGCTGAATATCAGGAAAACCTGAGATGATATTTGTGAATAATAATGTGGCTTAAAATATAAAAATAAAAATGTTTCTGTTGTTCTGCTTTAGTCCAGAAATGAAACTTTTTATCGTTTCTGTCTGAAACTCTGACATGAGATGAAACGTCTCTGCAGTTTATCGACTTTATGATGCATTAAGAAACAAACGTTATCAAATATACTGAGTGCAGAGATAATCAGCCGATTATCAGTTATTGATCTCCAGATGGTTCTTCATGATGTGCAAACGGTAATCAGTGATGAGTTTGTGATACATTCATTGATTGATTGGAAGTCCATCATGTCTATAGTGTTAGAATTTGTTAAATATTTAGTTGGCTAAGTAGTAATATAGTTTTAATATTCAGAAAAAAACTAAATGTTTAGTTTATAAACTAAATGTTTAGTTTGCTAGTTGCATTTTTAGTTTGAAACTGTGACATATATAAATGAATGAAAAACAATTAAAATATGGTTTTAAAAAGTTTTATTCTATTATTCCAACTGATTGCTGTTCATTTTTGACTCTACAATCTCTACAAAATCACGGCAGTGGGTTGTTCTCTGTCTCCGGTCCGGTCCGGTCCGGTCCGACCCGGGTCGGGTTTGATTCTCCCTCGCCAACACAAATGAAATCATGGCGGTAATTTGGCCTGCGAGGTTTTCACTCTGCTTCCTCCTGGGAAGCTCTCAGTGGCTCATGGATCGCTCGGCTCGGTCCGGCGACGCCGACATGACGGATGAACTCAGGGGAGAAACAGGCCTGATTAAATTTTCAGCAGCCGCTCCGACATTAACAGAACCGCGGATGAATATTGATGTCCTGTCCGTGTTGTTTACGGTTTACAGCCGCGCAGTTTAGCCGGAGCGCTCATCTGGAGAAAATATTCACTGCTGTTCACGGGGTCACCACATCAACAACCCCGATGCTCCGCAATGAAACCAGTGGATGAGGTTTTTATACAATCATTCTGTCTTCTGGAGCTGAGAGCAGCAGGCTGTGTTAGCCCTGCTAGCCCGGTTAGCTCTGCTAGCCCTGTTAGCTCTGCTAGCCCTGTTAGCTCTGCTAGCCCTGTAAGCTCTGCTAGCCCTGTTAGCTCTGCTAGCCCTGTTAGCTCTGCTAGCCCTGCTAGCCCTTTTAGCCCTGCTAGCTCTGCTAGCCCTGTTAGCTCTGCTAGCCCTGTAAGCTCTGCTAGCCCTGTAAGCTCTGCTAGCCCTGTTAGCTCTGCTAGCCCTGTTAGCCCTTTTAGCCCTGCTAGCTCTGCTAGCCCTGTTAGCTCTGCTAGCCCTGTTAGCTCTGCTAGCCCTGCTAGCCCTTTTAGCCGTGCTAGCTCTGCTAGCCCTGTTAGCTGTTTGTTTGATTCTTAAAGTCATTAGACGGTTCCTCTCAATGCATCTGGATTTGGATCCTCAAAACTACATAAAGTTCTTGTTTAGGTTTTTATGAATGATGTTTTTAGTATTTAACTTTTATTTTACGTCTGCTGAATCTATTTAAAATTTTTATGATTTGAATTTAACCCAGAAGAAGCTGATTGTTTGGTGTTTTCAGCTGGTTCATTCCAGGACTTTAGACATCTGTTTGGTGCCTGTCTGTTTGGTGTCTGTCTGTTTGGTGCCTGTCTGTTTGGTGCCTGTCTGTTTGATGTCTGTCTGTTTGGTGTCTGTCTGTTTGGTGTCTGTCTGTTTGGTGTCTGTCTGTTTGGTGCCTGTCTGTTTGGTGCCTGTCTGTTTGATGTCTGTCTGTTTGGTGCCTGTCTGTTTGATGTCTGTCTGTTTGGTGCCTGTCTGTTTGGTGCCTGTCTGTTTGATGTCTGTCTGTTTGGTGCCTGTCTGTTTGATGTCTGTCTGTTTGGTGCCTGTCTGTTTGATGTCTGTCTGTTTGGTGCCTGTCTGTTTGGTGCCTGTCTGTTTGATGTCTGTCTGTTTGGTGCCTGTCTGTTTGGTGCCTGTCTGTTTGGTGCCTGTCTGTTTGGTGTCTGTCTGTTTGGTGTCTGTCTGTTTGGTGCCTGTCTGTTTGGTGCCTGTCTGTTTGGTGCCTGTCTGTTTGGTGCCTGTCTGTTTGGTGCCTGTCTGTTTGGTGCCTGTCTGTTTGATGTCTGTCTGTTTGGTGCCTGTCTGTTTGATGCCTGTCTGTTTGGTGCCTGTCTGTTTGGTGCCTGTCTGTTTGGTGCCTGTCTGTTTGATGTCTGTCTGTTTGGTGTCTGTCTGTTTGGTGCCTGTCTGTTTGGTGCCTGTCTGTTTGATGTCTGTCTGTTTGGTGCCTGTCTGTTTGGTGCCTGTCTGTTTGATGTCTGTCTGTTTGGTGCCTGTCTGTTTGGTGCCTGTCTGTTTGGTGCCTGTCTGTTTGGTGCCTGTCTGTTTGATGTCTGTCTGTTTGGTGCCTGTCTGTTTGATGTCTGTCTGTTTGGTGCCTGTCTGTTTGGTGCCTGTCTGTTTGGTGCCTGTCTGTTTGGTGCCTGTCTGTTTGATGTCTGTCTGTTTGGTGTCTGTCTGTTTGGTGCCTGTCTGTTTGGTGCCTGTCTGTTTGATGTCTGTCTGTTTGGTGCCTGTCTGTTTGGTGCCTGTCTGTTTGATGTCTGTCTGTTTGGTGCCTGTCTGTTTGGTGCCTGTCTGTTTGGTGCCTGTCTGTTTGGTGTCTGTCTGTTTGGTGCCTTTGTGTTTGGTGTCTGTCTGTTTGGTGTCTGTCTGTTTGGTGCCTGTCTGTTTGGTGCCTGTCTGTTTGGTGTCTGTCTGTTTGGTGCCTGTCTGTTTGGTGTCTGTCTGTTTGGTGCCTGTCTGTTTGGTGCCTGTCTGTTTGGTGTCTGTCTGTTTGGTGCCTGTCTGTTTGGTGCCTGTCTGTTTGGTGCCTGTCTGTTTGGTGCCTGTCTGTTTGATGTCTGTCTGTTTGGTGTCTGTCTGTTTGGTGTCTGTCTTTTTTGGTGCCTGTCTGTTTGGTGTTTGTCTGTTTGGTGTCTGTCTGTTTGGTGCCTGTCTGTTTGGTGCCTGTCTGTTTGGTGCCTGTCTGTTTGGTGCCTGTCTGTTTGGTGCCTGTCAGAGACTCCATGGATCTATGATCTGGTGTTCTTGTTGTCGGTGGACTCAGCGGTCGGTTGCCATAGTTTCCGTTGTGTTTGTTTGGGTCGGTCGCTGCTGCTTTACATCAAACTAAAACCTCCAGCTGCTTCCTGCTTTCATCACTTCCTGTTGTCTGCTCAGGTTTAACTGCTGGGATGAAACTGTTTTCAGCATCAGACGTTTTATGGTTTGAATCTGTTCAGCGAGTGTTTTATTGCTCAGAATGACGCAGAAGCAAACAGGATAATCGGTTCCTTCTGCTTTCTGTCTGCAAACGGCCTGAATGTGGATGAATCCTGAGCAGCGGCGGCGGCGAGCCGCTCGGCTTCACATGCCGGCTCATTTTCAGTGTGAATCGCTCTGATTGATGAACCAAACGCCAGGCGGCGGTTCTGACCCGGTTCCACTCAGGAGTTTGTTGCTTTTGGAGTTTGCAGATTTCCCTGACATTTACAGAAAAATTAATTAAACCTTAACTCAAGAAATGAAAAATCTAACTTTGGTTATTTTAGTTTTGTTGGACATTTTGACTGAGAACAATTTATTTCTCCACTTGTGACAGAAGTAAAATCTTTGCTCATTACTTTACTACTTTGGAAATGTTAGGAGTTTTAAGCAGCAGATGCATCGTTTCCTCCAAATATTATTTCATTTTAGTTCATAAAATGTTTATTTTAATCTTTAAAAAGTAATTTAGTTATTTGTTTTTTCACCTTTTTATTATATTTCTAATGTAGCATAAGAATCTGCAGAATGAACCATTCAGTTAATTGATTAATTGGATAATAATTGGTCACATTGTGCATCGATCGGCCATAAAGCTGCTTTTCTTTCTTTAATAAATGAGATCAGAATTTTAAAAACATTTTTTGTTTTTTACAGTTTATTGACCTGAAACATTTAAGACAAACTCCCTCGACCCAGATACAAATATCTAAGGTTTCTTATAACGTTTATCACTCGTTCATCTGGAATCAAAACTATTTTCAGGCCAATCAGAGAGCAGATCACTTTAGTTTCAGCTCTGACAGAATCAGAACGTCGAAACATTCAATAATATCCAGGCATCTGATCAGATGTAATTATTTCTCCAGCATCAAATGTAACATTTTAAACATTCACAGTTTGAACCATGAAAACATCCAGATGATCATCAGACACCATGTTGCTGTTAGAAAGATGATTCCTGGTTTTATTTTAGTTCAATTATAAACAGAATATTAGAAAACTAGAAATAGTTTCCATCTCAGTTTTCTTCTTCTTTTAATCTTCACTCTGAATTTATAACTTAAAGACTTGAATCTTAATCAACGTTTTAAATAATTGATGGTTTTGTTTCCTGTCTCAGATCTGAAAGTTTAACAAATGCCTCTTGAAGCTTTCTGGGAGCGTTTTTTTTTATTTTTTATTCTAAAGTGTGAGCTTACTTTCACACTTTGAAGCTCTTTGTGTACATTATATAACCGAGTCCAGAGGGAGACCTGCAGATTACAGAGAGCTTCGTTATGCACGTCCTGCCACTTCACAGGCTTTTAGACTCCGGCTGTTTTTCTTCTCGGCTGCATTTTAGCTCCAAAAATAACAAGTTTCTAGTGAACGGCAAACGGAAACAAAACGCAGTGAACGTTGCAACGGCTGCAGCTGCCATGTTGGTCCCAGGCCGACCCGGGACAAACCGTCCAATCAGGATGCAGTGATGCAGTGATGTCATGTCTCCGTTCATCCTGCATTAGAAAACCTTCATTCACTCATTTATTGTGTTTTAGAGCAAATTGCACATGCAAACCTTTTGAATTTTTCATACATAACAACAAAATAAGCAACATTTTCAATTCAAAACTCTTTTTGGTGATAAATTATTAAACTCATTATTTTATTCAGATCATGTAAGTTCATCTGTTTCATTTTGTGTCTGAAGAGTTTTGTGTATTTTATCATTTTTATTTTTAATCTAACTTCAGTTTTCTTTCCCTGAACTGATCCTGTCTGGTTGTTTGAAGACTTCCTGGATAATTTAGGTTTATTTGTTTAAAACTTCCTCCTGGTCTAATAAAACTTCTCGCCTCGTTTCTCCTAGAGACAAACTGGACTGTCGACTCGCCAAAATAAAAGCTTTCCAGGTTAAATTAGCTCACCTCCTCTCATTGATCTCCTGCAGCCTGGAAATAATTCTTTTATTAGTTTGGCTCAAACCAATTAGCTGCAGCATTAACGGGTGACGGACACTTTTAATCGTCTTTCATGAGGTAACAGAGGCAGTTCGTCAGTCAACTTTCCAAACTTTAGTTTAATTAAAGCTGGAGGAAAAGAAACTCCTTAAAGTCGGGATGGAAACCATGGAGGCTGCAGACGGTTGGATTTCATGTTCGGTTTCCTGATATGGTTCTTCCTGCAGAACTTCACTGTTTATTCCTTCTTTTCTGATCATCAGTAAATACATTAAACTCCAAACACTCAGAGTCATTCAGCGGCGTTAGGAGTGTGTTCACGCTGAGAGTCTCTGAACACACAGCAGAGCCGTTTGTCCTGTTGGCTCTGAGGCAGACGATCCGGCTGTCAGTCATCCGGACAACCGAACAGAACCGGACGAACCCGAAGAGCTGCAGTCAGAGATCAGAGGATGGGAAACTGATAAATATCTGCTGAAGGTCACAGACTCCTCCTGGCTCTGCAGAGACAAACCGTCTGTGAAAACCTTGCGCAGTAATAAAGTTTATTTCTGAGGTAAAACCACATGACTGCTGTTGGTGCGTCAGCCGAGGTTTGGACTGAGAAACAGAAACATGGAGTCTCTGGTCGTTCACATCCAATTTGGTTCAGATTGGCTGAAATATTTACAGTCAAAAGTTTGACAACGTTGTGACGCCATGGCAACGGCCTACTGCGAAAACTCTTTAATGGAAATGAGAGCAGCTTGATAGCCGACCTCTGACCCGACGCCATGTTGGTTAGGTGAAGGTGATGTCAGTCTGTGACCTCATGGAGTCGCCAGGCCATAAATTTACTGCATTCAGGACGGCAGATTAAAAACGTTGCATGTTTAAGCTGTTGTTTCGTACAGAGGATTTTTAGCCACAGGCTAATTTGTAAAGCTAATTCTTGTTTGGACTTTTTAAAAAGACGTCAGAATTAAAATGAAAGATTCCTGTCAAACAAAAACTCACATGCTGAAATTCTGAGTGTAAACAAGAAAAACATAAAAATGTTGGAGGAAACTAATTCTCCACAACAAAGCAGGTTAAAATACATCAGAGTAAGATTCATATTAGGTTTGGTGCACTTTGACCTTTGTCTGTCAAAGTTATAGAGTTTGCTTTGGTGAATAGACCACTTGGCCATGCTCAAAAACAAAAACATTTTGATAACTTTTAATCCCCCATCCTTTAACTGCATACAGACCAAAGATGAAGCTGGTAGCTTAAAATCCCTTGGAGGAGTTTTAAGATTAGAGGTGTGTGAATATCAAAAACTGACCCAAAATGGCCGCCTTGCCGTACATTTTTAAAACATTCCTTCCTGTGTTCAGTTGTCCTGCTGCGAACATCAACATTTCCACTTTGCGGTTTTGTCCTGATTGTGTCGATTGATCTGAAGTTTCTCAGGTTGTCATAGTTGCACCAAACTTCACTGGCCTGGTTGTGAGTCGGCTTGTAACGTAAGTGTCCTGTTAAAGTTTCAGTAACCTCTGCAGATTGGCCTGAGGTAAATGTTCCAGACCGAGCTTCTGTCAGAGTTTGGAAAAGCTCAGTTCTCCTGCAGTTCTTTCAGGGAACACATTAAAAGCTGTTGCACAGAGCTTGTGAACGTCAATACGAGTCTGAGCAGAAAACCCAGAAGACACGGATTAAAACTGATGTCTTTAAAATAAATCAGCCGTCTCAACAAACTTCTGTCCTCCTGCAGCAATTTAAACTTTCTGAAGGCAGAGTTCTGCTGTCATCCCCATTACTGAGCTCACAGGAAGATTCAGGGCCTCTGAATTATTCAACAAAACCTGAAGTTACTCAGATCAACTCAGAGATTTGATTTTAGCTTTCAGCTCTGTGACGTTTCATGATATTTAGAGCATTTCTGGACATTTGGATCAACTGAAATGTTGTAATTAAAGCAGGACCAGTTTAATGACGGGCAGGTGGGAACTGGTGAGTTACTGGTGAGTTACTGGTGACCAGCTGGTGATGAGCTGCTCTGTTTACTTTGAACCTCTGAATCTTTTGGTTTTTACAACTCAACAGACGGAGTGAATTCTTCATTCAGCCTCCTGAACTTTCCTGACAGTTTTCCTGATATTTACAGATTTCCCTCCAAAAGAAAAAGTTGGAGTTTTTTTCCCATGTTGAAGATCTGGTGATTGTTTCCTCTGCAGCCAAACATGAGCTGTTTGTGGCTCAGTTAGGATTATTCTGACGATTTGTTTAATAGAAAACTGGCAGATTATGCAGATTTTGATTTGAATAATTTTTCTACAATACAATAAAACATGTGGATAATCACTAGCATGTTGACCAACAGCGACATCCTCAGTTCAACATGTTTATTTAATCTTTTATATGGAAACGTTCATGTTAGCATGAGGGCTACTGCTAGCTCGTTACCGAACAGAATGCTAACAATGTTCCTCTAAAACATGCAAATAAACAGAATTGAATTTTTTTCTTGTCTAAAATGTAAGAATAAATCATTTCTCTAGTGAACATTTGATGCATCTGCAGCTGAAAATTATTCTGCTTGTTTGAACTTCGGTAAAGTTTACGGCTGATCTGATGATTTGGGATTAACCCTTTAATAACTGGAAGCACTAAAGTGAGTTTTGTTGTGGAAAATTTGAACATAATTTGAAGCTAAAGTTCTTTTAAAGACTTTCTGTTTTTTTATCTTAATGCAAAACGTATATTTAGAAATGTAACAAAGTACATATATAAAGAAAACACAGTGAGATGTTCCAGTTCTCGGACCGGGTCGTTCATAATTCATCTTTTTGTTTCTCATTCTGCGTGGTAACAAACCGGCCTGCTGGTCGGGTTGCATATCTATGTCCGCAGCTCTACGTTGCACCAATTAAAATGCATGAAGTGCAGCAGGCGACCTGCTGGGGGGGTCGGGCGTCCACCGCTGGGCCCGGGATTGGAATAGGCCAGATTAGTCTCGCCTCAGCGAGTCTCTGGGCCGATCCATTCAGGAAGCAGAACCTCTATAAATCTGTGTGGGTGTGTGTGTGTGTGTGCATGTGTGTGTGTGTGCGCGTGTGTGTTGGCTCACTCGGCGGCGTCCTGATGGAGGCAGAAAACAAAAACAGCTGAAGGTCTGCTCCAAAACTCCTCGGGTTTTAGACTGAAGTTAAAACATTTCTTACTGAACCAAACTTCATTCAGACGTTTTTATTTACAGAAATGAAAAAGTCACATTAATATTTATACACGACACATCTAAAAAAACATAAATGGTTTTATTTCCTCTGGTTCATCAGTTCCTTTAAATCGGTTGATCAGCAGAAGAAGAAAGATTTAAAGGTCCATAAGGAAACAGAATCCAGCTGCAGGTTGTTATTGTTCATTTGAACAGATAAATAATGTTTTGCTGCCGTAACGTTTCGTTTCTCTGGGATGGATGTGAAGATGATCTTCGTTGTCTCTCTGATTTAACAAACACTCATCTCACTTCCTGCAGATTATTTTTAGTCGACTGAGAAGTGAGAAAACTTTTTATGACCCAGAAAATGATTTAATCTGAAGCTCTGTCCGCCATCTTTACTGATGTCAACATCATCGACGCTCCAGAACCAGCTCAGAGAAATGGTTTGTTTTTGACCCGGAGCCGGTTTGTTCCTCTCGAGGATGGAAACCTAAACTCCCGTCCGGCTGCGACGCGACGCTGCCTCTGAATCAATACCAGAGGAGAGATTTTCCGTCTCAGTGGCCGTCAGGACGCCATCGGGGAGATTTACATGATTGGTTGGCTGTGAGAGGTTGAGGTTGACGATCGCGAGGCAGAGAGGAAGACGGATCCTGACAGAGGAGCTAAAGGGCAGAAAACCGGCTCAGGGCTGGAAATGAAAATGCTAATGGACGCCGGCGGTGAGGCGACGGTGAGGCGGCGGTGAGGCGGCCCTGTGTTCGCCTGTCAACACGCTTTGACCTGCTGACAGCTGCTTCAAATGAAGCCGTTTTATAATGGAGGTTTTAACTGTTTTGTGGGCTGAAAGCCTCTTTGTTGGTCCTTCATGCTGGAGCGGAGCAGCGGGAGTCCGGGCCGGGTCCAGGATGGTTTGGGCTGGGTTTGGAGCAGAGGGGCCGCAAACGGGCTGAGAGAAACAAAAACTCCTCAGGGGCAAAAACAAAAACCTAAAACTAAAACCTTAAACTGGCTTGAGGAGGAAAAACTCTGAGAATCTGAGTTTCACATCAACCTGCAGCTTAAAGGCTCTGGAGAAAAACAAATCTATTTAACTTACATCTATTTAATTTACATCTATTTAACTCACATCTTACATCTATTTCTGTTCAGAAACACATGATCTGAGTTTCTACTGTGTTGAATGTTCGGGCGGTTGGAGCGTTTCTTCTGGGTGGAGTTTGGATCCGGCTTGGATCCGGTTTGGATCCGGCTTGGATCCGGTTTGGATCCGGCTTGGATCCGGTTCCTCATTTTGGTTCCGGTTCTGTTTGGAACCAGATCAGAGTACAGCATCAGCTTTTGCAAGTAAACTAAACATTCAGATTGTAAACTAAATATTTAGTTTAGTTCTTGCTAAATAATTAGCATGGTTGCTAGCTGGCAAGCTAAATATATACCTAGCAAAATATTGAGATAGAAAATAAATATTTAGTAATTAAGCCAAATATTTATAAAACTAGCGTACTTGCTAAATACTGTTAGCATGTTAGCCTGTTAAATATTTGGTTCCATATTTAGTTTGTAAAATACATGTTTAGTTTAGAACTAAATGTTTACCTTGGGTATAAATATTTAGCAGGCTAGCATGCTAACTAAATCATTTGAACTCTAAATATTTAGTTTATAACTAACATTTATAAGTTATGCATAGCAAGATAAAAATCTAATTTTAGTTTCAGTTCTGCAGTTTTTCAGAACCGGACCTTTCTGGACCTTTGGAGCCGTTTCATTGGCCCGGCGGTTCTGAGGCTGAAACACATGGATCCAGTTTCCTGCCTTTGGACTTTAACTCCTTTTTGTTGTTCTAAATATAAAAACATTTTCATCTTTAAAGTGTTTAGTTTTTTTCCAGATAATTAAAGGGTTTTTAATGTGATTGTGCTGCTTTAATCCGCCTCCGTCTCTTTGATGTAAACATGTTTGTGTTTAAACTTCAGGCTGTTTTCAGCTCAAATCTTTTCTCTCGTCAGGAATCCGAGTTCCTGTTTCATTTCCAGTCGGTCGTTAATGAAACCAGTCAAACCAGAGCCGCTCCTCCCAGTAGGAGCCAGGCTGCAGCCTGCGCTCGCCGCGGCGTTTCCTCACGCTGAACCGTACGGAGTTACAGGGCGGCGATTATGCAAATGAGGCGCTGGGGGAGGAAGAGGAGGAAGAGGAGGAGGAAGCAGCTGCTCTGGAAACATCTGGACCTGGAGAAAAATAAAAATCATTTCAACATGAAGAAGCTGGAGATTGTTCTGCTTGTTAACAAACCGGTGGCGAATATTTCCCACCAGCAGAGCAGCGAACACGTCCAGAATGTTTCATTCAGGCTTCAGAACCAGCGGGGTCAGAGGTCACATTTACAGGCCGTTAGCTTGTTCTGCTAAATGTTGGAATGAAACCAGAACAGGAAATGACATCATGTCGTCCTGCTCAGATTGACCTTTGACCTCCACCTGCTGTTCCCTCTGACTGTCGGTTGCTAAGGTAACCGCCTGATGACGCAACAACGTCCTGCGATTGTCATCATGATAAAAAAAATCACAAATTTAAAGTAAAATTTCACATTTTAATCTTTCATTTTTTTGTATAAAATTATTTCAATCAGCTCAGATTAAGACTTTTATTCTTTGATGACAAAGTTTTATTCTGTAATATTTGAGTTTATTCTGGTTTTACTCCATCGTTATTCTTCTAACATCAGGACTTTTTGTGAAATGAGTTTATTCTGGTAATTTTATGACTCTTACTGCTCGTAATGCGAAGCTGCATAATGGCTCCGTCATTCATGCAGAACATGAACGCTGCCTGCAAATAAAACCCAGACTGGATTTACAGCTGAAAGGGCTTCATGTCTGCAAATAGCTTTTCCATTAAGAGAAGCAAGAAACACAGAGAGCGCCGTCAATCAGCGGCGGTCTGCGCTTCCCACCTTCCCGCCGTATTAACAGCTTTCTGGCAAATGTTTTAAATGAAAGTGAATTAGAGTGAATCCATTTAATGAACTCTCGCCGAGGCTTAAACACCGACTGAGAAACGCAGAAACATTTTGTTTCCAGGACGAAACAAGCAAGAATCGGATCAGGACTGAAACTTTCTCAGAGTTCAGGAGGAAAACATGACAAAGGTCAGAAAACAAACTGAAGAATGTTTGGTACCGAGTCCGGTGCGGTCCGGTCCGGTGCGGTCCGGTGCGGTCCGGTCCGGTGCGGTCCGGTCCGGTCCGGTCCGGTCCGTTGCGGTCCGGTCCGGTGCGGTCCGGTCCGGTCCGGTCCGGTGCGGTCCGGTCCGGTCCGGTCCGGTGCGGTCCGGTCCGGTCCGGTCCGGTCCGGTGCGGTGCGGTGCGGTGCGGTCCGGTCCGGTCCGGTCCGGTGCGGTGCGGTGCGGTGCGGTGCGGTCCGGTCCGGTCCGGTCCGGTGCGGTGCGGTGCGGTCCGGTCCGGTGCGGTCCGGTCCGGTCCGGTGCGGTCCGGTCCGGTCCGGTCCGGTCCGGTCCGGTCCGGTGCGGTGCGGTCCGGTGCGGTCCGGTCCGGTCCGGTCCGGTGCGGTGCGGTGCGGTCCGGTGCGGTCCGGTCCGGTGCGGTCCGGTCCGGTCCGGTGCGGTCCGGTCCGGTGCGGTCCGGTCCGGTCCGGTGCGGTCCGGTCCGGTGCGGTGCGGTGCGGTGCGGTGCGGTGCGGTGCGGTGCGGTGCGGTCCGGTCCGGTCCGGTGCGGTGCGGTGCGGTCCGGTCCGGTCCGGTCCGGTCCGGTCCGGTCCGGTGCGGTGCGGTGCGGTCCGGTCCGGTCCGGTCCGGTGCGGTCCGGTCCGGTCCGGTGCGGTCCGGTCCGGTCCGGTCCGGTCCGGTCCGGTCCGGTGCGGTGCGGTGCGGTGCGGTGCGGTCCGGTCCGGTCCGGTGCGGTCCGGTGCGGTCGCTGAGGTGTGAACGCTAAGCTAACTCTGGTTCCACATGTTGATTTTGACCTGAAACATTTTGTCTAATTTGTCACCGGACTGGGAGGAAAACTGACATTTGTATTTTTATTCAGCGTATGTAAACATCTGGCTTCAGCAGGAGCCCTTCACTGTCCGGGTTCAGGTCAAAGGTCATGCAGAGCGGCCTCTTCCCTGCAGTGTTTCTGAGTGCAGAATGAAAATCTGGTGGTTTCTACCGCAGGATTCCTGCTGCTTATTCCATCATGTTGGTCCAAACAAATCACGCTCCTGTTTTCTGATCAGTGCGTAGTGACCGCGGTTTAATTTATCGGTGTTGGGGCCCCTGGTGGCCCCGGACCCGACGGGCTGAATCTGGTTTCGTCTGTTGGTCTGATTAGGATTCATGAGTTTCTCTAAAGCGTCATAAACAGTTTTTCTTCTTTAATCCGTTCACAACGCTCCTAACTGCACAGAAAGCTGGAACGTTTGCAGGAGCGTGACGGGATTTCACGTCCCATCATGCATCAGTGGTGCTTCACATCCACCCAGGATAAAGCGGCAGACCTTCAGAAGATTTCTCTTCTCTGTGATGAAACGAAAAAAGAAACTCAGGAGAGAAAAACCTGCTTTTTGTTTTTTACTTTTAGTTTGATGCCCGACTGAAAAGATTCGATTTCTCTGAAACGAGCCGTCGGGAGTCAGGATGACGGGAAAATGTTTTCTATCAGTTTGTCTGTCAGGATGAAGGAAGAACTAAACCTGGGTTTTCTGAATGGAAACAGAAACATAAAGGATGAAGGTCGACTTTAAGATCCGGCATGTTTGGTTCTTCGGTTTGGATCAAAGATCAAATGTTTCCATAATGTTCATCTAAATATACAAAGAACCTGCTGACAAACTTTACCAGGCTGTGATGAGGAAAACTAAATATACTAAATATAATTACAATTTTCTTTAGTTTATGTTTCAATCATAACGATGACCAATAAACTGATTCCTGACGTCTGAAAACAGAAACAAACCAAAGACAGAAAATCCTTCATAAATTCAGGAAAATAATTTAATAGACAAAAAAAATAATAAGTGGAGGAAAAAAATAATAGAATGAAGAAACATTTGGTCAATAACCAAATAAATGTTCAACAATTTAAACAAGAATAAAACAAAAACATCTAAAATAAATAAAAATATCAGAATGAATATTTATTTTGATGAATGAATGAGAAAATAAGAGGCAAAAATCAAAGAATAAGTAAAGAAAAATACATCTCCACTGATAAAATGTCATGTGGGCGTGTGTGAAGTGTGTGTGAAGGCGTGTGTGTGTGTGCGTGTGTGTGTGTGTGTGTGCTGGGCAGCGGTGCTGATGGATGCGGCCGCTGCATGGACTTAATTAGCCGTGAACGCCTGCAGAGCCGCTGCAGCTGCAGGCCGTTAACAGCAGAGAGAAAAGCTCCCAGTCTCACAGCCGTGGCCTGAACTGGTTTTAAACCATTAAAGGTTTTCATGGGTGCTGCATGTAAACGTCTAGTAAAGCTGCAGATGAGTTCAGCACTTCAGAAACATGTTTTTCTTTGTTCGCCAAAAGGCCAACATTGTAACTGTGTGATGTTTTCTGAATGAAAAAGCCTCCAGTGGGAGGGATCCGTCCGTCTGTCCGTCCGTCTGCACGGCGTTTTCCTCTTCGGCGGCCATTTTTAGGAGCTGCTCAGTGTAATTATGAACCATTACATGACTGTTGAGAGCCAATCCTGCTGCAGGCTGAAATCTGAGCGAGGCTCTGCTTTCTGACACATGGAGGCCTGTTATTATCAGATCCTCTGTGTGTGTGTGTGTGTGTGTGTGTGTGTGTGTGCGTGCGTGTGCGTGTGTGCATGTGAGTGTGTGGGTTAATCTGCTCTTCAGCTCTGCCAGATAAGGAAGCGGCCATCGAGGAGTCACGTTGTGACATTTTATTAACTGATTGCTCATAAAAAGCTGTAAAGGGCAGAACTGATTCAGGATAAGCAGGAGAAACTTCTCTGCGTTTGGCTGCGACCTCAAACACGCTGACATTTTGGGAAATGTTCCTCGTTAGCGTCGCTCTGATGAATATCAGGCTTGATGACTGCATCATCCATTTCCCACAAGATAAACAGAAACCCTCTGATTAAAATTAGCATCAAAGTCTCTATTTATTGAATGTATATTTTGTGTAAGCTTCATTAAACCACTCAGTTTCTTTAAATGAGTAAAATCTTGATGTTTTCATCACTTAAAGCTTGAAATGATTTCCTTGCTCTGCTGCAGATCTGTCAGAGAAGAAGAGCGACCTGAGAGTCTGCGACGTCTCCACCTGCCGGTTCGGAGGCGAATGCAAAGACGACGGCACGCAGCTCAAATGCGTCTGCCAGTTCCAGGTAGAAACAACAAAATCACTTTCAGTAATTCTGCCTCCACTCATTTAATCTCACATTAATGGATGTCCTGCTTCAAACTAAATATTTAGCTTTAAGCTAACTGAGGTTAAACTTTAAAGTAAATATTTAGTTGAAGTTAAAAATACTAACTATTTAGTTTGGAGCTACATGGCGAAACTATGACTTTAAAAGATCGCTGATAATTTTACCTAACTTTACAAACGGTTCCTTGTTTGGTTCAAATTATTAAGAATATATTTTCCAAATGTATTTCTCCAAAATGGGATTTCCTCGAAGGAAACTTTTTCTGCTTCATCCTGTCGTCTTCCCAATGAGAACGTCCTAATCAAAGCACCAGGCTCCTCTGCTGTTGGTTTTTAGTTTCTCTCAGTATTCAGCTGGTAACAAACCCAAACACTCATCTGGATCTGCGGACCGATCAGAACTCATCGGTCTGGTTCCCATGAAGCGGCGTCAGGCCCGCAGGCCGTCCGGCTCTGATTGGATATGGATCTACAGAACCAAACATCCTGATGGCTCAGGGCAACAGAATCTGATTAGATTATTTTCTAATGACATGAAATTCAAAGGGCTCAGCAGTTATTTTACCTTTTATTCACCACTGTTATGTTCTGCTCTGTTTCCTCTCATTAATCAGAACCTCGGCTGGATTCTGTCCAGTCCAAACAGAGATCTGACAGAACCAACTGAAAACTAGAAACAGAAACTGAGGGACTGATCCTCATAAAGTCTTTTACTTGAGCTTTCAGGATTTACGTTGAGCACGTTTACTGCCGTTGTTGAGTCTTTCTGACCAGTTTGACCTTTGATCCGCAGTGCCACAAAAACTACATCCCGGTGTGCGGCTCTAATGGAGACACCTACCAGAACGAGTGCTACCGACGGCTGGCATCCTGCAAGCAGCAGAGATCCATCACCAGAGTCCATGACGGGCCATGCTCTGCTGGTGAGTCCAGCAAATACACAGAGCCCGGGATAGATACTGACTGAGTCCAGCAAATACACAGAGCCCGGGATAGATACTGACTGAGTCCAGCAAATACACAGAGCCCGTGATAGATACTGACTGAGTCCAGCAAATACACAGAGCCCGGGATAGATACTGACTGAGTCCAGCAAATACACAGAGCCCGGGATAGATACTGACTGAGTCCAGCAAATACACAGAGCCCGGGATAGATACTGACTGAGTCCAGCAAATACACAGAGCCCGGGACAGACTGAGTCCAGCAAATACACAGAGCCCGGGATAGATACTGACTGAGTCCAGCAAATACACAGAGCCCGGGATAGATACTGACTGAGTCCAGCAAATACACAGAGCCCGGGATAGATACTGACTGAGTCCAGCAAATACACAGAGCCCGGGACAGACTGAGTCCAGCAAATACACAGAGCCCGGGATAGATACTGACTGAGTCCAGCAAATACACAGAGCCCGGGACAGACTGAGTCCAGCAAATACACAGAGCCCGGGATAGATACTGACTGAGTCCAGCAAATACACAGAGCCCGGGATAGATACTGACTGAGTCCAGCAAATACACAGAGCCCGGGATAGATACTGACTGAGTCCAGCAAATACACAGAGCCCGGGATAGATACTGACTGAGTCCAGCAAATACACAGAGCCCTTGCGATCCTGGACAGATACTGATGGAGAGCTCAGGGCTAGCAGCAGTTTTAACAACCACCACTAGGAGGCGCTTTAAGGTTTCAGCTTCTGCTCCATAAATTCGTATTATCAGGATTTAATGTTGACTTTGACTCGTTCACTCAAAGTCAACAATCAACGTAAAATAAATGTGAAGAATAAACCCATTTATGAATTTATATGGTCAAAAATTAACACCAATAATTTGGGTTAAAATTATTTATGGTTAATTTTTCATTAATTCTTTAATAATTGTTGCAGTTTCAAACTAAATATTTAGGTTGTTAACTAAATGTTAAGTGTGAAGATAAATATCTGACTTCAAACTAAATATTTAGTTAGTGGGCTTAATATTTAGTTTCAAACTAAAGCTAAATGTTAGGTTTAGTTTGAAAGCTAAACTAAAGCTTTCAAACTAAACTTAACATGTAATGTTTAACTTCAACTCTAAATGTTAAAGTTAAACATTTAAAGCTAAATGTTTAACTAAAGCTAAAGATTTAGCTTTAGCTTGAAGCTAAATATTTAACATATTAAATCTTGTTTGAGGCTTAAATTGGAGCTTTAGCTCAGAGCTAATATTTAGTTTTTAACAGGTTTTGTTGTGTGTTTTTAACAGGCCGGTTGTTGCTCTGAACTCTGCAGATCATCATCAGTCTCATTGATTTATGAGGACGAGTCGGTTAATCAACTGATCAATTTTAATTAGGAGCTTCTGATGAAAGTCATTAAAATCTCCTGGAGCCTCTGAACTGCAATCCGCTCTCCGGTTTCATGTTTCATTTGTTCTTGCGGAACGTTGGAAACTAATAATTCTGCTATTCTGGACGGGTTCTAGAAACTTTAAGATGATTCTTATCAGATTTAAAACTGTTTTAAATCAGTTTCTCATTCCAAACATAAGAACAGATTTACTGCAGCACTAGAGGGAGTCGAATAAAAGAACAGAAATCATTTTATTGATTGTCGAGCGTTTTGTTGATGATGCAACAAAGAAACTAAAACAGATCAAATGTTAAAGGATGCAGCAAACAGACCTGGAGCTGAAATCCAAACAACTAACAGAGAGAATCTTCATCAGTGCAGATGGAGCATCTGCATGAATTAACATTATTATCAGTTTATAGATTTATCATTTCAGTAGTTTCTAAAAATGCTTAAAGCAGTAAATGTTAAACAACAAAGTTTATTAACTTACCTAAGCAGAGACAGCATTCAGATGCTAATGCTGACTGATATTAGCATGCTAACTGATGTTAGCATCAGCATAAAAACCACCACTGCTGTGTTGATGTTTGATTCTGCTGATAATAACCATAAAAACTCTCTAATGTAAAAGTTTTTAAACCTCCTGAATGTTTTCTGTGAGCGATGAAGAGTTTTTACTGAGGGTTAGGGTTAGCAGCAGCAGGACGATCAGCTGACTGTGGAGTCCGATGACCCTGCAGGTCACAGGAAGAGGTGATGCTGCTGCCAGGTTTCATCCTAGCGCTCTTCAGCCTCCTCTTCCTCACCTCCCTGCTGGTTCCTGTTCCACACAGAAACATGGTCTGTAAGATCCGACTGCTTTAGACGAAGGTCTGGACCGGAACACGAGGCGCTGCTTCCACAGCGTTAAGGCTGATTTTCTCTTCTCTGATTTTCACTAAACTCTCCCCGTTTTAACGGCTCGTTCTGATGCAACAGGTTGTGAGTCAGACGTAACGCCACCGACTTTCTTTCATGACGGGATGCAGAGGCTGCTGTGTGGTTTCTATCCGGTTCCAGTCGGCGCCGAAGTGTGAAGAAAAAACTCTGGACTTCAGAAAGCCGAGGAAAAGCTTCATCTGCTGCCGCTTCACTTCTTTAGGTTTGGGCTTTCAGAATCGACTCTGGAGTTGAAGGAGAAGCAGGTTTAATTTTGATGAAATATAACTACTGAGCTGCAGGGGGAGGAAGAGGAGGAGGAGGAGGAAGAGTTATGGCTGCAGCAGAGACGTTGGCGCAGCTCAGAAGAGCGGTTAAAAAAACTCTTTAATGCTGAACGTTAGCAGAACGCCGGGGCAGGAAGACGGGAAGGAAGGAAACGCTTGAATCCATAAGGAGGGAAGGAAAGGACTAAAGAAGGATGAAGGCGTTGAAGAAGGGAAGAAAGAAGGACGCAAGCAACAAACTAAGGAAATTAAAGACTAAGGAAGGACAGAAGTTAGGGAAGGGAGGAGTTAGAGGAAGGAAGGAGAAAAGGAGTGAAGACCTCAAAGGTTAAAGGTCATGGACGGAGGAATGCTCCTTATTGATCAAATGTGATCAATTAACCGTTTAATTTCCACAGCAGCTTCTGTTGATCTGGCGAAGCAGCAGCCGTTAATGAACGTCTCCGTTTTCCTCCGTCTGCGGAGACGGTTCAGAAAGCTGACCCGCCTGAGGTCCAAACGGGCCGCTGCCGGTTCCGGTCCCAACACACACCTGTCCATCATCGTCCCTGTTCACATCTTATTTACGTAAACCTTAAACATTTCATCCACTTTAATTATTTGTGACGTTTAATTTTGACTCGGATGGAAATAACAGATAAAACTGAAACACATGAACATTTATCCCAAAGAAAAACTAATATTCTGCATCTGTGTCAATGAACAAGTAAATACACAACAACTTCAGTGAAAAGAACAACAGCAAACAGATGGAAAGTAATAATAAACAAACCAAACTAAATAATAGCAATAACACAAACTAAACTGGAAATACAGACTCTGGTAATAAAGCTGTCAGGATTCCACCGTTGGTTTCCTTTACATTCAAATGTCTCCATATTTTAGACTTTATGTTGTTTTTTCCATCATGTTGACATTTTTAATTTCTCCTTTGGGAGTTTGAGTTTTAACCAGCAGATGTTACACATTTATTCACAGTCAGCAGAAAACTCTAATTAAGTATTTATTGTCTTTTTCTACCAAATAACTGGGAACATTTCCCAAAATGCACACAGATGAGTCCAACTCCAAATAAATGCAAAATATACTTTTTATGTCTGTTATGCCACAATGATTGGAATTTTTTTTTATTTATTTTCAGTTGCCAGATTTAAGCCAAACACAAATTAGAAACAAGAACATTGCAACATGTTACAGAACCGCGTTCAAAGTAAATTGAAATTCTTCCCAAACGTTGAGAGACTCCAGATCCGACGCTGCCGTTTGGTTTGGACCCACACAGATTCTGTAACAATGTTTGCTCAGAGTTTTTCCATCTGTTTTTATTGAGTGAAACACCTGATAGTTTCAACATTCACTCTTTATTCTGCAGCTCTCAGTTTAATCCTGAAAGCGATTAGTAATAAATGTGATCTGAAGCTGCAGAATGTCAGCCGAATCTATTTAAAGTAAATACAGACTCACTCAGTTTTTATGCGGTTAGAAAAGTTTCTCGTTGTTCTCCGTGTTTTTCTCCAGACTCTGCAGTCGCTGTTTTTGCTGCTTCATCAGTAAATCTGCCTGCAGGGAATCAATAACAACTCAGACATTTTTCACTCGGATCTTTGATATTTAACTTTCTAAAGGCTGAAGTTGAGTTTCACCTGCAAGTTTTAAGCCAAATTTTCACATTTGATCAATAAGTCGTGCTGATAAAGTCACGGACGTCTCCGACTGTTTCTGTCCTTCTCGGATGAAAAACAGCTTCCTGTGGACTCAGAGAGGAAAAGGTGAAGTTTAATGGAAGAAAGCAGCTGGAGTCCATTTCTTAATGCGACACCGCCGTGCCAGAACCTCCCAGACCGGCTTCATTTCTTTAATTCAGTGCATCAGAGCCAAGTTTGGAGCCGGCGCTCCATTTCCTGATGGAGCTGCAGGTCTGAGCCAACCAGACGACAAACGAGTCGGTTTTTATCACATCAGAACCGGTTCTGGTCCGTTAAGGCGCCTGGCTGTGGTCAGGGTTTAACCGTCTTACTGCTGATTTGAGTTGGAAGAATCTGAACTGCACACCCACATGCTAATTAGCAGAAGCTAATACTAAAACAATAAAGCTATGATTTGCTAAGTTAGCAAACTAAATACTTGGTGAAGTAAATATCTGGTTTCAAACTAAACATTTAGCTTGAAACTGACATTTATAAATTACTGATGAATTATGATGAAAATATGACTATAAAAATTAACCCTTAGTTTCTTTTTATCAACTAAATAACCCAAATTATTGCTGTAACTTTTTGACTGTATTTTTATAAATGACGTCACGTTTTGCTCACCACCTGTACAGTTTGATTCTTTGAAACAGAAACATTCAGCTCGCTAAATATTCTAAAAGTTACCAAATGCTAAGCTAAAAATGAGCTATTAGCGGATTAGCAGCCGGCCTGAGAATCATCAACCTGCTGGACGATTCGCTGAGCCTGACCTCTGCTGTCTCTTCTGCCTCCACAGATCCCGGTTCTGGTTCTGGAGACGGAGACGGTGAGTCTCTGTTGTTGTTTTTTCTTTGGGCTATTTAAAGATTTCATTTCCTGCTTCACTTCTGCTGTGACTGAAAGTCAAACAGAAATCAATTACAGCTGAGTCTTCACCAGTCGCTGCAGAGTGTTGCTGTGGCAGGAGGAACGGATGTGTTCCTCCACGCCTCCTCTGATGCATATTAACTGCAGCAGTGAATCCAGCGAGGAGCCGCTAAGTCGTCCCAGAGGAGCAGGCCCAATCTCTCCGTTCTGCGGGGGCCAAGATGGAAGAAGCGTCGACGCCAAATTTGGCAACAGAGACATTTTGCAGCCACCTGTGAGGACGGCCACATGGTCCGGTGTTTAATTTGGCTGCTGCAGGGAGGTTTTATTGGAGACTCGCTGCCTCCTCCATCTGCACGGCGGGATGACGAGCCGCTGCGATCAAACAGTCAAACCTCTGAGATTAATTACTGGAACAGCCTCCAACTCTGCTGCTGGAACTGCTGGAGAATTAGCGGATAAACGGTTCTAAACCCAGAACATGAACTCAGGGACGCCTGGTCATGGCAGTGAAAACATATTTTACATCCTTTAAGTTTAAAGTCGCCCTGCACAAACCCTATGTTTGACAAACAATTGTTCCAGGCGGAACCTTTGTATTCTTGTTTCTGGTACACTCAAAATGCGCGAGCAATATTCTTAATTACTCTGATGGATGAGAGAACTGCTTCTCTCAGCATATTGGGGTTCATTTTTGCAGAAAAAAGTAACAAAATTGGTTGCTGGAAAAGACTATTAGTGTGCTATACGGAGCTATTCTAACCTAAATTAGCATCTCAGTGTAAACATGTAGCAGCTAATGCTAATGTTAGCGTCTACAGTTCACATTCTAAAGATCCAGGAAGGATCCGGGCTTCCTGGATCTCTGGGAAAACTTTGCACCAGCTTGAAGAGCAGATTAAAAACTATCCTAAACTAAACTTGTTCATATCTACTTACACAAACATTTACCAGCAAAAAGAATTTGAATTGAAAATATTTTGTCAATATATTTTGATTAATTGCTCAATTAAGTCTATTAAAAATTTTAATTGAGCACATGGGGAATAAGTATTTAATAATAATAAGTATTTAATGAAATACAGTCACTATAGTACTTATCAGTGAAGCCTTCCCCTTATGAGAACTGTCTGCTCAGCTGGGATTCTGACCCAACACCTCGACGGTTCTGGTTCCTCTGATCTTTGGTTCTTTTAATAATAATAATAATAACTGGAACATTTTTCACACTTTCTAGGTTTTTGGTTTCATTATGTCCTGAAAGATCTGCCCTCATTTAATCCACAGACTCTGGTGTTTGCATCGACATCTAAAGAGTTAGATTCTGTTTTGTCTCGTCCCACAGCCTTTCCTTCAGCAGTGGAGTCTTGTGCATAAACTCACTGCAGCTGTGTTTCTTCCTGCTCCAGTGGAAAGTCAGATCATCTGGCTCCTCTTATTCAGAAGTTACATTACATTTTGGAACTTTTTCTTCTTGCTGACCCTTCATGAGCTGAGGCTTTAACTAGGCCAGCAGCTGTTATGAACTTACACCAATAGGGAGCAGGATTGTTTGCTAAATATTGACATTTTTTCCTGGCTTCCTGACTCATTTTGTTCTTTTGTTGCACTTTAATGATGCTTCCTTTGTGGTTGGGTAACTTTAGCTTTAGCCTGCTTGCTAAATTTGATCCGCTGGATGAACTTTCTCAGCTCTGCTCAGCATTTGGGACGTCGGGGTGATGAAGATGAAGATGAAGGAAGGTAAATGTGGGCTGATGGCATCAGCAGGGTGATTGGAGCGTTCAGCCGTGATGTGAATCATGTGCTCCTCACTTCTTATCTTTAGCTTTATATTTAGTCACAAATGAACAGAATCCAGTAAAATCCAGATGTCTGGGTTAACTGGAGGTTCTGTCAGACGCATCGTCTCCGACATTAAACATTCATCTGGATCAGAAAATCTTCACATTTCTGCAATTTAAGACTTTGTAAGAAAAGTTATTCACAAGACACAGCATACCTTATGAGAATCTAATGACAAAATGTTCGTAGTGGAGACAGGAAGTGGAGACAGGAAGTGGAGACAGGAAGTGGAGACAGGAAGTAGTCATATTCTCTGTGAAACGGCTGGAGCTCTGCTGCTGGTTTTTAATGACCTTTTCCCAGTTTAACGCTGGTCGTTTCTCCAGATAAAACCAGTTCAAAACTCCTGACTGGATGATATTTGTAAATCTGTCAGATTGTGATAAGATCTTCTGTCCCCTCAGATTTACTTCTAGACTTTGATTAGGACGTTCAAAACTTTAATCTCTTCTGAATTTGGCCTAATCATTGGTCACTTCTTCTAAAAACTGAAATTCATCTTCAACTTTCTAAAGAACCCTAATCCCAGATCACCATGCTGCCTCCGTCGTGCTTCACTGTGATGGAAGGTTTTCTGTTCCGTTGTTTTTGTGACCCTTTTATCTTGTTCAGTCGTGGCTGCAGGTTCATATTGAGTTCGATCAGCGCGTTTTCTCCACAGTTTGATTTGTTCTGCTTTCGAGCAGAAACCAGAACTTCCTGCTGCTCCTTCAGGCTCACATCCACATCCAGGTTATTTTTATCTCCTCATATTTATTAAATCATTTAAATTTGTGCGCAGCAGCGGTTCCCAGCTGTGTCAGAGGCATGCTTTGCATAAAGTAAATGTCAGTTTGAGTCTTTTAGCCATTTTCTGAGCTGGATATTAATAAAAATTTAAAGCCATAATGTTGTTCAGGGTCGAGAGCCTCATGCCGCTGATTTCCATTCGCTGCAGAAAGTCTGAGCTGCTGACCCAAACGGTGGTGATAATAAGCTGCATCTGTTTTAGGCTACAGAATCTGTGTTTGGCCGGGATTTAACGCTTGAACAGAGGAACCTTTTTCAGCCAGGAGGCAAATATTAGCGAGAGCAAAGAGGAAAACAACAACAGGAGTCAGAGAGGAAGCAGCGGCGTCCTGCTGTCAGCAGAAACAAAGACGCCGCTCGGCTGCAGATCCACGTCAATCGATGGAGCGCCGACTGAGCCCTCCATGTTCAATAGCTACACACACAGCAGGCCAATCTGTCAGGCACACACACACACACCCCCACACACACACACACGCTTTAATCACGCTGCTGCTCTTAAAGCAGCAGAAAGGCCGTGTTTACGCCTCTGCAGTTTAGCTGCATCGATTTGTGTGTTGATTTTGTTTTGCTTTAATTTTTCAGATGCAGTAACTGAAACGTTCATCCAGGATTTAAATGGAAAAACGCCGAACGATCTCACGACCTTCAGGAACTAAATGTTAGTTTCTGCTGCGTGTTTCCAGGAATTGATCCGTTTCTGCTACCAGAAGCAAAGACTCGATGTGAAACACGCTTCAGATTAAAACTAGTGCTGGAACGGGATTAAAAATTGAACACAGTTAATTTTAGGGTCAGTAAGTAATTAATCAGATTTTATTGAAACTCTATCTCAACAAAATAAGCAAAAGGCCTTTTTGCTGGTAAAATTTGAATTTACAAAATAAAAACAAAGACATTTGTAGTTTTTAATCTTTACAACCATCAGATTGGAGCAAAGTTCGTCTTTCCAGAGTTTCATGAAGCCCTGATCATTCATGGATCTTCTGTAGAAACAAGGACTGTGGACGCTGACATTAGCATTAGCAACATGTTAGCATTAAGATGCTAGTGTTAGCATTAAGATGCTAACACTGGAAACAGTAGCTGTGTTTTTCATCATTAACCTCCTTCGCTGTTTTTCGCTCTTTGTGCGTCAGATTTACGGCTGTACCAGAAACACGACATAAAACTTTTAAATGCTAAAAATGAATAAATTAATAAAATTGGAGCCCAGAAGACCTGAAACACGTGCAGAGAATCTCACCTTTTCCGTTTCCTCTGTGGTTTCAACATGTTGCTGTGGATTAGTTTCCTTCTCTCTGCAGGTTTCAGCTTTTCTTCTGTTTTACAACAAAATTGCACCTGATGAATCATGAAAATGGCTCTGCTGATGAAAGGCAGCCCTGAATAATCCCTGCGGCTCTTTGATACTCGGCGCTGTTAGCGCTTCGCTGCTGGAGAATGGACGTCTCCATGCGAGGTGGCATTAAACGCTGTAATGACAATAACAATATCAGATGATGATGCGGCGCCTCGGTTCCCATTTGGCCGATAAGCCTGAGCGGCCTCTCCACACGCTCAGCTGCGTCTGATAGGAAAGTGCCTGAGCCGTTTCCTGTCGATGGCGGGAAGAGGCGCCGCCGCTAACCAGAACCAAATCCGGCGCGAGCGGCAGCTTGTTTTCAAAATGAAATGAAGCCACTCTTCCGGAATAGAGGCAGAACAAATAACAAGCTGATTATTACTTTCAGCGATGAAGATCTGAAAAAATAAAGAGCTGCGCAGGCGATGGAATTAAAACCAGTTTAACCAGAAACAGTTACAGGTGAATGATGATGGATTTCCTTCAGCTTTAGTTTGACTTTGAGGAAACAGATGAAACTTCTGAAAGTTTTTCCTCTGGTGGTTTTATGGAACATCAGAGTTTAATAAACCAAACATTGAGTTATGAACACAGTGAGTCATTCATCTGCTGTTGGTGTTTTCAGGGCGTTGATTCTTTTCCCCGCTAACAGAAAAACACAGCGAAAACTGGACAGGAAGTTATTATCCTCTGCAGCAGGAGATGCTCTCAGCTGGACGCCCAGAAACATTGAGACACAACTGATGAACGACCAGCTGGATTCATTACCAGAAACTTCCTGGTTCTGGTTCCTCCTCCATCACAGACTGGGTCTACTGGACCTGCTAAAGTCCACAATAACATCCCAGTGACCGATGTTCACCACACCAGTGGTCACCAGCCAGTCTGAGTTTGGGATTAGAGGGATGAACGGGGTCCAGTCCTGTTGGAGAGGATTAACGGGTCTGGACTGAACACAAATGGGTGGATATTTCAGTAGAGGATAAAGTTCAGTGTTTGCTGTTACTGAAGCGTTTCTC
Source organism: Poeciliopsis retropinna (assembly GCA_010277075.1). Lineage (NCBI taxonomy): Eukaryota > Metazoa > Chordata > Actinopteri > Cyprinodontiformes > Poeciliidae > Poeciliopsis > Poeciliopsis retropinna. Next base: position 1,076,081 of record VMRM01000021.1, read on the forward strand.
CTTCTCTGCCCGTCTAACAGACGATGAGGGCTCAGCCTCCGACGGCGGGAAGAAGTTCACCAAGTGCAGCACGTGTAAATATGGAGCCGAATGTGATGAAGACTCCGAAGATGTCTGGTGAGCGAGACGTTAATGAGCAAAAAGTTTTCATTGGTTCACAGATACTTTATGTCACCACTGCTGGCTAACAGGTAGCTGCGTTTAGCTAATCATAAACATTAGCTCTGCTAATGCTAAAATGCTACATGGTATTTAGCCAAAGCTAATGCTAAGCTGCTAACTTCAGTTCAAATTACATCTGCTCTTGAAGGAGTCCGACTCTCAGGGACAAATTTATTTTTGACATTATATTTTATATATTTTATATTTTATTTATTTTATATTTTCCTTTGATATTGTATTTATGTTTATTTCTTGCTGTCCATGTTTTTACTTTATGTGTCATGTCCTTGTTTTAAATAAAGTTATTGGGAGAAACAGAACATGAGGAGAGGAAATGGAACTCCTGCTTAAACAGCCTTCAAAATAAAAGCATGTTTGTAAAAGGATTAAAGCATTCATAAGTTAATAACCAAAACTTCAACACAGACGTTGAACTTTATTCAAAGCAGTCTAAATAATTTAACACTTTAGAATCTGATTCAGAAAAAAATAAGTTCACTAAACATTTTCATAGTTAGCTAAAACGCTAAACCAGAAATGAGCAGAAGTGTTTCTCTGCTGTTTATTACCACTAAAAACATATTTAGGTGACTATTAAATGAGCAGATGAAACATATTAGGATTTCAGAGAGTTAGCTTAATGTCTGAAGGAAGAAGAAACATGAAATGTTGCTTTAAGTTAAAATAATCTGAATGTTTTGGTGCTGTGTGTCAGAAATGGGTTCAGTTTCATTTCCTGGGATTTTGTTCTGATGGTTGACCTTTGCCCTCAGGTGCATATGCAACATTGACTGCAGCGGCCACAATGAGAACCCAGTCTGCGCTACAGACGGAAACTCGTACAACAACCCGTGCCTGGTCCGGGAGGCTTCGTGCATGAAGCAGGAGCAGATCGACGTCAAACACCTGGGACGCTGCCTCGGTAAGGTCACGGCACAAAACACGTCTGAAAATGTCCGTTTGTGAAAAGCGGTTCATGTCAGGCACAGATTGAACACCAAACCTCTTCTGCTAAGAGGTTACCTCCATCTCTGACCTCATGGTCTAGTCCAAGGCTGTTAACGGCTCCAAACACATTTTAAGGAGATGACTCTTTCAGTGACATCAGGTTGAGTTTATCTGTGAAACGCTGACAGGACTAAACATCCCAATAAGCAATAAATCAATTAACTGCATGATAAATTAAAGTAAAATCTATCATTTCCATGTGGACTACAATAGTCGAAGAGATGCTGCCCTTCAGTATCGCTGAAACATTTTAAAAAATGCTGCAAAAATTGGCACTCAGTGTAAAGTAGCCAGTTTGCCCCTTTAGCCTGTTTTCCCTGTCAAAGCTGAACAATAAACAGTTCCAGAGATTTCATAATTAATTTAAATTATTGCTGTTTTACTTGTTTATTTTGGATATTTAAAATGTTTTCCTCTTCTGATTGGTCTGAAATGACAGTTTTATCATTTATCGCAATAATTTCTGTTTTCTGGATCAGCCGAGTTGTGATGTTGGCAGTTTGTTGACACAGATGATGAGCAACAATCTTACTGGAGGCTTTTATGTTGAAACAATGTTTATTTGGTAATAAATGAACCAGAACGTGCCAAAAAACGATTCTCCCACAGCATGACGCCGCCTCCACCGCCCTGCAGTGTTGATTAAAGGCAGGTTGTCGTTTATTCAGTTTCCTGTTCCCAGCTCACATCTAATGTGGCTTTTGAGGTTTTTGCCTTTTTATCATCTGGAACCAAAACTGTCTGCTGATCACTGGATGTTTTCTCTTCTTTGGGTCTTTATCTGTCATCCTGAGAAGTTTGTTGGTTGTTGGTGAAAATCCCACCAGATCAGACAGTCTGGCACCAACAACCGAACCACATTCAAAGGCCCTTAAATCTGCTTTCTTCTGCATCCTGAAGCCCATTTTCAGACTGAACAGGCTGTCGTCTTCATGTCCAGATGTCTCAATCCGTTAAGTTGCTGCGTTGTGATTGGCTGATTTCCTGTTTGTGCTAACGAGCGTTTGGGCTGGGAAAGCTTTGTAGCCTGAAGAAGGAGCTAAAGTTTGTTTGTGGACAGAGTAGCTGAGTTTCAAACAGGATTTCATCATTTTCCAGATTCCTTCATCTTCTCCCTGAGATGTTGTCTAACTTCACACAGATTTACAGATGCGGGACGGATGGCGCTCCTCTCCTGCTGATCACTGCTGGCTGCAGAACCGTGACGGTTTAATAAATCAGCCTCGTTACTGAAACCATGTCAGTCAAATTAATGCGTCTGATCGCCGACGCTTTCAATTAGGAAGCGAACCGAGCATGCAGGCTGTAATACGGAGTTATTAATGCAAACCTCGTCAACGTGACGAAGGTTCTGGAAAACCGACTGCAGCGTTAACATCATGTCTGACATTCAGGCACTTTGGTTTGCTGAGAAATGCAGGATTTATTTTAACAACTTGCAAAGGAAACATTTGCATATTTCCATGTTGGTGCAAACAAATGTTCATTTTCTGATCCAGCAGATAAAGAGGAACTTAATTGTTCACTTACAGCAGGATGTCCACCTAATTAGCTCCAACATTTGCTCCTATTTATCTGCTTCTCTGGCTTCTGCCAAATAAAACTGGTAAAGCTGATGAGCTGCTGTAAAACTGTTACCTCAGCGTTTAGTGCTGCAGACTGTCGTCCAAAATGATTTTATTAGTGTCAACTGAGGAAAACTGAATAGCAGATTGCTAACCGCTCTGCATGAAGTGATGAAAATAAATGCAAACAAAACATTTATGGACAAAAAAAGTTGGAGAAAAGACAAAAGGACAGCCTGAGCCATTGTTTAGTGACAGATGTTTGGAGGTTTTTAAGTCAAACTTCAAACATTTCACCTTAAATTTAATAAATTCTCATTTTATTTTGACCATATGATCAAAGTCAATGTTTGGAACCGCTAGCTAAAAGGTTAGCTGTGCTAATGCGAAAGCGCTAATCATAAACGTAGTTCTGCTAAAGCTAAAGCGCTACAACAACATGTTGCTAACCACCATGTGTCATTAACTGTGTTTCCATTTCAAATGTGTCCATAATGAGGAAGAAAAACTTTGCATTTGGGTGTTTGTTAGTTTGTTCATTAAAAATGCCAACAGATGTTTAAACTTTTGTGACATATGTTTATTTTTAGAAATTGCCATGTTGCCATTAAGCAAATTTTATTTTTGTAATTCTAATTTCTGCAGTTTTATGGTCAAATTAAATGCAGGTAGAGAAACCGCCTTGAATGTTTATGGACAAATAAATTAGCATTAATTCATTTGAAGCTAAGTGTGCTAAGTGTTTTCATAGTTAGCTAAAGCGCTAATTGACATGTTAGCTCCGTTATTAACGGGACCAAACTCTGGATCCTCCTGAATGTTTGGTCCATTTCAGTCCAGTTTTTGCTGATCCATAAAAGACAAAGTCTGGCGACTCTTTAGCGCCGTGTAGTTTAAAGGTCAACTTTATTTATTCTGTTTCTAATAACTGATGCGGCACAAAGTGAAGCTAAAACTTAGCTGGAAATGCATGATAATGTTGCATATAAAAGATAATTAAAAAACAAAACAATAAAGTTTTAAAGCCTTCTTACATTCATACCAATGTTTCCACTTCAGGTCGTTAACGGCGACTAACGACCTGAGAAACGGCAGATATGAAATGAGTTTCCTGTAAAGGACGACTGCTCTCAATCTGTGGGATAAAAACCAACAAACTGAGAGTTAATGAACATTATGACATGAATGCAACCCCAGCCTTTCCTTCCTTTCTGTCTCAGTTCTTCTGTCAGCAGATGAATGAAGTCGCTGTGATCCCAGACACGATGGAGGGATTACAGGTCTTCCTGAGTGTCGGGTTTTTAGAGTGCAGGAATATTTAGAGGGTTTAAGACGGATTGAGTGTCTGTTGAATGGCTGCGGAACAGAGATACCCTTTGGCTTTTTCATTAACCTCACCATTAACAAGAGAAACGACTCCAGTGGATTAAATCTGCAGTTACTTCAGCAGTTTTTACACTTCCAGCCGCTCTCTGATGTCAGGTTTTAAAATATGCAGAAGAATGAGTCAGAGCGGCTTTGATGCTCTGAGGTGCGAGTGTTGCATACAAACCTGATTTGCAGTCGCAGCTTGATGTCTGATGTTGTTCAAAGCCAGAGCCAACGCCCAGAGTGGCTCCGGCCCGCTGCAGCTCACATCAGATTTATGCTTTAGACTCACCTTGAATCCCAAAGTGTCGGCCGCCTCGCCGTCCCTCTGAGCTGCTGGCGGCGGATCGCAGCACGCAGAGATTTATGGATTTCCTGTCAGCATTTGTGGCTTTAAGGCGGCTGTGAGCAGGAGCCTGATTGGACGGTGCCAGTTGGAGGGGAGGGGGGCCGTGGGTGTGTAACGCCCTGAGGTGATGAACACCTGCCCCCCCGCTCTGATCGGCCAAAACACAGGAAACAGATAATAGAGAAATAATATAGAGAGACATTTATAGATCTGATCTAGAGCTGCAGGAGTCACTATGGGTCACATCTGACCAAAGCAAACTAATTTATTTTCTTATAAAACAAAATTCAGAGCAGCAAATTAGCAGCATGCATCACAGCCCCTGGTTACCATGGTTACAGGTTACTTTTAAGTTTATTTACATTTCAGACACGGACAATTCAAAGCGCCTGTAGAAAGACATGAAAAACATCAGATATTAAGAATAAACAGCGTTTCCATCAACCTTGAATTTGTGCAAATTGGAATTACAAAATAAATTTGCTCAAAGGAAAAATACAGATTTTTACGTTTCTGGCAGAAAGTTTTGCTGCTTGGATGAAGTGCAGTTTTGGTTTTCAGCAAAACTGCAATGGGAACAGTTTTTTTACATCCCGAGTCACATGACCAACAACAGGATGTTACTACTGCTGGAAACGACAAAGAGACAACAGGAAGTGGTGGAGGATGATGGGGCAGCCATGTTTTTTAATGACTCGTCTTGTCAACAAACTGATTGTTCATGTGTGACTTTCATGCTGCTTTTTATTTAATGGAAATGTTTCAACTATGAAATTGTGTTTTTTCCACACTCGTGGAATATCAACAGTTTTGTTCACATTTATAATGGAAGAGCAGCTTCAGGTAGTTCATCCTGAATCGCTGCAGTTTCAACATTCATCCATTCATGTAGAAACCAACATGTCTGCTTGCTGTAAAAGTGTTGCTCTGTAGCTGATTTCCACAGTAGAAATGAATGATTCTCTGTGCTGAAGCAGAAATAAAACCATAAACAGACGACAGCCTGGTTTAACTGGAGAGAAACAAAACCAGATTTTCTCCTCAGTTTGCAGATCGGCCCTTTCCAGAGCTGCATAGTGAAACCAAACCCACTCATCCATTTTTAATGCTGCATCGCTCAGGAGGAAATATTGACAATATCTCACCCTGCTCTTTGTCTCCTCCTTCATCCCTTCATCCTCTCCGACCTCCCACCGTGTCACTCGTCTTTTCTTTCATCCTCTCACTTCTGAAGGAAGCAGAAAACACAGAACCGCTAACAGACGTGTGTTTCTGGATTGGAGTGACTAAACTGAAGTGTGAGGCGGCAGAGCTGTGATTCCTGAAAAGTGCGGCGGATCTCATCGAGTTTCACCAGTTTCTGCCGCTCATGTATTTTTAATGCAGATCAGAGTCGAGCGTTGAAAAGAGCTTCGTATCGACCAAAGACTCCAGTCGGGTTTATTGGTGTCTCGCTTTTCAGCAGCGGGGCGGTTCAGAGTGTTTCACTCCATAAAACATCTCAGGAACTAGCAATGAAACCAGCAATAAATCAAAGTTATCACATCAAAGACGTTCAAAGTTATTTTAATCAGCGGTCGATCCAAACGGGTCGTGTTCAGCTTTGATTTAAAGGAAGTTTCAGCATCTTTAGATGCATCCAATCAATAATATATATCGCAATAAATATGTGATCAATTTCAGTAGATAATCCATTGGATAGAATCTGCAATAAAATGAACTCTGATCCAGAACCGCACAGCATTCTGGGAGATGTAGGCGGAGGAAAGCAGCTAAACCTCTCACAGCTAGCTTATTAAGCTAGCTGTGAGAGGCAATAGAAGTGGAAACTATTAACTCTCTCACTCACTCTTTGGTTACCTAGCAACAACCTGCCTTGTAACTTGTGCAGCAGCAGTTTCAGGTTTTGCTTAATGACAAACGTCGACGCAGAGTAAAAACTGTGTTATGTTTGTATGACTTTTTATTTTTGTGTTTTTACTGCCTGGTTGCTGAAATCTGCCACATAAATAAACTTCATTTTACTGGATGTTTGACATTTTATATTAGAAATCACAAACAGAAAAATGTTCATCAAATAAATTTGAATAATGTCCTCTGAAAATGAGCAAAAGTGGTTTTAACCCAGTTTAGGTTGAAAACCCAGAAACCAGCTGCAGCAGAAACATCCAAAGTACAAAAAATCTGTTAATCCAGATTTAATCCAAAGACCTTGAAGTTTCAGCTCCACATCTGATCAGGTTCCAAGAAATAATAAATAAGTTTTGTGTGTTTGGGCTTAAACACACATGAAACAGATCTTCCAGTCAGAGCTGACAGAGAAACAGCAGAAGCAACATGGAGGCTGGTTAAGATTCAGAACAGCTCCTCCTGCAGGCGGCGAGAGAGCATGACGCCCAGTCACAGCGGCTCTGCCAACACAAGCTGCTGCTGCTGCTTTGTTTGTTTTCACCCGTCACTCTCTGACATACACACACACACACACACACACACACACACACGTCGTCTGAGATGGACCCGTCACCACCTTCACTCAGATGAACAGGGTGTGATTCAGACTGCGAGTAAACATCCCCTGATGTCTTCTCCTTTTATTTTGACCTAAAAGAAACACACACACACACACACACCACACACAGAGATTCGTAGACAGGAAGTCGCGCGGTCAGACGATGACAGCAGGATTCGACTGGAAGAGCCTGAGCGTCTGTGATGTAACGGTGCTGGATGTTTGCCGACACCGTTTGTGTCTGAATGTGATTCTCTCTGTTTCCCACAGCAGATAAAGAAAAGCTGGGGAAGAAGGACGACAGCAGCCCCTTCAAAGTCAACGTCTTAGGTGAGGCCGCCACCGCCACATTTACCGGGACCGCTAAAGGTTCCCATCAGCCGCCCGCTCGGTTCTGTTCAGGTCGGACTGTTGGACCGAACACGGCCTCCAGAGCCAACCAACACAAACCTCTGTGGAAATAAACCTCTTATCCAAACAGTTCAGATTAAATAAATAAACTGGAGGATTAATTAGTTCGTCCTTTTCCTTACCTGACACACACACACACACACCCACACCCCCGCACACACACACACACACACCCACACATGTCTGCGCAGCTATCTTTGCGGGGACTTTCCATTGACTTCCATTCATTTCTACAGCCTAAACCTTACCCTTATCCTAGTCCTAAACCTGACCCCTGACCCAAAAACAGAGTTTCCCCATGTGGGGACCAGGCTTCAGTCCCCACAAGGGGCAGTGGGTCCCCACAACGTAGTGTCAGGAAAATGGTCCCCACAAGGTATTAGAAACAAACGCGCGCACACACACACACACACACACAGAGAGAAGTTTATTTCTCTGTTTACACAGCAGATTAATCCTGAATTCAATGTTTTTCGCCTACAAAACATCTGATTTGTGTCACTTCTAAACTAAATCACGATATAATTCATTTCATCTGCAGCCTGAATATTCATGTCGCGTTTTATCCGACTTTTACGCCACTAATGTAAACTGGAAATTACAAAAGAAATCTGAGTCAGTGAAGGCATCACATCCCAACTTCCTGGTCCGACTCCACATCCACACAGAACTGGGTCAGAACCGGGTCAGAAGCTGCTGCGTTCTTCTTCTGTGGTTCACGTTGCTTCGGGGTCGTAAACCTTTAACAGCGAAGTCTGATTCAATCACATTTAATTTGTAGGAAACATCTGAGCTGAGCATCAGGTCCGGCTGTGTGAACGTAGTTTTAGTTTCTCCTAAAAATGGGAAAAACAAGCAAACATTTTCTCAGTGTCCATATCTACAGTCAGAGAAATAATTAAAAGCCCCAGATAAAGTGAGGAGATAAAATAAAACATCTCTAAACCTCACTGCAGAGAAGAGTGACCTCTTGGGGTCACCTGTCTCCATGACAACTAGCATGCTAGCAAAAAGCCTAAAATAACCTGTTAATGTCTTAAGCTCTCCGAAGACTTTAACTGGAAGCTAATATGAATGTGTGGAGAACACATTCATGTCACATCATCTCAACCTCATTCCTGAATACGGTGGAGGATGTGTGATGCTGTGGGTTCTCTCTCTGATCATCGTCTCCTTCCTGTTCAGACCATCGCTGACTCTCTCCCTGCAGCCTGTTAACCCGACTCTGAACCTGCAGCGGAGCAACAACTGAGAATCAACCCAATGAAAGTTTCATTAAGACACAATAAAATCCTCACAGGAAAAACACAGCAGTAAAGTCAGAAGCTGTAAATCTGCTCTGATAGTGAAATAAAGTGAAAGTTTTTAGGAGCTGCTGCTTCGATGCCGACATCTCTCCTGAGTAAACGGACCCACCGTGGCAGAACCGGGTCGTTTGTCCTGCTGCACAACAAAACATTGAATTTACAGATCAGGGAGGAAATGAAATCGAATCTGCAAAGTTTTACGATCTCTGAAATAATATCAGGACTGAAACATCCAGCGAACGGATCCGTCACACAGATCACTAACGGACCGACTGCGGTTAAAACTCATGAAGAAGAGTTGAGTGACAGTAACTTATGTTAACAAAGCAGATTTTTTTTTTATGATTGCAGCACAAACAAACATTTTTGCTGCACAACGTTTGACACCAATCTTGTTAGATCTGAAGACGGTGAGTCGGTTTCACTCAGATCAACGCAGGTTGAAGTTAATAGAAGTGATTTAAACTTTGGGCCTTTAAGGCCCCCGTAGTTTTCACCTGCGGATCCGTTCGGACTCATTCAGGCCCAGTGAAACGCTGCTGATGCTGCTGATGCTGCTGGAAAACATTTTCTCTCTGCTGACCTTCACTGACCTTCACCGACTGTCTAACCGCAGCCTCCTGTCGCCTGATTTTTATTTTAAAGTGTTTGCTTTATAAACAGACCCACAGGGTGAAGAGTGGAGTCTTCTGACAAACAACTCAGCTTTTATAAAATCCTCTGCAAGTAAAACACCAAAAATCCTGGAATGTTCTGGATTTAGTTTTTATTTTTCCTCCCACTTGAAAGTGCAGATAAAAACATTTAAAAATTAAGTAAAAAATGATTATATTTAACACAAAGACATGTAAAATATTAAAATGTGTAAATTAGAAGCAAATACAAAGATGTGATGTCATTTTTGCCATTTTTGTGATGCTAACAGGTTATGCTAACTGGCTTTCTAACTCCTTGCCTTTCTAATTTCCATAACTCTGTGATGGTTAAAAATCATGCTGGTGTTTTTATTCCTCCATCCTCCAGAAACCACGGGTCTGGACCAGGGCGAGGGTTTCTACCCCGGCATGCCGATCCCCTGCGCCGACAGCTACGCCGGGTTCTGCGTCCATGGGAAATGTGAGATCAAGTACAACATGGCCACCTGCAGGTCAGCCTGAATTACACCTGATTTAACATCAAAACGCAGCTTTTAGCTCAAAAGCTAAAAGCTGCTCAGCTAACCTTGTGCACTAATGCTGCTGTTTTTGTGCAGCATTAGTGCACAAAGCAACAAGTTTGTTGCTTTGTGCACTAATGCTATGAGTTTTTTGGATTGTTTTGTCAGGTTTGCTCGGTAATTAATTCTCTGTTTCTCTTATTAATAAAGTCACAAAATGGTGGAAATACTTTGCATGTGTTTTTCTGCATTTTCTGATTTTGTTGCTGGTTTGCTGCAGTAATTTGCTGCTTTCTGATGCTGGCCTGTTAGCATGTTGCTAACGTAGCGTGTTTCCGGGTCCAGGTGCGACGCCGGGTACAAAGGCACGCAGTGCGACGAGCCGCAGGACTTCAACATCCTGTACGTGGTTCCCAGTGGACAGAAGCTGCACTACGTCCTGATCGCTGCCATCATCGGAGCCGTGCAGATCGCCATCATCGTTGCCGTGGTGATGTGCATCACCAGGTAGGAGAGCAGCTGATTTCACTAAAACGTTTTATCATCAGATTAATGCACATCATCAGGACTGGAAATATATATTTAATGAGAGCAAAGTTTTGATACAGTCAAATGAGTTTAAGTATTTTTTTATTTGTAAAACTGATATTAAGGCATAAATTCACAAGATGCTCATTAATGTTTTATTTAAAATCACATAAAATGAGCTTTCCTCCATACGACTTTATTCTGGTAAAATAAAAATAAAAAAATAAGAAATTCTTAGCCAGTCCTTTTAAATAAAGATGCATTAAAATCTCATTTACTGAATTTTTGTGACGATAAACATAAGAAATGTTTTTTTTTGTCTCGGTTTGTGTTTCCAGGAAATGTCCGAAAAACAACCGCGCCCGCCGGCAGAAACAAAACCTCGGCCACTTTTCCTCGGACACGAACTCCCGGATGGTATAGCCTCGTTTCCGGACGCTTCTCTTTGATAAGTATTTTTCTTATAAGGTGGGAATGCCGATTTTTTTAACAGTAAGTGGGACATTTTTTTTCTCCTGGGGGAAAAAAAACAATAAAAGAAGAATCCGAATATTTATTTAAGAGGCCTTATTTTTCCTGGTGGATTTTAATTTTTCTTTTCCAACCGCCTGCATTTTGTTGAAATCTTTTCGGTAAGCTGGCTAACGAAGCAGCGTCTGCCCCTCTGGAATGTGCTATTTATTGATTTCTATTCATGAAAATCTTTCCCCGCCTGTTCTGCTCCTTACTAATAATGTCCAGCTGATCACCAAACGTAGTTTGTTTTTAAGTTTTTGAGGCTCCAATAGATTATTTAGCTCTTTTTGTTTGGTTTGAAAATTTCTTTTATGGCTTCAGTTTAAATAAGCTAATAATTTATAAGGATTGTTTTTGTTTTTTTAAATAGTTTTTACGTTAGCTTTGGTTCTGACTTGTAGTTCTTGTAAATTAGCATGACTTGTGAAAACTGTGTACTGTGGTGTAGTTGAAACTTTTTACCAGGAAATGTTTTGGACTCGTCCGGTTCGTCCTCGTCCCGTCGGTGCTGAAGGGAAAACCTGGCGCTCGGTGTTGAAACGATGAATGTGGGGTTTTGGAAACGCGAGGACCTACAGAGGACATCATGTGGACGTTTACTGAACGGCTAGAGGCTGGAATGTTTTCTGCATCCTTGTTCGTATTAACAGGGAGCTGAAGATTATAACCAGGGACTTTTTGACATGGAGGAAGTCTCGGGTCTTTGAATGTTGTGTAGAAGTTTTTTATTATTTTAATTATACATTTTCTTCTCTGTGACACATTCCAAGCACATGGAAACCCACTGAGAAATTCCCTTTGGGAATGTGTGAAGCCCGCTCTGCCGTTTCCTGCTGGTATAAACAGGAATAAAAACGTGTCTTTAAGATGTTAGTGGTGTGCAGGTAACTTACTGCCTTTTAATTTTTTATTTAATTACATTTTTTTGTCGTATTAACGTTTTGAAGTCTTGAGCCCAGTTCTTGGTTTCTGTGTCGGTATGTCCGTAACGATCCCAACGGGTCAATCTGATGTAAATCATTGTCCTTTTTCATGTTGTTCCCAATAAACAAAAGTCAGACATGTCAGATCATCGTCATGTTTTCTCCAACAGAGATCATTCCTGCTCATGTAAATACAGAAACAACGTCTGCAGCTTTTCTTTGTGATTAAATGTTGGTAGTTTATAAATAATGCATTTATACAAGTGATTCTCAACATGCAAAACTGAAAACAAAACATTTAAAATTCACTAAATGTGGAATCATAAGCATCATAGTAGATCACAGCGGTGAGCAGCGCTAACCTGCGGTTATGATTAACGCTAGCCCTGAAGCGCTAATCATTAGCTCAGCTAACCTTACGCTGCTACACCAACACAGTATTTTTTATTTGTTTATTTATTTGACAGAAACAAGAAACGGATCAAGACAATCTGATGCCTGAGTCTCAGAGTTTATCATCGTAGCTAATTCACAACATCCGTCGCTAGCAGGACCTTTAACAGTCGATTAAAAGTTGCAATCAGCAGAATAAAATAATGAAAAAAAGATACAAAACAAAGCATTTTAAAATTACTGAATCTGAACAATTACATTAATTAAAAATTAGTTCAATTCTGGTTCATTAGCCAGTTCTAATGGGAGCTAATGCTAACGCGCTAAATTCAACCATGCTAATAACTACCATTATGTGTCCTCAAAACAAGTCACACATATGTGTATTTTTACATGTATTTATTTAATTAACGCCTCTGTTTATGTAACTTGTATTTTTCTCATTTGTTTGTATTTTTGATATTTGTTCATAAATGTTTCTTGGAAAACTAAAAAGAGAAGATGAGAGAAAAACGAGCATGAATTTAAAGATCCAACTATTTAACAGTCAATACACATCAACACAGATGTTAAACTTTATTCACTTAAAATAAAACAGGTGAATAAATTAACATTTTAGAAGTTAGATGGAAAAATTAATTCAGGGGAAGCTAAGTGTGCTAACCATTTGAAACATTAGCTTCACATTAGCTTCACATTAGCGGTTTAGCAAAAATGTTCCTACAATTGGAAGATTATTTAAATTAATAATTTTCAGTTATCTTATTTTCATATAATTAACATACAAACAAATGTCAAACGAAACGCCTGTTACCATTAAAGCAAATCCTGTTCAAAAACCAGCAAAGTGATTTAAACAGCAGCAAACATTGTTTTATTAACCCTTAAATGTTATCAGTTCATATTGGACCATTAATAACAAAAAAGTAACGATTATTTGCTTCGTAAATACAAAATGGAGGTGGTGCGTCACCAATAATCTTCCGGTATGAAACAAATCCCCAGGATGAAACATCAAACATTTCTCCTCAGGTACTGAAGGGGGGAAAAAAAGCAGTTTTAATAAAATGATTTTGGCTCAAACCTCTTCAATGTTTCTGCTTTTAGCTTTTTTATTTTTGAATCCAGTTTGTCTGACCAGAACGGCTTTATGTGCTTCATGTAATCTGGTCAGAGGAACTGAAATTCAGGTTTTCATATTATGACACATTAATTCTTGCATATTGTTCTCAGTTTGTAGCGACACCTGGTGGCGCTGTTTCCTGTAAACACCTGCTCAGTTTTAGCAGCTCCATTAATTACTGCTGGTGTGAATGTGAACCAAAACTACAGAGTGACTGAGATCAATGAAATATGAAAAATCTGTCACAAAAAAACCTTGCAAGTGGAAACAAAACTAACATTTAGGAACATTTCTAGCAGCTGAATGATTATTTAACTTCTGATGTGTTTGACTTCCTATGCATCCTGTGTGAAACCCTTTAATAAACTCAGATAGAAAGCAGGACTGAAACCTGGTCGACGACTCTTCCTCTATCCGTTTTATTCAGCTTTACACTCATTTGCATATTTATTACACAATTTAATATAAAATCAGTGAAAACATCCAAAACACTCAAAGGAATCAGCCTGTGGTCTTCATCGGTTTTTGTATCTTTGAACTGAAAATGTTAATGTCAGACATTAAAACTGGATTTTCTAAGTTTGAATTTGTGCCGCGGTCCGGATCATTTCCGCAGCGGTTCTGTTCTGTTTGAGTCGGGTTTTCTGGACCGGGACTCCAGGTTTCTCCACCAGGTTTCTGCTGGCTGTCGGCCGTTTCTCTCATTGTGAATAAAGCGTGTTTGACATGTTGACGTTGTGCATGTAGACCCTGAGAGGCTGTTTTAAAATAAAACCAGTTTTTATTCACATCAAACTGCTGCTGTGTTGATCATTTATATCTTCTCTGCATCCTGTAAACTTACACTTTCATTTGTCTGTTTTTTTCTGCATTATATTCATATTATTGCTCATTTCAGTCCCTCCATATAACCTGTAAAACAATAACAGAGCTGCTTTAAAAAGTCTTTTTTCCTGGCAGTTTAATCAGCCCCAGTTATTAAAGCGCCACAAAGACATAATTGCTCCCTGGGTTTCATTGTTGGTCTGTCCTTTATGTTTTATTCCAGGTTTTATGGGTCATTAAATGAGCGAGACGTAAATCATTATTATTAAAGTTTCTCAGCCTGTTTTAATGGCTCCGGGTCAGTTGATTTGTTTTATCCTGATTCTTTTCCATTTGCTACATATTATTATTTCTCTCTGTAGTTAAATAATTTTAAAAGAACATCAGAGAAATATGAATAAATATTTCCACTGATTATTCTTCTAAAACCTGTTTGATCCATCTGACTGCTGAAACCTGAAACATCAGCAGGAAATTAGTTTTTCATGTCAACCACATTTCACCGCTAACCACAAAGCTAGCTGCGCTAACGCTAACGTGCTATGCAGACATGTTGTTTAGCGGAAGCTAAAGCTAATGCGCTAACTTTGTTTCAAACCCTTGGTTTTTTCTTAATTTTTGTCCAATAATCAATGTTTTAAAACCAGATGGCTCCACAAACAGACTTTCATTATGTTCAGTTTGTTCAATGCAAGGAAAAATCTGTTTGTTTTTAAATAAAATTGATTGTTAAAACAAAAGGTGAAAAGTTTGAATGAGACATTTTTTTGATTTGGAAGTTGACTGTCATGTTTACCTCATTACTGAATCGGTTATGGAGAAGCAATAAACTCTGTGGTTTATATATTATATTATTCCTGGTGACCTTTACTTTTTGGACCACATGTCATCATGTTTGGTGCTGAGCCTCAACCTGAGCTCTGACTAACGTCCTGCAGTGTTTCTGCTGCTGCATCAGGCTCATATCAGGCCAATTACAGAAACTCTGGGAGTTTGTGGTTGAAAGCAGGGACAGATTAGGTTGTTTATGGCCTTCAGCCATTATTATAAATCTCCACCCACGTGTCAGCTGAGCCAGAACATCATTAACTGTCTAATTAAAAACTGCTTATGAACAAACCGAATAAACCAACAGCAGCGAGAGGCGAACGGGGCGTCAGAGGCATGCTGGCCTGTAAATGTATATTTAAAGGCTGAAGGCTGTTCGTGTGTGTGTGTGTGTGTGTGTGTGTGTTGGGGCAGCAGCAGCTGCTCGGTTCTGTCCGCTGCATTCAGCAGGCGCTTCACATGACTCCATTGTTCAGGAATTACCTCCAGTTCTCCACCAAACCTCAGACGTTTCCTCTCTCTTGGTATCGAAGCCCAAAGATTTTATGAAAACATCCAACGTCACGAGATAAATGGTCTCCATGACGGACAAACGCTACAGCTGTCGTAGTTTTGTAGTTGTTGAGTGCAGCGACGAGACGGTTGGGCTCCATGTTGGACTGGAACCGGCGGCTCCGGAGCCACATGGGGCCCTGAAGACCCTCCAACGCTCAGGATTAAGATGCAGTTACATTGAATTCTAATTTTAAGACATCTTAATGTCTTAAAATGCTAGCGTGTTTTTTATTACGTGTTAGCTTTAGCCTGAACTGTTTCATACGACAAATCCAAAACGTCTCCACTCACTGTGATCTTCTCTGCAGGTTTTATGCAACATGTTGAATATTTTGGCTTCTGCTTCCCTGGACAAACCTCGAATAAATAAAGTATTTTTGAATTAAATTGAAACCTAACCACATTGCTAAATGTTGACAATCAGTTTCCATCGCTGCTGTTAGCGGATGTAGCTTGTGCATCAGATATACAGATGTACCAGAAACATGCAAATACAAACGTTCCATTTGGAGCTTTTTAAATCAACAAAAACAAAACAAAAATGTAACTAGTTACCTAATTAATTAATGAATCAACGTTAAAAACTTCTTCTTGTTACAAGAACAATAATTTCCCGTTCGGCCTGCAATGCATCTTGGGATAACATAAACTGAGACATTTGTAGAAAAATCAAAATGGCGCCTGTGTAACGTTATATCTTGTACTCCAGGAAAACAGGAACTGATCACTTCAAATTAAAGGTTCCTAGAAATTCTGAGCAACTTTGAAAAGTAAATTATGATCTACAAGAACACTTTAGTGTAATTTCTAGCATTGGAGCAGATCTTAATTTAAGTGCTTACAGCACAGTTTCATTTAAATAAATTGCCAGATGAAAACGAGGCGGTTTGTTTATAGAGCTGATGCTCTGGAGCCTTCAGCTCTATAAACGGCTTCAGATCTCAGTGTTTGGACTTTGCTGCCCAGGGGAAGTGAAAGGGCAGCTCTGATTGCTCAGAGCAGGAATGGCTGCAACTGCCGATGCAGAAACCAAGGATGACTCCTGCTGATGTACATGTTTCACAGCTGCTTACAGGAACAGAAGTGGAAATTATTGGAAATTATGAATCACTGTGCATGGCGGGTAACAAAGCGGCGCAGGACTCAGAGGGCTGTTTGCATCGCCTGAAATGTCAACGTGTCGCCTTACAGGGAGCTCGTATTTTTAGCTTGGGCGGTTCTGCAGGCTCAGAGTTTAGTGCCTGGCCCAGGTCCCATGGAGATCTGAATCAGGATCCTTCAGTGTCCTCACACCTATTTTTAAAGGGGGGTAGGTGGAGTTTCCCGTCTCTGTTGCGCCCAGACCTGAGTTTGGGTCACAGCGGTTGGGTGTTGCCACTCTCTGGTCTCCTGCTGGTCCCCCAACGCTCCTCCGACCGAACCTGTAAATTTACTACGTTTTCCAAAACATCCCCAATGGATCAGCACAAGCTGCGCTCGGCAGGCGTCCAGGAGAAGCTGGAGATCGTCGGGGTGGAGGACGAGGCCGGCAACCCAATCAGCGCCCTCACCATCCTGTCTCTGCTGGAGCGCGTGGCCGGCATCATCGACAACGTCCAGTCCTGCCAGCAGCGCATGGAGGAGCGTCAGCTGGAGCTGGAGAACAACATCAAGACCATCCAGGGCGACGTCCTGAAGCTGGCCAAAGACCACAGCGACACCAGCGGCACCGTGGAGAAGCTCCTGCAGAAGACCCGCAAGGTCAGCGCCAACGTCAAGGAGGTCCGCACGCGCGTGGAGAAGCAGAATATCCGAGTCAAGAAGGTGGAAACGACGCAGGACGAGCTGCTGACGCGCAACAAGTTCAGAGTGGTCATCTATCAGGTAAGACGAGACGCTGCGAAGGTCTGTTGAGCCGTCAGCGCCTGGACTGAACCCACAGGGTCGAGTTCAGTGTCAGGGTGTTTCCCACCTGATGGGCTCATAAACGTGGTTTGATTTGGAACCAGAACTTAATCATCTGCTCCACCTGCAGCTGCTGTGGTTCTGAGTCAAACCAACCTGTTCCCCTCCTGGCCTGTGGGGGCGCTGCACCAACAACCACTGAAGGAAACGACACAAAATCACTGAGAGCAACTTCCTTCTTCACCAGATGGAAACAGAAATGGAGGCGTCAGAGTTTAGGGGTTGGAGGATTTTTCTTTAGCACATTTGTTTTGGTTGAATTTACCCAGAATGCCCTGCGCCCTCGTCCACTTCCTGTTCACTTCAACCAGAAAAAGAAATGGACTAAACTGGGCTGGTGTGAGTGAATTCACCCTGAGGGGTTTCCTCCATCTTCAGGCCGACATTTTAAAACCAATCAGCCTGATTGATCTCAGCGCGAACCGATTATGAACCCATCTAAAAACATTGAAGCTCAAATCTGAGTTTAGTCAATGAAGAAGGTAGATATTTTTCTTTAAGAGGAACCGTAGAGTAATTAAGTAGCAGGAATAAAGGAAAACTGAACCAGATGTTCAGTTGAACTGATGCAAAGAGAGGCAGCAGCAGCAGCTGCAGCTGCAGCTCTGCTGCAGGGCTGTGAAATGAAGCCCTCGACTCTATCGCTGTAATTCATAGGAAAAGCTTCATCATTACAGAGAGAGGGCAGCAGACCCTGATCAGGTCGGCTGAAAGCAGGAGAGGCTCTGCAGGTTGGAGCTGCCAGCAGCAGCATCAGAGCTCGGATAAGAACCAAATGCCTGTTTCACCTTCAGGAACATGTTCTGATCCGTAAGAGTCCGAGTCGCCAGGAGCCAGGAACATAGACGGCCTTCATAACGGCTGCTGATCAGTCCATTTTCAGGCAGAACATCAGACGATCTACATATTTAGATAGAATAAATATTTCACTATAAGTATTTAGATTTTCAATAAATATTTAGCTTAATAATTAAATATTCAGTTTGAAACGGTGACATTTATAAATGAATATCTCTAATCATCTAATTTATCTGAAGAAGAGTTGTAACTATGCATTCAGTGGAGGGAGCCGTGGGAGAACTGGGATTATTGGAAACCAGTTGATCATGAAGATGAACTGGTTTCCAGAGTGGATTAATCAGGGCTGCTGCTGGTTTCTGTCCTGGTCGATGCTGAAGGTGGAGCTGCAGAGAGGACAGGGTCTGGTTGGAGGTTTCAATGAGGAGGATTTTTAATATAAATTCATCCTGGATGTTTTTTACTGAGCCCAGAGAGTTTACACAGAATCATGTAGTTAATATAGACATTAACTAGGATACATTATTCTGTATCCTGGCGAAAACCACGAAGAAGAAGAAGAAGACAGGAAGTGGTTGGAGGATGATGACTTATCATGTGAACAAACTTATTCACGTGATTTTGTTGTTTCTTATTTAATGGAAATACTGAAATTATGTTTTTTTGGTGGAATATTGAGATTTGCAGCTAATGATGATCTGATGACAGATTATGAAGCTTCATCAGTTTAGCAAATTATTAAAATCTGCTAACATGTAGCTCCTCTCTGAACACGCAGAGGCTAACAGGCTTATCTCGTCATGGTGCAGAGCGCCACCATCAGGACACATTAAGAAGGAACAATGAGAGCAAAGAAATCAGGTTTTTATGATTTAGTTGCCTAAAATCGTTGACAAGTTGCTTCTGGTGTTTGTCAGACTGGTTTGCCTCTTTTATCTCTTCTTCATGCTAAACGTTTCATTTGCACATTTAGCGTCTTATAAACTATTTTTTGGGCTGTAATCTTGATTGTGCGTCTGAGTAAAAGCTGCAGAGACTCGTTCAGAATGGAAACCGGAGCTCAGTGTGCAGCGAACAGCTGCTGTGGATCTGTGACAGAGGGACCTATTCTGGGATGGCAGCATTCTCCCGCTGCCAGGAGGGACAGGCCAGAAACTGCTGCCGCCCGCAGTCTGAGGCGCAGCGCCACCTGGGGTCCATAAGCAGGACAGCTGGAGCTTCACAGGGCAGCAAGAAGGAGATTTATATCATGGGAAATATTTGGAAAAGACCTGCAGGGCTCTGCGGCCACCAGGGGGCAGCATATAATCCAAACACTGGTAGCTGTGACATCAGTGTTTCGTACTTTGATTCTGGATGCAGTCTGGATTTAATTAGGACAAAAACGGCGAACCAAAGTAACTAAAATCATCTTCAGGTGTTGAGTTCAGTTTTCATTTTTAGCTTTGCTCATGAATCTGCTGTCTGTACATAGCTGCTGTCTGCTCCTTCAGACTAGCCAGCAGCAATTAGCAAACATCTGGTGGAGCAGCTGAGCTCACTATAGGAGCTGCTGCTCAGAGCAACGCTGGTAAAAACGATAAAGGGTTAATAGAGGAGCCATGTTGGGACGACTTCCTGGAGGCGGAGCTTCAGAAAGAGCAGGAGTTTCTTAAAGAGACAGAGCCACAATTTCAAAGTGTTAAATTACAAACACTCAACATGGCACATAAAGCGGCATTCATTTTTCCCTTTGAATCTATTCTCAGGACATTTTTAAAGCCAGCAGTTTGTTCTTTTTTTTTGGCAGCTGAGAAATGAGTCTGTTTTTATCTGCAGCCTCAGCTGAACATCACCATTAATAAACGCTTTCTCCCTGTGGCTCCACCGCCTGACCCCGTGGTCCAGTCCGGCCGGTTTGGTCCCGGCGGTCCGACCTGGTGTCGGGTTTCCTCCTGAGGGATGTGCTGTCGTTTGGCTGATACGGCGCGGGCCGCGGCGTTCCTCCTGCAGCCACAGGAGGAAGAAAGATGGCGGCGGCTGGTAATCAGGCGGAGATTGATGGCTGCCGCCGTTCGCCACGCGTTGCTGAAATGTTTCAGAGGTCATAGTTTAGATTGTGATCCTGCTGCATGCTGGGTAAAATATAAACCTCAGCAATTACTGATTCCCTTATTGCGTTTATGATCCAGTTTATCTCCCTGAGTCTCTGGTAAACGGAGGTTTATTTTTTAAAATATTTTTATAATTTTTGGAACTGAGGTTTTACTGCAGTTAATTTCTGGAGATGTTTGTGTTTCTTCGAGGCCTGTTTGACTTTAGTTTGGTGAGTCTCTGCACATCGCTGGTGTTTTAAGGAATCCTTCTGATCTTTAAGCCCTTAAATTTTCATGTTGTTTGGCTCTTCTTCTTTTCAATATCCGTTTTGGCAGCATTTTTAAAATAGAGCCCTGTAATGGTATTTTATTGGGATTTTATAAAACAGACCAACACTAATAATGTTTTTTCAAAAGTTTTTGTACTATTGAACAATTTTAATCTGAAAAGTGTGGTGTGCATTTGTAAACATCCAGCCAGAGAAACCAGATCGAAACCTATTCATGTGTTTGAATGGCCTAGTCAAATTCAAAAGGACACTGCACTCCTCTTAGTTAAATTTGAAAAAAGATTCTCAATTTGTGACTTTTTAAAGCTTCAATAATTGAGTTTATTTATTTGCTTTAATTTCTGGATGAATATTTGGGCCAAAATAAGAGATTTCTTAATTACTAGACTAAAGTCACAATATTATCAGAATAAAGTTGTAAAGTTATGAGAAAAAATTGTTTTAGTGAGAGAAAAGCTTGGATCAGTTTATCAATATGTGACCAGCTCAGAAACTGAATCTGATTCATTCTGAATAGATTCATTTATCTAAAGTCCTACTGGTAATAATTTGATTTTGATGCTTTAAGAGATTAAATATTTCTTAATTTGCTAAACTGATACGAAAGCAAAACTTTACAAAATGCTCAATATTCGCTCTGTAACGTCGCTCTGTAACGTCTCTCTGTAACGTCGCTCTGTAACGTCTCTGTAACGTCTCTCTGTAACGTCGCCCTGTAACGTCTCTCTGTAACGTCGCCCTGTAACGTCTCTCTGTAATGTCGCTCTGTAACGTCTCTGTAACGTCTCTCTGTAACGTCTCTCTGTAATGTCGCTCTGTAACGTCTCTGTAACGTCTCTCTGTAACGTCGCCCTGTAATGTCTCTCTGTAATGTCGCTCTGTAACGTCTCTGTAACGTCTCTCTGTAACGTCGCTCTGTAACGTCTCTCTGTAACGTCTCTCTGTAATGTCGCTCTGTAACGTCTCTCTGTAACGTCGCCCTGTAACGTCGCCCTGTAACGTCTCTCTGTAATGTCGCTCTGTAACGTCTCTCTGTAACGTCGCCCTGTAACGTCGCCCTGTAACGTCTCTCTGTAACGTCTCTGTAACGTCTCTCTGTAACGTCGCCCTGTAACGTCTCTCTGTAACGTCGCCCTGTAACGTCTCTCTGTAATGTCGCTCTGTAACGTCTCTGTAACGTCTCTCTGTAACGTCTCTCTGTAATGTCGCTCTGTAACGTCTCTGTAACGTCTCTCTGTAACGTCGCCCTGTAATGTCTCTCTGTAACGTCGCTCTGTAACGTCTCTCTGTAACGTCGCCCTGTAACGTCGCCCTGTAACGTCTCTCTGTAACGTCTCTCTGTAATGTCGCTCTGTAACGTCTCTGTAACGTCGCCCTGTAACGTCTCTCTGTAACGTCGCCCTGTAACGTCTTTCTGTAACGTTTCTCTGTAATGTCGCCCTGTAACGTCTCTCTGTAACGTCGCTCTGTAACGTCGCCCTGTAACGTCTCTCTGTAACGTCGCCCTGTAACGTCGCTCTGTAACGTCTCTGTAACGTCGCCCTGTAACGTCTCTCTGTAACGTCTCTCTGTAACGTCGCCCTGTAACGTCGCTCTGTAACGTCTCTGTAACGTCGCCCTGTAACGTCTCTCTGTAACGTCGCCCTGTAACGTCTTTCTGTAACGTTTCTCTGTAATGTCGCCCTGTAACGTCTCTCTGTAACGTCGCTCTGTAACGTCTCTCTGTAACGTCGCCCTGTAACGTCGCTCTGTAACGTCTCTGTAACGTCGCCCTGTAACGTCTCTCTGTAACGTCTCTCTGTAACGTCGCCCTGTAACGTCGCTCTGTAACGTCGCCCTGTAACGTCGCCCTGTAACGTCGCTCTGTAACGTCTCTCTGTAACGTCTCTCTGTAATGTCGCCCTGTAACGTCTCTGTAGTAACGTCGCTCTGTAACGTCGCCCTGTAACGTCGCCCTGTAACGTCGCTCTGTAACGTCTCTCTGTAACGTCTCTCTGTAATGTCGCCCTGTAACGTCTCTCTGTAACGTCTCTCTGTAATGTCGCCCTGTAACGTCTCTCTGTAACGTCTCTCTGTAACGTCGCTCTGTAACGTCTCTCTGTAATGTCGCCCTGTAACGTCTCTCTGTAACGTCGCTCTGTAAAGTCGCCCTGTAACGTCTCTGTAGTAACGTCTCTCTGTAACGTCTCTGTAACGTCTCTCCGTAACGTCGTGTTTTTGTCCCGTAGCTCTCTGTGTGCTGTGATAATCACAGCCTCTGAACTTCCTGTCTCTTTCCTTCATCACCTCTCGGGTTATTAATACATTCTCTGACCCACATTCCCAGCCGGTGTAATTATTGTGTCGTTTTCAGGCTCGTTCTGACAACGCCTCCGTGATTAATGAGTGTGATCATTGCAGGTGGCCACAGCTTCAACCTGATTAACTCGCTCCCGCAGCCAAAGGCGCAGCGGGGGAATTTTCCTGCTGCACTTTCTGTTCGCCCAGGAAAACATGATCTGCTCAGTTTTCAGATGTTTAAATGAAAGGATGAATACCTGCTGAGGTTAATGTGCACTGTTAGTGCGTCTCTGCAGAATTATAAATACCTGAGCTTTAATCCTGAGAGGAGCAGCAGATGGGAGGTTGTTATTACACTTTTTGGTTTTCTCTCTGTGACCTTCTGTAGAAATAGGGAAACTTGATCTCATGATGACGGATGTGTTTTCAGACAGAAACAAGGGGCTGCAGGTCTGACGGCGTCTCTGAGGAATATAATGTTTCTGTCTGAGCTGCTTCGGTTTAATAAGCAGCAGAGTAAATTTATCTGTAATGGAGAGAACAGATTGGTTTCATCTGCTCTCGGACAACTGAGCCGTCCGCCGAGATGGAGCAAACGTGATGTATGATGAGGTGGAGCTGCTACAGGGGAAGGAGTCAAGAAACAGGAATATTTCAGAGAAATTCATCTTAATCAGCTAATGGAGAGGTTTAAAGTTACTACCCACTCCTGGTTTTGACTTTACTTTAACTCCTTTGCAGCATTTCTTTCTTCCGTTTCTGTGAATGAAGCTGTAAAATATAAACCATCTCATTGAAATGACCTCAGCTGGTTATTACTGGTAATCCTGTTACTTATGACTGTAATATTTCTAACTTAGGTTTAAATTCTGCCAACGGCACCAAAAAATGCCATTTTATTCAGAGTAACCCGACCCTACCACTAAAAACTGTTTAAATAGAGACACTTTCAGGTAGAACATTTTTATTATTATTAGACTCAGAAACTTAAAACTTCTGACATTTATTTTAAAGATTATTTAGCCACTTATTGTTGTGTCCAAAAGTATTTACACCCCAATCAAATGAAAACTGAAAACTAAAATAATAACAAATAATAATTTAATAATGTATTTTATTACCTTTAGACAAATGCTTGTTACATTTTTAATGAGAAATTAATTCTTTTGGAAATGTTGTATTTCAGCAGGTTTTACAGTCGATGTTTGTTAAGGTGTGTTCACACCAGCTCTGTTCAATCCACTTTAGCCGAGCTGCGGTCCGTTTTCCTGGAAAGTCCGGTTCCTTTGGGACGGTGTGAACGCGTTCCCAAACTCTGATGGGAGCCAGAGACTGAAATCTGGTCCGCCCAAAAACCTCGGCCTCAGTTTGAGCAGAGATGATCCAAAAGTAGGAAGTGGATTACAGCGCAGGGCATTCTGGGAAAATACAACCAAAGCTAACAAGCTAGCCTAGCGCTAGCAGCAGAAATGGCTCCTGGTCTTTAGCCAAAGACTAAAGAGAAATCCTCCAACACTAAAATCTGACGCCTCCATCTTGTTTCCATCTGGTGAAGAAGGAAGTTGCTCTCAGTGTTTTTGTGTCGTTTCCTTCAGTGACACTTCTTGGTTCTTGGTGCAGCGCCCCCACAGGCCAGGAGGGGAACAGGTTGGTTTGGGTCAGAACCACAGGAGGTGGAGCAGATGATGGAGGTTTGATCCCAAATTTAACTGATTTTACTGGAGTATCAGGTGAGAAAACAGTTAGTTTCATTTGATTATTTAACTAAAGTTTATTAACGCAGCCAAGAAGCCTGTAGATGCATATTTGACACAAACCACGAGATAAAATGAAAGCACTTTTCCACCATTTACCATGTTGTAAGAATTACTGATGAATGTCATT
The DNA here is from genome assembly GCA_010277075.1 of Poeciliopsis retropinna. Lineage (NCBI taxonomy): Eukaryota > Metazoa > Chordata > Actinopteri > Cyprinodontiformes > Poeciliidae > Poeciliopsis > Poeciliopsis retropinna. The sequence goes on from VMRM01000021.1 coordinate 1,100,878, forward strand.
ACAAAATGTAACTTTAAAATAACGCTGTTGTTTTTAAGTTGTTGTGAGACCAGTTCCACATTTCTCAGTTAATCTCTGGTTTCTCAGTTAATCTCGGGTTTCTCAGTTAATCTCTGGTTTCTCAGTTAATCTCTGGTTTCTCAGTTAATCTCTGGTTTCTCAGTTAATCTCGGGTTTCTCAGTTAATCTCGGGTTTCTCAGTTAATCTCGGGTTTCTCAGTTAATCTCGGGTTTCTCTGCGTCCTTCAGGGTGAGACGGAGGTCCCATCCGTGGCTGTCACCAAATCTCCCAAAGGACTTGGACTGGAAGGCCTGGAGATCGAGCCCGATGCCTACGACATCCCCGCCGACCTCTCCTCCGACGAAGAGTACCTGAGAGACGAGGAGCCGGACCCGTCTCGAGCCGCTCGACTCAAGAAGTCCATGGTGAAGAGCACAGAGACCCTGAAGGCCGCCTTCTCCAAGGAGAACATGAGCAAAACCAAAGACAACCTGGGCACCAAGTTCCACAGCCTGGGCGAGAAGGTGATGCCGCCGGAGAGGAGGGAGAAGATGCAGCAGGCAGGGGAACGGCTGAAGCAGTCCGGCGAGCGGCTGAAGGAGAACATCGCCAAGAAAGCTCCCACCAAAGAGACCTTCCGCATCAAGCTGAAGAAAGAGCGGGCCGTCGCCGAGGGCCAGGAGGGGGCGGAGGGGGAGGGCGAGCCGGCCAAGGAGGAGAAACCGGAAAGCGCCGCAGAAACAAAGAGGGAGGGGCCGGTGGAGGAGGCCGGCGCCACCCGGGTGTCAGAATAACGTCCTGAGAACCAGGAACTGGGACACTGCAGGAACCAGGTCTGAGATGTTAGAGGATTGTCTCAATTAATAAAATTACTGTGGTCTAAATCTGGACAATTACTGATAAAATCTGTGAAATGGAGCCATGGTATTGATGTAGAGGGGGAGACGGGATCAGGTTGTAGAACATGTGAGTCCAAACGGGTCGGAGAGCCGATGGAGGAGGACAGGAAGGATTCTGAATGTCGACACTAAACGTACATTTAATCCTGTACAAACGTCCAGTTTCAGAAGGTGAAATTGTCTTCAGCTGGTCAGACTGGTTTCTGTCTGGGATCAGAGGCAACAACCTGCCTCAGACACCTGAACGCCACACAGGTTAGCTTTATTTAAGATTGGAAAAGTTCAGGATTCTGGCATCAAAACGGAGAAATCTGCAGTTTTATGGAGAGTTTTTAATGAACAGAGGAGCAGCAGCAGGTTGTAATCAGAGTTCATTCATCTCAGACCTTTTCTGAGTCGCTGCTTTGATTGGACTTTAAACTTTCTCCTCTTCAACCATCAGAGGCTCTGAATTAATCCAGTAGAAATTTGGCTTTTAAAGAAAATTCATTAGTTTGCTTTAGGGGCGCATCTTTCTGTGTCATATTGTTTTATTATTTTTGTATTGCTGCTCTTCATTTACTGCAGTAGAGTAAGTTATTTAGGTTTATTTTGGGTATTTTGATCATATTTTAGGTCTGAAATCCTTTTTTTTTTTTTTACAGATACTCAGAAAATCCTAAATGCTGAAACAGGAATAAAAACTAAACTGTCAGTTTCTGTCACTGTTTGTGTTTTGACTTGTGTAACAAAACCTGGATCAAACAATAAAACATTTGTTACAGAAACAAGTTTCATTTTTACTATCATTATTTATTTGGAGAAGAAAAACAAAAATAATAATTGTTCTGCGTTTTGAAAGCTGGTAATTGTTTGGTTTCCTGTTAGATAGTTGGTTATTGATTGTGGTTGGTTGTTTTCATGGGTTATTAATTGGTTTATTGGTTTGTTTTGATTGGTCGGTTGGATTTTGGTTGTGTTTTAACAGTTTGGTTGGTTAGTTAGGAGCTTCTGCAGGTGGTTAACTGGTTTGAATGGTTGGTTGTATCCATTCAAGCTCATCCCTGTGTCTGATGATTGGTTAGTTTGGTTGTTGATGATTCTGCATTTATTCATTGTTCTTTCTTGCTTTCTCCTTCTTTAGTTCCTCCTGTTCTGTTTTTATTTATTCACAATGAAAAGAAACAGATTTTTTCTGTGATAAACCGTTTTCTGTCGTCCTGACTCAGATTTTTTTCTCCAGATTTGTGTATTTGTCGGTAAAATCTGTTTGCCAGCAGCAGAGAGTCTGAGGCTGTAATTCAGTCCCAGAGCAGCTGAGAGATGAAGACATGAATGAGTCCTGGGGAATCCTCTCCGTAAAACTGTCTGAGTTGACTCTGCAGGTTGCTGGTCGTTCTGTGGGGAACGAAGTGGAAACAGAGACAATTAAAAGCCAAAACATTAAACCTGTGTCTGTTTTCTCTTGGAAGAAATGTTAGTTTAGGTGTAAATGTTTTCTGTCATTGTAACTATCTTATTTATTTTCAGATTTTCATCTTTAAAACCAGAATTTACTCATAATTTTCTACCTTTTTCAGTCTGACATCATTAATCCCCCCAAACCCCCCCGTAGCTCCGCCCCTGGTTTGAAGCTTTCTGCATGTCAATGTGCTGCAGTCGCTGCTTTACATGCGATCTGCTCTGCAGCTCTAATTCCAGCTCCAGTTTGCCTTTATAAGCAGATATTACCATGTTTCACCTGTTGCAGCCCGACAGACATCAAAGCTGCAGAAGAAACGTCTGTAATGAATTCCTCCTCAGAGCCAAATCCACCAAAAAAAACATAATTCTGATTTATTTCAGCACTTCAGAGAGAAAGAGTGGAGGACGCGGCGGCGGACTGATTGCTTCTGCTTCATCTGTTTGTTATGCATTAGCTGAGCACAATTGAACTCTTGAAGCAATCTGCTGAACAGCCTTGGGTGAAGACAGGCGAGCGCAGCTCCATTAAGACGTTTTCATTTTCCCTCTCGCAGTGTGAACACTTCTCCTGTCACAAACACTCCAGGAGTCTGTCTGAGATTAAATTTGTTCACAGGTAAAGCCGGAGCAGAAGCTTTTCATAAAGTAAAACGTTGCTGCATCCAGAGGCCGCAGCGTCTCGTGTTCCTGCTTTGTCTCCTCTGACAGATACAGAAATACAAAAACCCATTTCTGCTCCACAAAGAGACACAAACCTGCAGCAACACGATGCAGCGGCAGAACAAGAGCTGGAGGAAAAACACTGGCTTTAAAAGAAGCCATCAGATTTTAGCTTTATTTCAACAATCTGCAATAAAACTGAACAGATACTGTCTCCACAGTAAAAACATGTTTTTATTAAGTTTGCCCTCTCAAAGTCTAATAAACTCTAATAAAAACAAAACACTGGAACTGCAAGATATTTTAAAAATCCAAAATTTAAAAAAAGAACAGAAATAATAAATAATTAAAATATAAATTAAAATAAATAAACTGAAACTATAAATAAAATAGACTGTGATGTTTCTACAACCAAAAAATCTCCTGCTGCTCCTCCTCCTGCTCCTTCTGCTGCTCCTCCTCCTCCTGCTCATGCTCCTCCTTCTGCTCCTCCTCCTGCTCCTGCTCCTCCTCCTCCTCCTCCTCCTGCTCCTTCTGCTGCTCCTCCTCCTCCTGCTCATGCTCCTCCTCCTGCTCCTCCTGCTGCTCCTCCTCCTCCTGCTCATGCTCCTCCTCCTGCTCATGCTCCTCCTTCTGCTCCTCCTGCTCCTCCTCCTGCCTGTCAGTCAGCGTTCAGGGAACATAATGACCCACCAGGTAAATCATCGTTGAAACAAGTGAACCTTCTGCTGGGGGAGCAGAGGAGGCGGAGATGCGCAAACAAACATTAAAACCTGCTGCAAATACTGCCCTCTATCTGCCGACCGGCGAACTGCAACACGAAACACGGCAGTAGAGGAAGAGTTCAGTTTAAAAACTTTATTCATCCCAGAGGCAAATTATCTTGTTGTAGCTTATTTTATTACCTTTGAAGAGGTTTTATCAAGGAAGCAGTCTGTATCTCAGTGGTTCTGAAGAAGCCTCTGACTGAAGATGTTAAAACACATTTTAGATCACAGTCTGGATGTGAGTGGAGCCCCCTAGTGGTCCGTCACTGCAGCACTCTGGTAGCTTATTGAATATTTCATATAAACTTAATAATTTGATCTTTTCATTTCTGTTTTAATATATAAATTCTTTTAAAGGTATTGGCTTCTTCCTGGTGAATGGCTACTAAGTCATTAGTTCACATTTTTATAATAGTAGGAAGCAGTACTAGGCACACTTTGGCTAATCCGCTAATAGCAGAGCTAATTTGTTTCTTTAGCACATTAGAGGTTCTGCTAAATTTGAAAACATTTAGCGCACTTAGCTTCACAGAAATGAAAAATTTCCAGACTCTAAATCTCTAATTTTCTTCCAGTTGAGTAAAGTTCAACATCCTGGTCAAAGTTTTGATTACTGGCTGTTATGAGATGTTTATATTCATGCTCTTATTTTGAAGAGGGTGAATACTTTTTATGCTGTTTCTTCTCCTCATGCTCTCTTCTTTTCCCAAAAGACTTTGTCTCAAATGAAGAAAAATGCAAACAATAGAGAAATGGAGGACGATATATATATATATATATATATATATATATATATATATATATATATATATATATATATATATATATATATATATATATATATATATATATATATATATATTTATGTGCTGTAAGTAAATAAGACAGTTATTTTGCATAACACACTGATGTGTCAGTTTTCCTTCTGCAGGGATATTTTATAAAATAGACGAGGACTCTAAGGCACCAATTTGGTCTTTCTTATTATTTTTCATATCTAACTGATTTCTGAGGAGAGTAAAATGACCAGATCATCTTGACTGAACGGTGGAAACTGACATTTAGAGACATTTATTTCCCAGCATCCTCCTCACCGCCTTGACAACCACGTCAAGCCCCAGGTGCTAATTTATCGCTGAAAGCGGTGAAAACCTGTCACCTATCACCTCTGTTAGAAAACATCCAGCAGCGTAATGGTCCTCAGATTGGAGATATTTCTGTGCAGCGGCGCATAAATAGGCCGAGTGACTGATGCCCGGCAGGCCGTGGGCCGCCTGCCGGGCATCAGGCGAGGAGGATCATTACCGCCTCGCTCAGGTTAAGCTGCGGATCCGCCCTCGTCTCTCCTCACCATTAGCCCTCCATCCAGCGGCCGCCAACCCAGCGGAGGCGGCTGACATGCTGTCTGGTACACAGCTTTTACAGTTAAACTGTCTTCCAATCCACTGATTTAACTGATCTTCATCAGTGAGACGGCTTCTGTTCAGGCAGTTTGCTGCTCTAAAGGGTTAATCTGTTTGCTGACATAATGCCGAGGCGCAAAGACATCAGCAATGGATGATCAATATGGGATGAAAGATTATTTCCAAACACCGAAGTCCAAACATTAGTAAGAAGTAGGAAATGCTCAGCAATTAACTCAAGTACCCAAGAGCTCCATCGTAGACCCTATAGGTTAAAGGTCATTAGACAGCAATTAGATAAAAAATAAGGCTAAAGGAGAAAGTCTGCATTTGACTCCTCACACCAACTGTGAAGCACGGAGGTGGAGGGATGGTGATGGGGGTTTGTTTGCAGCTACAGGAACTGGGAACCTTGAAAACCAAAATATTCCAGAGTTAAACATGAGTCCGTCTGACAGCAGAAGCCTGGTCCAAACTGGGTTATGAAGACTAAACTAAGACTGTAGCGCCCCCAATGGTTGCTACTTCATTGTCACAGGAGGGTATGTTCAGTTTGAAGCTAGCTACTGATTAATGATAGTCCAGCATCAGTAACTGATCGGCCGGCGCTGGCAAACCAGGAGCGAAGTATCTAGCCTTAGATACTTTAGCATTACCCTTGGATACCCTAGTATTCTCCTCATTTGCCAGCGCTGGCCACTCTGTTACTGGTGCCAACCTACCCTGATCAGCAGCTAGCATCAGATTGGCTATAGCCTCCTGCCACAAGGATATATTCGCAATAGCCTTAATTTTGTCCCTAATACCACACCATAGACTCATATATGGCTGACATTCTCTTTCCTAAGATTTTAGAAGATTTAGATTTTTAAAATATTTTTACTGCATCCAGTAAAAATGCATGAACCTGGTAGATTTTTTTTTCTTTTTGTGGCTGCAGCTCAGCAGGCGGCGCTGCTGTCGGTGAGCCTGTCAAGAAAAGCTCAGACAAGCAGGCAGGGAGCAGCGAGCAGATAAAACAAACACCCCCTCCCTCCTCCTTCACACCTCCTGCTGCACCGCTGGGGAGGAGGCATGAATTATTCACCGAAACACACACACTAACACACACTGAAGGCGTGAGGAATCACTGGGGAATACTTTACAGAAGGAGAACAATGATGCTGCAGAATAAAAAACAACATAAAGAGAAGTAATAAAAATTTGACAAATAACAACAGTTAAGGGTTAAAACATGAAAATTAAAGAACAAAATTGAGTGTTTTGATTGAATTAAAATGATCTAATTTAATCTCCTTTCTGAATTTAAGCATGCAGTGATTAGCAGAATAATATCATATAACTGTATTATATACTCTACCAATTAGTTATCAAAATGTATTGTGGAGCATTCAAACATTTTTAATGTTTTTATTTCTAGTATGATATCAATATGAGATAACCTAAGGAACAGTGGCAACGTTTTTAAATAGGGAACGTTTTTATTCATTTACTTTTTTATGGGAGGTGATGAAAGACTCTTTTTTTTTAGATCTTTTTTGTTATTAAAGTGAAATTTTACTCTTAAAAGATGAAGGAATGTCGTTTCCCAGCAGGCGGCGATGTGCAGCTCCAGTTTTTGGAACCCGGCAGTAAAACAAGAGAAGAAGAAAAAGGACGACGGTTTAGCTTCTCCGCCGTGACAAACTGGTGTCTTTAAACGATTCTAGGAGTTTATTATTAGGAACACATATGTACTGTTTAGATGTTTAAACGTTATCAAAACAGAAATCTTTAACATATTTATTTAAAATTGGACCTAAAGATTAAAACGGGTTAATTGCTGGCAGCTAACATTAGCCACATTCGCAGCTGCGTCGGTTTGAGCTCTGTTGCCCTGGCAACGGATAAGCATAGCATCAAGGAGGCCACGAACCGACTCTCCGAACCTCATTTAGCTGTTTTTACCATTACTATTTTTAAACAAAAGTCTCCGGGATGGCTGAAGAGGGAAGACGCGGAGAGGAAGAGGAGCGGGGCCCCGGAGCGGCGCACCGGGGGTTTGTGATGATGGAGAACCTTCTGGAGAAGCTAAAGCTGCTCAACTACGAGGAGGAAGTTCTGGTGAAACACAACATGAAGAGCCTGACCAGGTGAGACGGACAGGTGAACACAGGTTAATACAGAGCAGCTTTCTGTTTATCTCAGGAGTAAATGAGCAGATAAAAGGTGTAGATGAGAGAGAAAACATGGAGAACCATAATGACATTTAAATATGAATAAACATGAAGCTGGTCTGTTTTAGGTTCTTTAGAACATTAAACATGGAGATGTTCTGATCCAGAAAAAGATCCTGGTACCACCACTCTGGAAAACATTCTGATTTGTGATCTCCTCAATTTATCACTGAAATATTGAGGATTATTGGGATTTTTTGTTGTAAATGTCTTCATATTGTCAGAAAATATCTTTAGTTTGATCATTTTTAGGCATAAATGAAGACGGTTAGCAAGCAGCTCACTAAACTAACATTTTCTCTCAAACATTTTATTTTTTATACATCTGTTTTCATTTTTACTTGGCCTGTTGCAATAATCAATTAATCACATGATAAATTAAGATGAACTCAATTGTTCCCATTTGCATTATTTATTTATTTATTTTCTTTTCTCTCTCAACCAAAAACTGGATGACAAAAGTCTCCCGTCATTTTGTTGTTTTTTTAGTAACATGCTAACAATGGAGATGCATTATTATATTATAAATATGTGAAATTAATTTACACATTTCTGAGATTTTTGCATAAATTTCCTCCTCTGTGTTTACATAATTTTCTTTGTTTTTTTCTGTGATCTACATTAACACTAAATTTAAAAAGACTAGGGAGATTGTGTGAAGAAGTTCTGGTTCTGGTTCTGGTTCTGGAGTGAATGATTGTTATCATATGATGTGAAGGTCCAGGCTCTGTTTCAGTTTCCTTCAGTTCTAATCGTGTTCGGGTCGGTCCATCTGCCAGGCATTACTTCGTCTCCAGTCCGTACCTGGCGTCCAACCCCGGTGAGCAGTTCTACATGTTCACCATCATCGCTGCCTGGCTCATCAACGTGGCGGGGCGGCGGTTCACCGAGCCGCAGGAGTACGACGAGCCCAACGCCACCGTGTCCAACATCCTGGCAGAACTCAGAGCCTTCGTAAGTCTGGCAGATTTAAACGATGGGTTTTGAAAACGATCGGTCCGGTCCGGTTTGGTTCTGGACTCTCGGTGTTCTTCAGGGCGTGAAGGTGGACTTCCCTCCATCCAAGCTGAAGTCGGGCTCCGGTGAGTTTGTCTGCTTCGTGTTGGACCGCCTGGCAGAGGAGGCGCTGAAGAACCAAGGCTTCACCTTCAGACGGTACCGACCGGTCCTGAAATCCACCAAAGCTTTGACCCGACAGGATGTGGGAGGGTTTCATTTCCTGTTTTCTGTTTCAGGCCAAACTACCCTGCAGAAAACACAGAGGAAGAGTCGGTGATGGACAACGACGCGGAGCTGACGCTCAGCAAGGTGGAGGAGGAGATGATCGTAGGTTTATCCACCAATGGTTCTGATGAATCAGAACCCAGTACTGCTGCAGGTTCTGTCAGGAGGGTCCGACGGGTCTGACTGTGTCTCTGACCTCAGGAGGAAGCCGACGATGAGGAGGAGAACGTGATGGACCTGGAAGCGCTGAAGCTGCGCAACGCTCACGCTGTGAGACCAGAGAAGAAGAAGAGTTTCCTGTCGGTCTGAACCCGACTTCCTCCCTCTGATCCGGTTCTGTGTTCTGGCAGGAAGCAGAACCGAGCTCCAAGCCGGACGACATCCTGGAGTCCACGGTGGACGCCGCCGAGTGGAGGCTGGAGGTGGAGCGGGTTCTGCCGCAGCTCAAGGTCACCATCAGGACCGACAACAAGGTCAGAACTCACCTGGACTCACCTGAACCGCAGCGGACCCGTACGGTTCTGATGCTGGTTCTGACTCTGCTACGCTTCTCCAGGACTGGAGGATCCATCTGGACCAGATGCATCAGCACCGAGACGGGATCAAGTCGTCGCTCAAAGACACAAAGGTGGGTTAATCCAAACGGACCCGGCTGGTTCTGGACGGTCCAGCTGGTTCTGGTCGGACTCTCACCCCGCCATGTTTGGTCCTGCGTGTCTGCAGAGCTACCTGGACAAGCTGCAGGACGACATCGGGAAAACACTGGAGAAGGTGAGCAGCAGAGAGAAGTACATCAACAACCAGCTGGAGGCGCTGATCCAGGAATACCGCAACGCTCAGGCCCGGCTCAGCGAGGTGAGACCCGCTGACCCAAAACACAAACCAGAACCATTAACGGTACCGGGAGCTGATCGGACTGTCCTCCATCAGGCGAAGGAGCGATACAGGCAGGCGAGTGTAGGAGTGATGGCGAGGACCAGAGTCCTGGCTGAGGTCAGTGAACACACCATCAGTCAGTGAACACACCACCATCAGTCAGTGAACACACCACCATCAGTCAGTGAACACACCACCATCAGTCAGTGAACACACCACCATCAGTCAGTGAACACACCACCATCAGTCAGTGAACACACCACCATCAGTCTGTGAACACACCACTATCAGTCAGTGAACACACCACTATCAGTCAGTGAACACACCATCAGTCAGTCAGTCAGTGAACACACCACTATCAGTCAGTGAACACACCACTATCAGCCAGTAAACACACCATCATCAGTCAGTGAACACACCACCATCAGTCAGTCAGTGAACACACCACCATCAGTCAGTAAACACACCACTATCAGTCAGTGAACACACCATCAGTCAGTCAGTGAACACACCACCATCAGTCAGTAAACACACCACCATCAGTCAGTCAGTGAACACACCACCATCAGTCAGTGAACACACCACCATCAGTCAGTGAACACACCACTATCAGTCAGTGAACACACCATCAGTCAGTCAGTGAACACACCACCATCAGTCAGTCAGTGAACACACCACTATCAGTCAGTGAACACACCACTATCAGCCAGTAAACACACCATCAGTCAGTCAGTGAACACACCACCATCAGTCAGTCAGTGAACACACCATCTAGTCAGTCAGTGAACACACACCACTATCAGTCAGTGAACACACCACCATCAGTCAGTGAACACACCACCATCAGTCAGTCAGTGAACACACCACCATCAGTCAGTCAGTCAGTGAACACACCATCAGTCAGTCAGTGAACACACCACCATCAGTCAGTAAACACACCACCATCAGTCAGTCAGTGAACACACCACCATCAGTCAGTGAACACACCACCATCAGTCAGTCAGTGAACACACCACCATCAGTCAGTCAGTGAACACACCACTATCAGTCAGTGAACACACCATCAGTCAGCCAGTGAACACACCACCATCAGTCAGTGAACACACCACCATCAGTCAGTCAGTGAACACACCACCAGTCAGTCAGTGAACACACCACCATCAGTCAGTCAGTGAACACACCATCTATCAGTCAGTGAACACACCACCAGTCAGTCAGTAAACACACCACATCAGTCAGTCAGTCAGTGAACACACCACTATCAGTCAGTGAACACACCACCATCAGCCAGTAAACACACCATCATTAGTCAGTGAACACACCACCATCAGTCAGTAAACACACCATCAGTCAGTCAGTGAACACACCACCATCAGTCAGTCAGTGAACACACCATCATTAGTCAGTGAACACACCACCATCAGTCAGTAAACACACCACCATCAGTCAGTCAGTGAACACACCATCAGTCAGTCAGTGAACACACCACCATCAGTCAGTAAACACACCACCATCAGTCAGTCAGTGAACACACCACCATCAGTCAGTGAACACACCACCATCAGTCAGTGAACACACCACCATCAGTCAGTGAACACACCACTATCAGTCAGTGAACACACCACCATCAGTCAGTAAACACACCACCATCAGTCAGTCAGTGAACACACCACTATCAGTCAGTGAACACACCACTATCAGTCAGTGAACACACCATCAGTCAGTCAGTGAACACACCACCATCAGTCAGTCAGTGAACACACCACTATCAGTCAGTAAACACACCACTATCAGTCAGTGAACACACCACTATCAGTCAGTGAACACACCATCAGTCAGTCAGTGAACACACCACCATCAGTCAGTCAGTGAACACACCACTATCAGTCAGTGAACACACCATCAGTCAGTCAGTGAACACACCACCATCAGTCAGTCAGTGAACACACCACTATCAGTCAGTAAACACACCACCATCAGTCAGTGAACACACCACTATCAGTCAGTAAACACACCACTATCAGTCAGTGAACACACCACCATCAGTCAGTGAACACACCACCATCAGTCAGTCAGTGAACACACCACCATCAGTCAGTAAACACACCACTATCAGTCAGTGAACACACCACCATCAGTCAGTAAACACACCACCATCAGTCAGTCAGTGAACACACCACCATCAGTCAGTGAACACACCACCATCAGTCAGTGAACACACCACTATCAGTCAGTGAACACACCATCAGTCAGTCAGTGAACACACCACCATCAGTCAGTCAGTGAACACACCACTATCAGTCAGTGAACACACCACTATCAGCCAGTAAACACACCATCATTAGTCAGTGAACACACCACCATCAGTCAGTAAACACACCATCAGTCAGTCAGTGAACACACCACCATCAGTCAGTCAGTGAACACACCACCATCAGTCAGTAAACACACCACCATCAGTCAGTCAGTGAACACACCATCAGTCAGTCAGTGAACACACCACCATCAGTCAGTAAACACACCACCATCAGTCAGTCAGTGAACACACCACCATCAGTCAGTGAACACACCACCATCAGTCAGTGAACACACCACTATCAGTCAGTGAACACACCACCATCAGTCAGTAAACACACCACCATCAGTCAGTCAGTGAACACACCACTATCAGTCAGTGAACACACCACTATCAGCCAGTAAACACACCATCATTAGTCAGTGAACACACCACCATCAGTCAGTGAACACACCATCAGTCAGTGAACACACCATCAGTCAGTCAGTGAACACACCACCATGTTTTGTCTATTTCAGATCAGTGAGGAGCTGGAGAAGGTGAAGCAGGAGATGGAGGACAAAGGCAGCAGCATGTCTGATGGAGGTGAGGCTTACTCAGCTGTTTCCCTCCCCAACATGTCCGACCCGTTTTCTTCCTGTGTCTCTGTGTCTCCTTCTGGTCTGCAGCTCCGGTGGTGAAGATCAAGCAGAGCCTCACCAAGCTGAAGCAGGAAGTGGTGCAGATGGATGTGAGGATCGGCGTGGTGGAGCACACGCTGCTGCAGGCCAAGCTCAAGGAGAAGTCCAACATGACGCGGGACATGCACGCCACCAACATCCCTGATTCTGCCACTGGAACCTTCACCTAGAACCGCTGAGGTTCTGCTCCTCAGCGGCACCGGGAGTCCCAACAACTTGTTTGTCAAATACGTGTTTTATTGCATAAATACAAATATTTATTGAATTGTTTTATATATTTGATACTTTTCTTGTTTAAATAAACTGAAACATCTTTTTCTAAATAGCTAAGCTAGTTATTACACAATATGTCCACTAGATGTCACCGTTGCTGCTTCCAAATCAACATTTCTACCTGATAAAAGCTGAAAACAGGAATGAGAAAATTTCCTCAATATTTCAGCTGGTATTATATTGGAAAGTCAACCGATACTCCTCAAGACCCCTCAGTTAAAGAGGATGCTGACACCTTCAAAATAAAACACCTGCTTCACCAAAGTGTGATTTCCTGAAATAGTCATAGTGGGAGATTTTAAAGAAGTAATAGACATTTTTATGTAAAATAAAGTCTACAAAAAATATGCTTTAAATAAAGCCAAACATTTGAAAATTTGTAAATAATGAGAGTTTGAGATTTGAGCAGTTTATAAGTAGAAATATATTTTTGTCTCAGGGAAACCTGATTTAAAAATAAATATAAACATGCAAATTCAAACAAATTAAGAAAAACAGAAAAATAAGAGCAGGACGATGGACTATAAGAGCAAACATAAGAAAATTAGTAATTCATGCAAACGTTTTTAAGGACATAAAAACCTGATTCATAGAAAATTATCTGTGCTTTTACTCTGAAGGTTCTGACCGGAAGCTGGTTTTGTTTTTCTATCGCGACAGCATCTGCTGCTTCCGGTGAGGCGAGGCGGCGACAGCCGGGCCGACAGACTTCTGTAAAACCGAGACCTGGTTAACAAACACAAAACAAACCAAAGGAAACAAAGGAAGGAGGTTTTTACGGAAGGAAGAGGATTTATTAGAACTTCCGGTGAGGAACCGAAAGGAAAAACAACCCGGTGAGTTCAGTTCCGTTATTTTCCCTTTTGTCTCGATTTGAGCAGCAAATTCAACAGAAATACTGAAAAAAATCACTAAAACAAGGAAAACACATTTAAATAAGCACTTCTTAATTTTTATTCAACAGAAACCGCCTTCAGTAACTTTAAAAAGTTAAATATTTTCACAATTATTGCTTTAATAACAGCCTGTTTTCCCCTTTATTTACAAAGAAACCCCAAAATATATATTTTCCTTTATATTTCCGAAAGGAACATTATTTTAACTATATATTTTTTAATAAATTCCAAAACGACTATCATGGAAATGCTGACAGATGCAGCTAAAACAGCTTCAAACCCTGATAATTACAGTGGGAGCAGAAATACAGGAGGATCAAATATTTTAAATGATGCACTTAAACATTAAAACTATAAAAAGCAGAAAAAGCTTCTTAATTTAATCAGATTGTTTTTAAAAAATCAACAAAGTGGAAACAAATAATTCAAGATTCGTTAATCTTCCAATAAACACGTTAAATGATCTGAAGCTCCAGAGTTCAAATGGACCCCGGTTCTGGTGGGAACTGGAATGGTTCGGTCCAGCTCTGGTTTCCTGCGACGCGTTTTCCTCCAGCATCACCAGCTCCCAGCCTGGTGCTGCTGCAAGGCATGCTGGGAAGCCGCGATGGGACGAGTCACATGAGAAACAGAAAGGTTCAGAAATCTGCAGTTTGTCTGAATGTGGATCAAATGTTCATGTTTGACTGCTAAATGATGAAGAACTCAGAGTTTAATCCTGATGCATGTTTGAACGGTTCTGCAGCTTTGACTCGGTTCTGTCAGTCCAAACACAAAGCAGAGGACAGAGCTGCTCTGAAAACAGGAAACGGGATTCAGTTGGTGAGGAAGTTTAGTGTTGCACAAGGAAGATGAGAAATAATCATTCAGGGTTTTTCCCTCCTTGCTTTTAACAGTCAGATGTTATTAAGGTCATGGAAGATAGAAAAACTATTTTGAAAACAATCTCAGATATTTTCTAGAAAAAAATCCAAGAAATTTCTAAAAAAAAAAAAAAAAAAAATCAGGTCTTGAAATTGAATTTTGTTTTGCCAGAAACGTCGTCCTTGTTTTTTCAGTCTACCGTACGCCGTCATTCCTCCTGCAGGAGCTTTAAAATGAATATTCCCATGTGTCCATAACGACATGTTTTTATATTTCTCCACTGGTTTGCTGCTAATTTCTGAGGTATTTAATCAGGATTCTCAAGGTTCCTTCCCTGCCTGGGAAATTCTGGAAAAGTTTTGAATTTGATTTAATCAGTTTTCATGTTTTAAGAGTAAAAATCTTTCTGTTTCCAGATTTTAATCCCCAGATCTAGTTTCTAAATGACAGAATATGTGAATCATAAAGACGTGTTTCTGAAAGGAAGTTCCCCAAATAACTGCAGTTATATTTAGTCTTTTCTCCGTTATAATTAAAGACAGAAATAATAAACACAACAAGGTTTAAACGTAATAAATTATGGCATCTAATCAATATGTCGAATATTTTAGGAAGCAGATGATACTCAACAGTTTGCTGTGTTCGTATTTCCAGTCTACATGACAAAGAGAACAATTAATGAATTGTATTATATTAATGAACCAGTAGAAACCCAGACTAGATGAGGATAAAATCTAAGCTGGGTTGTTTTACAGAAGAACAACCCAGCTTAGATTTTATCTTCAGCGTTTTCATCTAGTCTGGGTTGAAAAGACAAAAGATGAAATAAATGCCCAAATATCTGAACCTGAAGAAGATTCCTAAAGCTGATATTTAATATTTTACAATTTTTCACCAGCAGCAGGTATTTTCTTTAGTTACATCCAGTTCTGACAAATTATACCAGGTCTGCACCATTTCATCTTTATATCAGACTTTTACAGCAGCACATCATTTCAGGAGAAGAAAATAAGGTAATATTTTAGTTATTGTGTTTTTACCCTTTTATCTTTTTAGAACTAGATTAAAAGTTTCAACAGTAAAAGCTGAGTAATTCAGTTTAGGGTTTTAAAAATCTGTTTGCCAACATAAAGGTTTTCACTTCCATATGCTAGATACCTTTTTCTGTATGAATAAGCATAAAAAACATCTTAGAAAACTTATTTTTCCATGCAAGGGTTAATGTGACGAAGCTGATCTGTTTGCATCTTTCAAAATTCAGAAACTTGAGAGTTAGTTCGTTCCAGCAGGTCCAGACGGCCTCTGCTGGACGTCTCTAGTGGCTTTGTTGAAGTCAGAGAAACGAGTTTCTGAGTTTTGTGCTCGGCTGATGAACGGTTAACAGGAAACATGAGCTCAGAGTCACGGCCTCCTTCTGTTTCTCTGCTTGTTTTTCTGCAGCTTCGCCTCTGCAGGATGTGAGAACCGCAGCAGATAAACTTCTTCCTTCTCAGCCTCAAGGTAAAAATAAACTTTTTAAAAATAAGCAGCTATTTAAAAAGCTCAGGCTTGGAGTAGATTCTGTTAATCCCTGCAGCTCTCAGACTGATCAGATCTGCACAGATTAGCTCATCTGTCTGAGAGGGGAGAGACTTACTGAAGATTGTTCTCCTCCAGAACTGAGCTTTATTTATTACCAATGAGCTGTAATCATTTCTGCAGAAAATCCTTTAATCTGAGCCTGAATGTTCACCTGTTCAGACTGAATCTGAGAGGAAACAGAAGATTTTCTGCTTGTGTTTGATCGGTTCTGCTCTCTCTCGCCGCTGGGCGTCGGGTTTCTGCTGTTCCACAGATCAACAGACGAGACGCAGCGACAAACATGGCTCTGTTCTTCTCTGGAGCCGTCACAAGTACGTCCTACACACACACACACACGCACGCACACACACACACACACACGCACGCATGCACACACACACACACACACACCCGCACGCACACACACACACACACGCGCGCACACACACACACACACGCGCGCGCACACACACACACACACGGTTGAAAACAGACGGTTGGCTCGGCCAGCATTACCTGAGATGCTGGCCGATTTATAAAACACCATTTCATGATGCTGCCACCACCGTGCTTCGCAGTGAGTTTTATTTGTAACTAACATTTTAATTCTGCTAAAATCCACTATTTATTGCAGACAGACGAAGATAAATGAGTGAAATCTGTTGTGAATTCGCTCATCCCATAATCCTCCTCTGTGCTTTACGTTATGGTAGAAAATGATCCTTTAGCAGAATTTGCAGCTGATTGAAGATGGAGGGAAATGAATCATCTGAAAACTGTTGGAAACGTCTGAATGTGATCACAGGAAACTCTCAGGCTTGTTTACATCTCAGCTGGATCAATACGGAGTTATTATTGCTCTGAAGAGAGAAAATGAATCTGTTTAATTTATTTTGAAATAAATTAAAGACCTGCTGACATTAATTCAGTTTTATCTGATTCTGCTGCTGTAGGAATGTTTTTCTTCCCACTGTCACCAGGTGCTTCACAGAGCAGAGTTGGAGCTAAATTAACTGTCAGTAGCTGATTTACTGTTGGTTCCTCTGAGTTAAACTGGGTCTCTGTATCTCTGACCTGAGGAATGTTCAGCTGATTAAAACTCGTCTTTATTTAGAAACCTGCTGGTTGCTGAAGTAACCGAACCTCTTCTGTTGTTCAGGTTCCCCGATAAAACGGCGGCTGCGTGGGAATCAGTCCTGCCACAGGTGAGACAGTTTCCTGTAAACACACCTGACGTCATAACGAGTTCAGCTGGACGATAAACTGTCAAGATTAAGGATATTAATGTTGTTGTTTTGAGGCCATTTTCTAGGTCTATATGCAAGAACTCATTCACAACTTTACGTTCTAATTTAACACTGCAACTGGAAACATCATAAATAAACAAAACAACAAATAAAATGAATGATAAACTAGTTGAGCCCAAATCAACAGACTGAAACTTTCACCATCCAGTTTTTGGCTGAAAGACAGAAAAGAGACAAACAATAAATCTGTTCTTGTTGCGACAGACATGAATATTTAAAGGTTGGCAGTAAAACAACTTTCTGGGCCCAGAAGGAAAACGGATGTCAAAATGTTTCTACTTGTCAGAAGTTTAGTTAAACTTCTCCTTCCTAAACCTTAAAGGAGTAAAAGTGAAATCAGGTTTTCTTCTGTTCAGACTTTATATTTAATAAATAAAATTAAACTCCAGACTTTTCGTCCCCCTGCAGCCCGGACGCCTCCCTCCTGTCCCCCGACTCTTCGTATGTCTGCTACCCATCTGCGCACGCCGGCGCCCCCTGCTGCTGCCGCCGCTCGCCGCGCCTCCTCACCAACGGTTACTATGACGTCACAGAGGACAGCTTCTGCCTGGACGAGGACGGAAACGTGTCTCTGACCGACTGCAGGACCAGCGTGTCCTACAAGGAGAACCTGGTCAGGTGAGGTGTGACATCATCACACAGGTGGGAACAGGTGGGCCGGTTCCTGCCCTGCAGGGTGAACAGCAGCAGCCAATCAGAGCGCGGCTCTCCGGCTCGTCAGGCAGGTTTCACTCAGCTGTAAATTCCTCCTTAGTGACTTCAGCTGCGCCGCGGTGATGTCACTGATCGCTGTTGCTAGGAGACCATCAGTGTTATGGGATGTTTGTGGTTCTGTTTGAGAGCTGATAACAGCTGCAGCAGAGTACCGCCCCCTGCTGGCGGTTTTTAGCTGCTGTCGGTTGTTTTTATGAAACTTGTTTTGTTTCCTTCATTTAGACGATTTCAGATGTTCTTTTTGTTTTGTTGCTTTTATCCTTTTTTATTTTCTCTGTGTTTTATACATTTGTAACATTATTCAGTAAATTCTTGCTAACTGCTGATTATTTAATTTAGTTTAGTTTTTAATCTGTGTCAAATGTGTTTTTTTTATCCATTTCATCCTGTTTGAAGCTTTAGTTACTTTTGGTGATTTTCAGTCATTTTTCATCATTTTTAATAGATTATTTTCCTGTTTATTCTCTGGTTTTGATGCCCAGCAGTCGTTTTGACCTCTGGGATTTCTAGATAAATTGTTTGTTGAGGATTCCTGTTAAAACTGAAGTTGCATCAAAACGTTCTTTTTGTTTGCTTTTTTCCTCCTTTTCTCATTTTTTCTGTTTTCTAAAGTTTTTAGCCTCCTAGTTTTTGTTGTGATGCTTCGTTTTGTGATTTTATGTCCAGACAGTTTTTCATCTTATTGTGGATGTTTGGTGCCCCCTTGTGGCCACTTTATCATCTCTTCATCATTTTTGGATGTTTTTGTCTTACTGCAGCTTGTTTTCATTCTTTCTCATCTTTTTCAGCTTTTTAGAAAATTCTGGGATTTTCAGCATTAATCTAACAGTTTTGTTTGTAGAAACTCTTCTGTTGGTCCTGACAGCTGTGGACCTCCAGGCGTTGCCTAGCAACAGAGCGGTGACCTCAGCGTCTCTTTGCGTCCTCAGAGTCTTCCGGCGCCGGCGGAAACCACGCAGCGCTCTGGTTTCCCTGCTGAGCGGCGTTTCAGAGAGCTGCCAGTCATGGCTGGACCAGAAGTTGTTTGGAGGCTTTCTGGGAACCGGACTGAGACCGGACCCGGACCCGGACCTGGACCCGGACCTGGACTGGTCCCGGGTCGGCCAGCAGGGGGCGTTTCCGTGTCGATTGGACGAGTCTCTGTGGGCGGGGCTAAACAACGAACTGGACGACGGACGAAGCTTCACCTACGGTGAGTCTGCAGAACGATCCGGTCCAACGCCGCCATCATGAGCCGCTGAGGTCACATGACTCTACTTTCTGGTCCAGATCCCACGGAAGCCCCGCCTCCTCCAGACAAAGAAGCCCCGCCTCCTCCTGACGAATTAGCCCCGCCTCCTGGGAAGATGCTGATCCAGGAGGAAATCTGCTCTGAGATCAGTCAGTCCACGCAGCACTTCACCCAATCACTGAGCGGCCTCTCTGAAGTCCCGCCCCCTCCGGCTTTCTACAGCTGCTGCCAGGCAACACCTGAACCTCCAGGTGAGCCGGGAACACCTGGGCTGCACGTGTGACCCAAACCATCTGGTTCCGACTCTCTGAGACGCTCAGGTTCCTGAAACTCTTTTATTTCAGGGTTGACGATGAAGGCTCTTCTCATCCTCATCTTCAGCATCTTCATCATCAGCTTTCTCTACTCAGGGTGAGACTTCGGACCAGTTAAACCAATTAAACCAGTTAAACCAGTTTGTTTTGTTGTTCATGATCTGAAAACGTTTCTTCCTTCCTGCAGCTCCTGCTGGTGGAGCGCCATGGTAACGGCCGCCATGTTGGCGACGATCTCAGCCGTGATGAGTGAGTATGACTGGGCTGCTGCGGTTCTGGACCGGGTCTGGGTTCTGGTTCTGGTCCGCTCAACAGGACAGATTCAATGTTCTTCACATCGTTTTCCAAACTCCCATTAAAAATAGATTCAGAAACATAAAATAAATAAATGAAACAGATTTTTACATTTCATTTAGAAAAATTAAATCAAAGTAAAAATAACAATAAACATTAAAAACAAATAAAAATAAATACATAAAATATTAAATAAAAAATAAACTGTCAGTATTATAAGAGGTTTAATATGATAAAATACAGAAAATGGAAAATTAAATGACAAATATTTTTAAAAGATGAAATAATGTGGATTAAAATGTAAACTAAATAAAACAAACTTTCAAATAATAAAAAAAGCAAATTAATAGTAAATGAATACAAATATGAAACAAACATAAAATTAAATAAAAATTAAAATATATAAATGTAATTGGAAAAAAATTTAAAATAAAATGAACAAAATACAAAAATCTTATAGTTATAATTAGAGTTTATTGTTTAGAATTAGATATTTTTATGATGAGTTAATTTAGTTTTCAGAATAATTACATTTTTGGAAAACAAAACAAGAATAAAACTAAATTTCTTTTCTTGGATGCAGAATAAAGAATAAACAAATGAATTCACAGTAAAATAAGAAAGGCTTTAATTCTTCTTATTGTTAAATGAAATGTTTTGTTTTCATATTTCAGTCGTGACAAAGTCGGGTCCGATGGGCGAGTGGAGGAGAGCGAAGACCGAGGTGAGTCCAGAACCATCCGATCGATCGGATCGTCGATGAGCTGCAGAGAAAACGACTCTAACATCTTCTGTCCCTCAGGACATCACATCCAGGAACGAGTAGGAGCCAGGACAGAACCAGGACAGAACCAGAACTGGAACCAGACCCAGACAGGATTCTGTAGAAACGGTCCTGCCAGTTCGAATCCAGCTGGAGAAAAAGGTGAAACTGGTTCTGAGCTCTGGGGGCTTTTAGAGCAAACTGGGTTTGAATTCAGAGAAAGAAAATTAAATCATGGATGACAGAAGAGAGGAAAATCATTGGCCTCAGGAATCAATAATCAATCAATAATCTGATTTTTACCAGCAGATAAAGAATAAAAACTGCTGCAGGAGCTCCGACACGTTGGGTTAGCTTAGCATCGCAGAGAGCTGCAGCGCTTCACATCATGTTAGAAATAAACCGAAAAATCACCTGGAATCCTGCAGAAGATTTAATATTTCATTTACAGTCGAGGAGAGACGATTTATTACCATTTATTTAAAACTAAATAAACCTGAACTTCAGGAGACGCATGAGAGCAATAATAATAAAACATTCTGTTATCGTAAATTTAAACCCAGTAAACCTTCAAAACCTAAAACCCTGAAAAATATAAATATTAAAAATATAAAACTTAAAAAAGGACCTGCCTCAAAATTCTCAGGACTTAAATTTTAAGTCCTGAGACTGAAAATTTATTTTGTTCATAAATTACGTTTAAATCTGAGGTCAGGTCCTCACTGGCTTTTATTTTGAAAGTATTCCTCTCTCTGTATGGAGGCCCTGCAGTGCTTTTAATTTAACGTCTCTGTTTTAAAAAAGATACTCAAATGAATAAATAAAATTGACCACATGATAAGCGAAAGTGAGAGCAAGATGTTTTCAAAATTAAAATTAAACGTAAATCAATTAAAATACAGTCAAATGATAAAGCATAAAAATCTGATAAATGAACAAATTTGCTCCATAAATTCAGCTGTAAATATGATTTAATTTAGTTCAAAATTCAATTTTGATAAAGAAAACAATTCTAGTAAAATTATGACGTATTTAATTATTTTTTTAAGTTCCTCCTTTTGCACAGGCTTTTATTTTGAAAAGCATCTTTTCATATGGAGCTCCAGAAGTTGTTTTTTTATTATTATTAATATATTTTATCCTGTTCAGTTTAATAGGAATAAAAACTTGATGTTGATGAAATGTTTAGATATTAAAAAAGTTAATAAAAGTTTAATTCTTATTAACGAGCAGGATGTAATAAATCCTTCATGGCTGAAGAAAAACTAAACCAAGCAGCTCCGAAATTCAGCTGTAAAAAAGTGAGAAAAAGGATTTCAGAATATAATTTTAAGAAAAAAAATTATTTACTTCTCATGTATATTTATTCCCAACGTTTCACTTTGTCACAATCTTTTATTTTGAAAGGGACTTGCCTCTGTATGGAGCTCCTGAAGTGCTTTTATTTTGTAATCCACTCAAACTAAAACTAACCTCACACTTCAGAGGCTCCATGTTGATATTCTTACTGAAAGACTCAGTAATGTAAACTGTACTGTAAACGTTCTGATCATGATCAGAATCCAGAGCTGAGCTTCGGTTTCAGAGCAGAGCCGACGTTCTTCCTGCAGGGAACCGTCAGGAAGGTCGTGATGCGTTCAGGGCTCAAAAAATTAAAAATCTTCCCACAGAAATCCTTTAAATCGTTCTGTGGTCCGAAGACGGAGACGTTTTTATCAAAGTGCCAAATTTTTTATCCAGAAACAAAACGATGATATTTTTGATACAGCTCTGCTTTACTGTTCTGGAAGCTTCCAGTTTATTACTGGTAAACAGTAATAAACTGTTTTATTACAGTTTACCATGTTGTCCTTCATCTTTTCTGTTTTTATTAGAGACCAAAACTCTGCTGCCCTCTGCTGGTCGGAACCAGTCAGTGCAGCTTAAGAATGTGTAGTTTTTAAAAATCACATTTAAGTGAAATTTGTGGAAGTTTTTTTTTCCTTTCTAAGCTTTAGATCTTTGAAGCACTGAACCTCTTCATGCTCCACTGTTTGTATTTTGATTGAATGCACTTGGAAACGTGACGCTGTGCTTGTGATAGCTCTTGTTTCAGGAGCAGTCTGGCAGCTCAGCAGGAGTTGAGTTTTAAATGTGAAACAAAAGGAAAATTTGGAGTTTAAATTAAATTAATGTGAAGATTTCCTATAAAATGAGATTTTTAGGGATCAACTCACACATTTCAGAGGCGGTTGTAGATATTTGACCACTTGGTGGCGCTGTGACTTTAGATTTCATTTCCTGTCTCCTGCCTGTTATATTTGAAGAGACTGTTTATTATGAAGCTATTAAACCACATTAAAGACAATCTGTGGTTCTGTGTTTGTTTACAAAATAATAATTCCAGTTTTTGTGTCCAACTTCTTTCAAGTCTGTGACCTTTGACCCTGAAGGCAACACAAAGACAGAGATGATTCCACCAACTGTTTCAGTCTAAAACAAAGAAACTAGAGAAACAACTGAGTTTTATTAAGTTCATTTTATTAGGAAGTGACGTAAAAACTTTAATTTTGACTCAACTTTCTAAATAAAAACAGAATATTTATGTTTTTCATCATCACTGAGTCACAATAAACCAGAAAACAAAGTTTTTAACTCTGAACAAAACATTTCTTTATCATGTGTAACCAGCCGGTTCTCCTCAGAACCGACAGAACCGGGTCGGATCAGGACCCGCCGCTCTGAGTCAAACTGAGGATGAAGAGCAGCAGCTATGAGGAGGAAGATGCTGCTGCTGCTTTTAATGTCTGAAGCGTCACAGTGGATTTAAATGTCATCCTGTCTGAGACCAAAATGTCAGATTTTAAAGAATCTGCTGAGTTTTCTCCTCTGCGGTTCTCCAGGTTCTCTGGTCGTCCAGGTTTCCTCTGGAGCAGTTAAAGGAACTCATGACTCAAAATCCACTTTCAGCCCTTAAACACCTGTTGTTTACTTGGCATCTCTAGGAGTGCAGAAAAGTTTACCTTAGTTTCTCCTGGTGCTGCGTAGATCCCTTCATATTCTGTCTGGGTCTGATGTTTTAATCCATATTATGTTTTATTTTTAACTATTTGCTGTGAAGCTTCTCAACATCACAGACTTCCAGCCACCACTCACTCACTTCACTCACCACCAGGGGGCGTGTGTCCAATAGTTTTAACCCTCCAGCGTCTTAGCGCGATGGGAAACAGCACGGTCAGACAGCGGGGGAACGTCAGACCGTCAATTCCCAAAACCACACACACAGAAACCTGGTAAACGCGCGATACGCCCGGCAGAAAAACCTCCCGTCAGTGGGACAGCAAAAGCCGAACCCAGGGCTATGATGTAAGCGCTAACCAGGAAAAAAAGGAAAACTCTACAGCAGTAGTTTATCCTCTTAAACTGTTTCTGCCAAAATATGGCAGAATTTTATAAATGTAGAGAAAAATGTCACAATTTGCACAGAAACAGTTTGTTGGAGGATCCTGATGATCCGGACGGTTTCAGGACTTCCTGTCGCTCTGATCTGTCCAGCATGAAGCGCCGCCGACAGCTGGTCTGAAATTCCTGCTGGGGGACGCAGCGTCTGCTGACGGTCGTCATGGTAACGCAGCGGGGAAGCATTTGTCCCCGGCGTGCATGGCGACGTGCCTCCTCAGGTGGCCGGCGGAGGTGAAGGCCTTCCCGCAGACGGAGCAGCGGAACTGGCCGCAGTCCGTGTGGACGGCCATGTGAACCTTCAGCGAACCGGACTGGGCGAAGCGTTTCCCGCAGTGGACGCAACCGTAGCGTTTCTCCCCCGTGTGGACGCTCTGGTGGCGCTTCAGGTTGCTGGAGTCGGAGAAGCGTTTCCCGCAGAGCGCGCAGACGTACGGCTTCTCGCCTGTGTGAACCCGCATGTGGGTCTTCAGGTTCTTCAGGCAGGCCAGGCTTTTCCCGCAGAAGCTGCAGGCGAACGTCTTCCCTGTGGCGGCGGCGGCGCGGTTGTGCTGCCGCCAGCCGTCCCTCTGTGGCGCCCCCTGCTGCCGCTGCCCCGCTGCAGACAGACTCGCCTCTCTGTGGCTGAAGCCGCTTCCTGAATCGGCTGAAGCGTTCCTGCCAGGAACAAACCCGGAGGAGCCGCTGGGTTCTGTTGCTGCAGCGCGGGAGGCTTGCTGCAGCATCATACAGTCGTAGCCGCTGGCTTCTGGCCTCTGATTGGTCTGCTGGGTGGAGGTGGAGCTCACCTCCGCGCTGGTCCAAGAGACGCCGCCGTCTGCGCCGCTCTCTTCCTGTTTGACCAGCGAGGACGAAGCTTCTGCCTCGGGCTGATCCTCAGAACCGCCACAGAACCGACCTGGAGGCAAAACCAGACTCAGACCGCCTGCAGGTTAACAATAGGAAGGCTAACAGGAAGGCTAACAGGAAGTCTTACCATGAGGGTCGGACTGGGACCAGGACTCTTCCTCCTCATCCTCCACCTTGATCACCATTGTGGTCTCGGCTGCAGCCGCCTGGAAATGACGCGCATTGTTCAACAAAAACTGAAGACAGTTTTTAAATCTGCTGAGTTTTCATCACCCTGTCGATGTTAACATAATCACAATACTTTCTGAATTCTGCACCTAAAAATTAACCAAAGTATTAAAAACCTAGAACAATAAATAATAGAAACTAAACTAAAACTAGACAGTATTTAAATAATTAAAACTGAATTAAAGAGTCAGTGGAATAAAGCGGCTGCTGCGGCTGCTGCTGCTGCGGCTGCTGCTGCGCTGCTGCTGCTGCTGCTGCGGCTGCTGCTGCTGCGGCTGCTGCTGCTGCTGCTGCTGCTGCTGCGCGCTGCTGCTGCTGCGGTGCTGCTGCTGCCTGCGGCTGCTGCTGCGCTGCGCCTGCTCGCTGCTGCTGCTGCTGGGCCTGCTCGCCTGCTGCTGCGTGTCTGCGGCTGCTGCTGCTGCTGCTGCTGCTGCGGCTGCTGCTGCTGCTGCTGCGGCGCTGCTGCTGCGGCTGCTGCTGCGGCTGCTGCTGCTGCGCTGCGCTGCTGCCTGCGGCTGCGGCTGCTGCTGCTGCGGCTGCTGCTGCTGCGGCTGCTGCTGCTGCGGCTGCTGCTGCGGCTGCTTCTGCGGTCTGCGGCCTGCTGCTGCGGCTGCTGCTGCGGCTGCTGCTGCTGCTGCTGCGGCTGCTGCTGCGGCTGCTGCTGCGGCTGCTGCTGCTGCTGCTGCGGCTGCTGCTGCTGCTGCTGCTGCTGCGGCTGCTGCTGCTGCTGCGGCTGCTGCTGCTGCGGCTGCTGCTGCGGCTGCTGCTGCTGCTGCTGCGGCTGCTGCTGCTGCGGCTGCGGCTGCTGCTGCTGCGGCTGCTGCTGCTGCGGCTGCTGCTGCGGCTGCTGCTGCGGCTGCTGCTGCGGCTGCGGCTGCTGCTGCGGCTGCTGCTGCGTGCTGCTGCTGCTGCTGCGGCTGCTGCTGCTGCGGCTGCGGCTGCTGCTGCGGCTGCGGCTGCTGCTGCTGCTGCGGCTGCTGCTGCGGCTGCGGCTGCTCACCATCTGTCCTGTAGCTTCTGGTTCCGGTTCTGGTGGTGGGCGGGTCTCTCTGCACTGAGGAGTCTGCTGATTGGACGACAGGGACAGCTCTGCTGCAACTTCTGCAGGAGCAAAAACAATGATTGGATTTTGAGCTCAGGTCTGCACTTTGACTAGGCCACTGAAAAACACTGGTTCTTATTCTCCAAGTCCTTCTTGGTGCTTTCTGAAAGTGGATTAAATTAAAAATGATTATAGGCTTGATGAAATATGAATTTCTGCCATTTAGTTTTTATTACTTTTTAAAATATGAATTTCTGACTGTGTATAAAATGCTGATGTTTGTTAAATTTTAATTTCTGTTGGTCGGTTTTCAGAATATTTCCAGTAAGGCTTCATGGTTCTCAAATTTCAGAGCCATTAGTTTCAATTCTGATAAAACTGTTGAACTTTCAGTAAATATTCCCATCACTAGAGCTGAGTGTTCAGCCAGCCACTGGGAGGACTGGTGATCCAGAGCTGCTCCTGGTTTGTTCTTCATGCTCCTCATCGTTTCTGATGCTTTTCCACTTTAAGACGCTATAAAAACAGGATTTAGATTCATTTTCTAGCAGCTGGAGACAGGAAGTCTGTCATGAACTGAACTGTGAAGAAACAGTTACTGATTTTAGCTTGTTAATGTTTGTAGCTAATGCTAACTGGGTTAGCCTGCCATTAGCAGCTAACAGCTCAACTTCACACTGATTCACCAAATGAAAAGCCTCCATTTTGTCTTTGGGCAGATTCTGAATTATAGGTTTTATTATGTAACATTGATACAAAATCTGCATGTGAATGTTTACAAATAAAACGCATTCAGACAGAACGGCATGTATTTGATTTCTGTGCACAAATGAACCATTAAGATGCTAACTAGCAGTGTGAGGATATTTAACTAGTCCTGATTCTCTAAGGCAGGTCAGGTGGTGAGTTACTGGAACCAGCAGAACCTCCAAACTGGTCTGGTAGGAGGCTGATGCAGTCTGAGCTCTTTACACACACACCCACACACACACACTGTCTTAGTTTAATGTATCAGTTGGTTCCTGGGAATATTCTTGACTTTTGAAACTTTTGAGTTTCAAAAGATGAAAATGTTTTACTGGTGAAACTCAAATGTTCTGTTTATTTCTAGAATATTTGAGATCAAATTTAAACTTTTTATTATTACTTTTATTAAATATCTGGTTAAACTTTTAGTTTTTTTTACGGAAATGTTTCTATCTACAATAGCCCTTTTACGACGTCATAAATAAACTCTACGGAATATCCCTTTAGTCCGAATCAGACGCCAACTTCAAGCTGGTTTACTAGATGTGAATGTTGATAGTTTCTGTTAGCATGAAGTGAATCTGGATCCTAAAGGTCACCTGTCAGTGTCACGCTCCTCCTCGGCTCGTGCACGCGCTGGTTGGCGCGCGGGCGGCCGCTCGCGGCGTACAGCAGCGCGGCGCCGCTGCCGCTCGCGGCGGCTCTGAGCGCGGCGGACCGCGCAGTCCGCAGCTCCAGGAGCCGCAGTTTCCTCCGCAGAACCTCGTTCTCTTTGCGGCTGCGGCTGATCTCCAGCTGCAGCACCGCGTAGCCGCTGTCCACCAGCTCGCAGATCTCCGCCACCGCCGTATTGGCCAGAACCTCCATGATGGAGGCGAGCTGGGAGTGAAACGCGGCGGATGGAGACATTTTCCTGCTGGTCCGAGCGGAACCGCTGAGAACTGGTCAGAACCTACACAGCCTCTGAAGAACCTCTGGAGAACCTCTGTTTACCTGCCTGAGGCCTCCACACCGACAGGAACGGAAACAATACTCAGTACGCATGCGCGAAGTCGCGTGTTCACACATTTCCCGGAGTCACCAAAATAAAAGCCGGTGTTTGACCCGAAACTTCTGGTTAATAAATTCAGGGATTTAAAAGTTCAGGAAATATCATTTTGGAACTTTTATATTGTTTTTATTGAACAATTAAGGACAAAACATAAAGGAGTAATGATAATAAATCTAATCTAGTCGGTTTACAGACATTTAAACCTTGTTTTGCTCTGCAGCCTTTAGTTTTTCTGTTAATGTTAATATCATTTTGTACTCAAAATGAACTTTAACTGCTTCAGGTTGTGGATTTCATCCTTTAGGATCATTCTGGACTGAACTCATCCTGACTGGGCCAGAATCAGGACGGCCGTTAGGGCAGCAGCCCAGGGCTGCAGTCGTTGGGCCCTAAACAATACTCAAGTAAATAAAACATAAGAAAGTCTAACTTTTTTTTTCTTTTTTAACAAAATGGAGTTACTGCTCAGAGGACTTATGTAACCTATAATACACCAATTCATATTTTTTTCTGTAGTGAATAGGGAACCAAAATGTTTCTAGATAAATTTGGTGAAATTAAGGTTCCAAATCCAGGAACAGATCATCTGTAGACTCACCTGAACAGGTTTAGGACAAGAACCTGAAAGACTGAAGGATTTTAAGAACATTTCCAGGTAGAGCGAAGAAAAAAACGTAAAGATGCTGGAATCAAATCAAGTCTGGATCTAAACTGGAACAAAAACTGATTAAAACACATCAGACAGGATGCGTATAACATGTCAATGTTTTAGTATTTCAGGAACAACAGCAGTAAAATAGACAAACACTATTTATTGGAGCCTCTAGTGGTCAGGAGTGGTACTGCACAATGGTGGCTATTAGTCTGTGGGAAAGTATTAGCTTTATGATAAAGTATCAGGACCAGACTAAGAGATTTTGTAAATAAACAAAAATGCAATCATATAAGAAGATGCAATATTATCAGATAAATGTTGTAAAATTACAAGAAAAGTGATTTTAATGAGAGAAAAGCTTTGATGTGACCAGATCAGGCAGCTTCTTTATTCAAAACAGACCAAAGACCTGATACTGATCAAATGATCAGTATCAGGACTGACACTTATCTTAAAGGGGACATGTTTTACAGAATCCACTGTTTGTGTGCTTTGAGTGGAAAAAAAGTATTTAGGAGTTCTCAGAAAATTACTGCTTTATTCTCCTAATTAATAAAAACAGAAATCCTAGTCTGGTCCTAATAATGTTTTACTAGGACATTAAGGGGCACCATTCATCTCAATCCCACCAGAAGGACAAAAACTCCTTCAAACTTCTGAAGCTCCAGGATAAAAGGGGAAATAAAAAGTTTCATCTTCTCCTCAGAACCTAAATACCTGGAATGTCTGACATTCTTAAACACCATGTATTAAACAGTTATCATTTCCTCCCGCTCTAATCTGTTTCCATCTCAAAACGTTCAGTTTTCAGGTTTATTGAAGCTCTGTAGCATTTTTCTAAACAATGTAAAAAATATGAACATTCATTAGTGGTTTTACACAAACATGCAGAAAACTGCGGAACCATTTTACTGCCAGAGCTGGAAATAAACTCAGGAGAAGAATCTCGTTTTAATGAGGAAGTTTCTGTAAGGACATAAAACGTCTTTAAATAAAATTGCTCCTCTGACTTCTTAAAGCATAAAGGAGTTTCCTCTGATTCTTTCAACGTTTCTCCTACATTGAAAAAAACGTTTAAAAAATGTTATTTGTTACATTTTTTAAATGTAACAAAACGTTTAAAAAATGTTTTAATCTTTGTTTTTACATTTGTTATAAATAGAGACGTACCGATTGATCGGCACATTAATCAAATGTTAACGTTGATAATACTAATAAATGAAGTTTGACAAACATTCGAATACATGTGACAAATTAACTAAGTTTTTTAAGTTGGAGCTCCAATCTCTCTTTTTCGGTGCAAAGATCCAAAGTCGTGTTGAGATGGTTTAAAATTACAACCTCATATTTTGGTTTTAAATAAATATAAATGTGATCATGAGACGTTTTAAACCTTAAAGCGATACCGCTCCTGAATTAATGTCCAACCTCTGGCCGCTACAAAGGAAAAGATTTAAACAAAGTTCTGGAGCTAACCAGTAAGGCCCAGTTCAGCCTTCAGCTCAGTTGTTGGGTCCAGTTGGACTCAGTTGTTGGGTCCAGTTGGGCTCAGTTGTTGGGTCCAGTTGGGCTCAGTTGTTGGGTCCAGTTGGGCTCAGTTGTTGGGTCCAGTTGGGCTCAGTTGTTGGGTCCAGTTGGACTCAGTTGTTGGGTCCAGTTGGGTCCAGTTGGACTCAGTTGTTGGGTCCAGTTGGACTCAGTTGTTGGGTCCAGTTGGACTCAGTTGTTGGGTCCAGTTGGGCTCAGTTGTTGGGTCCAGTTGGACTCAGTTGTTGGGTCCAGTTGGGCTCAGTTGTTGGGTCCAGTTGGACTCAGTTGTTGGGTCCAGTTGGGCTCAGTTGTTGGGTCCAGTTGGACTCAGTTGTTGGGTCCAGTTGGGCTCAGTTGTTGGGTCCAGTTGGACTCAGTTGTTGGGTCCAGTTGGGCTCTGTTGTTGGGTCCAGTTGGGCTCTGTTGTTGGGTCCAGTTGGACTCAGTTGTTGGGTCCAGTTGGGCTCAGTTGTTGGGTCCAGTTGGACTCAGTTGTTGGGTCCAGTTGGGCTCTGTTGTTGGGTCCAGTTGGGTTCTGTTGTTGGGCCCAGTTGGGACCCGGTTCAGGCCGTTTGGGCCCAGTCGTTGGGCCCGTTTGGACCCAGCTGTTGGGGTGGCACTTCTTCATGTGCAGCTTGAGGCTGTACTTGACGATGAAGCTGCGGGAGCAGAGCGAGCAGCCGTACGGTCTCTCCCCCGTGTGAATGTTCAGGTGTGACCTCAGGTGGGCCGACTGCGTGAACTTCTTACCGCACTGGTCGCAGGCGAACGGCCGCTCGCCGGTGTGGATGCGGGTGTGGACCTCCAGGTTCTGCGCCGTGGCGTAGGTCTTGTTGCAAATGGAGCAGACGAAGCGCTTCCTGTGGGCGTCCTCGTCTGGATCCGCGGCGGAGAGCTGCTGGCCCGGCGAGGATCCGTACAGCCCGAAGTTCAGCATTCCGCCGCCGCCGTTTTCAAACTCGAAGGCCGCGGCGCCGTGGTCGTCTGCGGAGCCGGCGATGCCGACCAGCTTCAGGCTGAACACGTCGCCCTCCAGGTTCTCGTTGGGGCAGAACTGGGCGAACGCCATGGAGCCTTTGGGCTGTTTGGACCAGGACGAGTCCAGGTTCAGGTCCAGGTTGGCCCGGTTGGAGGGAGACTGGGCCTCCATCAGGGCGGCACTGCTGAAGAACAGCTGCCTGCTGGGGCCCGGCGGCGCCAGGGAGCAGTCCTGGACCAGCTGGACGTCCGGGTAGGAGCAGGTCGAGGCGTCCGCCTTCACCTGGACGTCGTCCGGCGCCGAGCCGCCCGGCTCGCTGCGGGGCGAGTCCAGGCTGTAGACCGGGATGTTCTGCTGTGATCCGCCCGACAGTTTGGACGACTTCAGCGCCGACGGGTCGCCATCTTCGTACGGCCGACTGCGGCGGCGGCGCCTGCGAACGGATCGAGCCGAGGAGGCGGCTTCACTGGCGGCTGCCGCTCCGCCATCATGGCGCCGCCGTTCCCCTGGACAGAGAGGAAAAACTCTGGAGCGTTACGGATCAGCCAGAGATTTAAAGGGCCAGTACAATGTGTTTTAAACGGAAATCCTGCCATTTTATAGCATAATCAGGGAACTGTTAGCTTCAGCTGTCATAATATAAGAAATTGGGCCTCTGTCTCTTTAAAAGTTCCTCTCTTTCTGAAACTCCTTCCAGGAAATCATCATAACATGGCTCCTCTTTAAATGCTTTAATAATGTGAAATGAAATGAAGCTGACTTAAGTAGTTAAAACCAAATAACAATATTACTGAGGCCAGCATTGAGACACAGGATGATTCCCTCAACTTCTTATTTCCTACTTCAGCTTTTTTTTCACCACAGAGGAGTTTCTGATGGTTTCTGTCACTTTTCTGCTGCTGGAAAAATCCTTTTAAACTTGGAGGTATAATGTGACTGTCACTGTCTGACAGTCCTTTGGTGGAGATTAAAAACCTGCCAGTATCCATTAGGATTATGGGAAATGTAGGCAATCTGTAGGCTTGACTATGAAATCTCAAAGTATGATGGATCAGTTTTGTCTTCATAACTTGTTAAAATAAAAAAGATTTTGGTGAAGTGAACTAAGATGAATCAATAATTATCAATATGGGTTGTTATGAAATGTTGGTATCGCGCAGCAGCAGAACGATCCTCTGCTCACCGTCATCGATGCTGTCGAACCCGTCCGAGTCTTCGTCTTTAATCAGAACCACATCCGGAACCTGGAGGAAGCCACAACATTTCTAATAAGAGCAGAAGCAGCCATGCAGGATATCAGCTTATTTCTGCATTTACACTCAGAACAAGTCAAAGAGCTGCAGTTGTTTTTAATCACTTCATTCGTTAAAGATCAGTTCCCCCAGATTAGGAGCTAATTAACTTCACAAAGCCGCTTTCAGCCTGCAGCGTCGACCCAGAGAGGAAATAATCAGCAGCTTCATCTCACCAACATGTCTGCCGCTACGGAAACCTTGAACCGCCAGAGCTGGGAATAAATTCAGGAGCAGGATCTCGTTAAAATTTGAAAGTTTTCTCGTTAGAACCAGAAAACTTTCTCATTTTAACAAGATATAGGACAAAAAAGTTCTTCTGACAGATTACATCTTCCCTCTGACTCTCCGCTTTCTTCCAGACGGCACTCAAACGCCCCACGAGGTGCTGCAGTTTCACGTTACGACCTTTCTCGTTTAAACCAGAATATGCTCTGGTTTTAATGAGATATAAATCTCGTTATAACGAGAAAGTCTCCGGTTTTAACGAGATTCTGCTCCTGCATTTATGTCCTGGCTCTGGCAGTTAAACACCTCCGTATGCATGAGGACGGTTTTCTTCTGCTGTTGAAACCCAAACAGTCTTCAAAGTTGCCTCAAAACGCTGCATCATTATGATAAATATCCATTAAAACTGAAGACTGGCCACATATCTCCTTCATGTTCATCTGTAAAAAAAACATTTTCTTAACATTTCCCACATTTTGAAGCTCAACTTCTCATTTTTATTTTCCATTTGGAACCAAAATGAAAACAAATATTTCTTCTTTATTCCCTTTGAGTTTTTATTCAGCACTGAAATATCTCAAATCACAAAGCAGTATTCATGGGTCTAAGCTTTTTATGCAAATATATGCAAATCAGTGGCCCCTTAATTAAATGTTGACATTTATGATTCAAAATTAAGTTTCTCAGTTTTACTAGCTGATGGAATAAATACCAGGCCCAAAATTAAATATGGATCAAAAGACACTAAACTATTTCTAGTGTTTAATCTCACATATTCTTTGTCCCCATGGTTTTCTCAATATAATGAGTTAATTTCAGGTTTTCTCAAAATGGGTAATTAACTCATTATCTTCAGAAAACCGTAGGGAAAAAGTGTCTTCATATATCTACATCTAATAAATGAGTTGTTTTATAAAGGCCTAGTGAAGAGAGGAAAATAAAAGAGGATATTTCACTCCAAAAAAATTCAAAAATTTTCTAGAAAAATCAAGAAATTTTGTTTTTCTAAAGCCTACCATTTGTTAGAAAAAAACCTTTAGATCAATATCAGAAATTTTCCAAAAAACTCTTGGGGAATTTCAGAAGTCAATTTTTTTTTTTACTTTTGAAACTCAGAAAATTTCAAAAGTCTAAAAATGTCGCGATTATAAACCAGGAAATGTCCAAGTATTCTAGAAAAACAGAAACTAGAAAAATGCTTTCATCGACCTGCAGTGTCTCTAACAGGCCATAATTATTTAGTAATAACCTCTGAGCTTTCTCTGGAGGTAAAGAACCGTTACCTCCTCCGGCTGAACCCCGCAGGATCCTCCGTCTCCCCCGGACCCACCGGCGGCGTCCTCCCGCTCTCTGTCCCGCTGTCTCTGCGGTGTTTCCACTGGGACGCCAGCCTCTGTCGCCTCGGTCTTCTCCTCCGGGGCCGGCCCCTGGCCATCCCCGGTGCCGCCGCCCGGGACCACGATGGACTCGATGAGGTGCAGCTTCTGGCGCAGGTCCTGGTTCTCCTTGCGGCTACGGCTGATCTCCAGCCGCAGCACCGCGTATCCCTCCTCCACCAGCTCGCAGATCTCCGCCAGCGCCGCCTTGGTCAGCGCTCCCAGGACCACGGAGAGCTGCTCCTGGAGCGCTTTGCTGCTCAGAACCGACATCCTGGAGCTCTAACAGAACCGGAACCGAACTGAAGCAGCTCCGGATCGAACGGACGAATCCAAGCCTACTTCAGAAACCGTCCGAGACGACGGACACAAGCCCCGCAGAGAAAGGACTACAACAGACGGATAAGACTACAGGGAAGAGTCATTGTGTTCATTGTTAATACGTCACTTCCGGATAAAGATTCTATTTCAAAGTAAGAGTACGCGAGTCAAGTTTAGAAACTAAAATTACTTTTTATTGGTAAACTTTTACTTTTAACTCTACTGCGGTATTTTAAATAACTCAATAATTTGGACACATATAGAGGACCAGTACTGCCACAAAATAAATACAGAAACAAATAAATGCTCAAAGATGTGATTAAATGTACAAAAATACAGTAAATAAATGTTGGTGGTAATTAAATTAGACAGCCAGAAGTAAATGTATTCTTCTCTTTTCATCAATTTATTTAACCTTTGTAATAGCTTTATTATCAATAACGTCTTCTTAAAGTTTTATTTGTGTACATTTTAATATTTTTGTTTGTTTTATTCTCCCTTTGTATTTTTTACTTTTTATTTCTCCAATGCTATTTATTTCTGCCTGTTTTGTTTTTTTTTTTTTTTGTTTTTTTGACTTTTCTATAAGTATTTCTGCTCTGCTAATGACTAAAATCCCCAAATATTTGAGACCGCCACTAAAAACCATGTTTATTTGCAATAATAGTCAATAATAATGCATCTTGGCATTACTGTGCAGCAAAGGATAACATCTACAGTCTGCCTAAACTACAGATAACTAAATGTCTTTGCAAATAATTTACTATAGTTGTAGTCCACTGTACTTTTCACAAATCATTATTACTAAATTTACTCGTCAAATTAAACTAACTGGGCATTTTAGCATATTTAACGCTTAAAGGTTTAAAAAGAATAAAACCATTAATTTAAAATTAAACTATCTCCACTGAGCCAACAGATTGTAAAATGATCATTAAAACCAATAACAGCTTTTTAAATTAGCTTTGATACGATCAACCAGGGAGCTAACTCGCACTTTTGATAAATGATTTATTTGAGGAGGATTTTACTGCAACTGCAATAAATTTTACAAATGGTAAACAGTTTGAATTTATTATTAAACAGTCAACATAATACACACATCTTCAGTGTTACACTTTCACCATCAGTCAACTGTTTTTGTTCCAGGTGGATGTTTAATTATTCCACCCTGCTTTATTTATCACCAGCGTAAATTGAATAACATTCCAGGATGGGGGATGTAAACACAGCAGGTAAAATCCTGGCTCCTGATTGGCCGTTTTCAGTAGAAATCACTTTTTTCTTTTTTTTTTTTTAGATAAAAATTGATTTAGTCTGAGCTTTTATGTCAGCTTTAATTTTATTGTTTTGATTCTGTAAGATAAAAAATAAAAATTTTACTTTAGAAAATCTTCCTCTAACTGACTGACATCAAACTTCAGCTCCTCTCATGCAGCCTTTAAAGACAAAACTGGGTTACTACTGGAATGTCTTCCTGTTTAAAAGTTAAATAAAAGTGAATGAAAAGGCAGAGAGAAGAAGTCTGAGCAGCTTTTCCACTGAAATGTCTTGATAAACAGAAAAAGTCATGGAACTGCTCGAGGTTCTGGCCATCAGCAGAGCCGGCCCAAGGCAATGCAAGTTAAGCTGCAGCTTAGAGCCGCCACACAACCTGCTGTAGAAATGGGATGAATGGAAGGTGATTTCTTCCTCCTGATGGCTGCTGTTGGGAAATATAACATCTCAAACTTGATTACTGGAAATAATGTTTATATTGTTTAAAACTGTAAATTTAGTGTTTATCAGCTGATGCTACTTTCAAATGCTTAAAACAACATGGCACACTTTAATACCATGCAGCATTTTAAAATCTAAATCAGATTTTCTTGGTTTATTACTTGTGTAATTTTAAAATCAACAGCCAAAATAACACTGCTAAGCTAGTTTCAAATGTTGCTAATGTGGGTTTGTTCCACACAGAGCAGCTCAGGAATGAAGAATCTGGTGTTGGCATGTTGTATGTGGGGCCCCAGGTGAAAATCTGCTTTGGGTCCCAAAAGGCTTGGGCCGGCCCTGTCTGTGGTTCAGCGGGTCTGGGCTCGGCTCTGGCCCAGTCAAAGCGGCACCATGTGATGTTTCTGCTGGTGGATCCGCAGGTTCTGCTTGGCTGCGAAGCATTTCCCGCAGTGTTCACAGGAGAAGGGTCGCTCCCCCGTGTGGACGCTCTGGTGTGTCTTCAGGTGGCCCGACTGCGTGAAGCGCTTCCCGCACTGCGCGCAGCTGTACGGCCTCTCGCCCGTGTGAACGCGGACGTGTGTCTCCAGACTGCGCGATGATGTGAAGCATTTTCCGCAGTAGTTACAGGCAAATCGCTGGTCCCTGCAGAACCGGCTGAGCTCCAGCGGATCGAGTCTGGAGCCGCCAAGCGCCAGCAGCATGGAGCGGTGCGGCACCGGCACCATGCCGGCCACAGCCTGGCTGCTCCAGGAGGCGCCGGGGTCCAGATCCACATCGCAGGGGACGGACCCGACCAGAGCCGAGCCCCGCTTCAGGTCCGACAGTCTGGGCAGAGCTGCCGGTCCGTCTCCAGACCCCAGCAGGAAGCCGGTCCTGATGTCCGCTGCAGACAGAGCGCCGCTGTCCGACTCGGAGGCCAGGTCAAAGTCCGCAGAGCTGCCCTCGGCAGCGCCGGACGGGCCCGGGGACGGCCGCCCGCTGCAGGAGCTGCTCTGGTCCCAACACCGCATCTCAGAGATCTTCCTCCCGGATGGGCCCTCCTGCCCCACAGGGAGGCCCGGTTCCGCCTCCGTACCTGAACACGGATCAGAGTGAAAGGTTTCACCAACTCTGGCCTAGTCCATACATAGCAGGATATTGAGAAAACTGAACAGATTTATATGCATTTTGGTCTGTCGTCCACAGCAGAACTCTGAACTTCTTCTGCTTCTACAAACTGTCCAAGTTCTTAAAACAGAACAGAAATCACTCGGCTGTTTTTGGTTCTCATGTGACGTCACACTTCCAGGAACTTTGTAGCTTACAGCCTTCTTGTTAGCTATCCTTAACTCTCATGAAAGTTGCTATGCAGTTGCTATGACAACAATAAACAAGCCACATTTTCTTCTCAAACAGGTCGATTTGTTGATATGTCTGTCTCTTGCACATTGGTCAGGAGTATCAATATACTTCTAGTTGGTGTGGAAGCCAGGGTTCATCTATGCTTTGAAGGCTTGCTTAGCAAGATGGCGGTCCAGTGGCGCGGATGAGTTCTGGTTCAGACTCGTGAGAACTATGTCAACGTTTTATTCTGGTGTTTGGAAGTTGAGTGATTTCAAAAACCTTTGAAATATAATCGGCAGATGATGACTGTAACCTAGCAACCCCAGCAAAGTTCCGCCGTTACCAAGAATCCCGAGTTGAGCTCCAGCACGTTTGGTCAGCTGGTTCCTAGCAGGAAGTTGTGGTTCTTTTGAAGGATTCTGATTGGCTGACAGGTGTTAGCTTTGCCTCTTTTGGGTCTGGATGCTCAGTGGTGTAATTCAGCAGGTTGATGTGATCAACTCTTTTCTGAAACTGATCCCATGTGTATGATATTTTTTCAAACGATGCGGCGCAGCTATTGTTTTTTTTTTCTTATAAAGAAAAACAATTCATGTGGACGAGACCTAAAGCTGGAATATTTAGAGAAACCCAAATGAACGTGGTTCCTCTCACCGTCCTCCTGCAGGAGCAGCGGGTCGTCCTTCTCCTCCTCTGTGTCCTCTTTGATCACAACAATGTCCTGATCCATTTGGATCGTCTCCTCCGCAGCAGAATCCTGTCATAAGAAACAACATGGCGGTTTTACCTGGATTAGTTTATCAGTGAAGTAAAGTGATGGTGGATGTCTGACCTCTGCAGGAACGGATCCATGTCCTCTGAAGTTGGAGGGTTTTATCTGCTGTAGAGACGCTTCAGCTTCCAACTCTGCGTGGAAAAAAACCCAGATAAAAACAAAAAGACAGGAAAAAAAACCCAGAACACTTTTTTCCTCTCTTTAGGAAATTTTGGCATTTTGGAAACATTTTCACTTGGGAAATAAAGGAGCATTATCTGACACTTTAACACTGTCTTACAGCTGCTACTTGTTTAATCTTTTCTTTATTATTATTATTATTATGTCTGCAATAGCTATTAGGTAGGCATAATTGTCATATTTCAAATAAATACAAATTGTTATAGTTTATAGTCCAACACCAGAAACACCAGGTTGATATCTTTAATCTGGGTTCTTGCTCTGTGGGTGACATTATAGAATAAAAACATTGAGTATAACTGCAGTAGGTTGGTGGGGGCCACTCTGGGTTCTGCTCAGGGCCCCATTCACCTTTCAACCGGCCCTGGAAACAGATCAGTTGAACTATAACAAAGCAAACCTACTAAATACTTTCTCATTCGTTATGACTGTAATAACGCAGGCTGTGTTGTAGTTTCCGGTTTTATAATATGCCGAATTAAACGGTGACTAAACTGAAACTCATCCTGCTCAGAATTACTTTCTAACTTTGTTCCCAGTTGAGCCGAAGCCGCTTTAATGCAGTTTTCTAATGAAGTTTGGTGGAAACACGAAGCTCTGATTTCATCATTCACAACCAATAATAATAATAAACCGAACCGGTTCGGTTCCGCTGGACTCACCGGCTGCAGCCTCCTCCGGCCCGCCGTCCCTCCGGCGGCTGCCCCGGGCGATGATGGACTCGATGAGCTCCAGCTTCGTCCGCAGCGCCTCGTTCTCCTTGCGGCTGCGGGAGATCTCCAGCTGCAGGACGGCGTAGCCGTCATCCACCAGCCCGCAGATCTCCGCCACCGCGGCTCGGGTCAGCGCCTCCATGATGGACGACAGCTGGGACTGGAAGCCCTTCAAGCTGCTCATTGTGGCGGGGAAACGAGCTCGGGTCTCAGCAGCAGCAGCTCCGTAAGGCCGGCGGGGTGAGATCCAGCGACCTCCAGCTTTCTGTGGGCAACTAAACCGGTTCTGAAGCCGAAGAGCGGCTCACCTGCTCGGGGAAAACTGCCGGATGCTGCAGATGTTGTTTGGACTTCCCCTCTGTGTACGCTGAATTTTCAAAATAAGGGTCAGGGGCTTGATGAGATGCTGTGTTCAAGAACACACTGTAAATTCGGGCTTTATTGGTTATTGTTGTTTCTATATGTTTGACCATTTAATCCTGACAATTGAGTTTAACTATACATTAAATAATATATTTTTGAAGAAGATTTGGGAATTACAAAGTATTGGGGCCAGACTAAAAAAAATAAAAAGTCAATATTACGAGAATGAAACTAAAGTTGAAATAAAACGAGAATGAAGGTGTAAAATTACCAAAATAACGAGATAATTTATAAGAATAGAGTCGGACGATAATGATCAAGTCATAATAATATAAAAATAAAGTCATCAATATGAGAATAAAGTTGGACCGTAACATTGTTCGGACTTT
This sequence comes from Poeciliopsis retropinna, assembly GCA_010277075.1. Classification (NCBI taxonomy): domain Eukaryota; kingdom Metazoa; phylum Chordata; class Actinopteri; order Cyprinodontiformes; family Poeciliidae; genus Poeciliopsis; species Poeciliopsis retropinna. The sequence continues at coordinate 1,140,757 of VMRM01000021.1, forward strand.
ATTCCCGTAATTAATTTCTATTTCAAATTCTAATTTAAAATCCAAAATATTTTATTAATCTTAAAAGGAAATTAAATGTTATTGTAACTCCTACTATTTAAGGAAAACTATAGTAAAAACTAAAAAGTAAATTGTATTAAAAAAATTTAAGATTTCTTTATTAAGAGACAAAAAGACAAAACAAACACGAGTTGCTACAATAAACGTAAAAATTAAAGCAGCATATAAAATAATGATGGTGGAGTATTTACCTTAAATCAATCAGTCAATTGATTGATTAAAATCAATCAATCAGTCAATTGATTGATTGATTTACCTTTAAAGATCTACACCGAAGATTGATTTATTGATCAACTTTGACCAGATCTTATCACTTGTGTCACTAATAAACTTATCACTCTTAATTCTTGTTTTTAATTCTTAATTTTTGACTTATTTTGTAATCATTTCAAGTTCAGAAAAGTAAATCCTTTAAATTGGTTTTGAAATGCTTAAAATTTCCTGCAGAATTTGAACGCAGCAGAAAGTCGGTTTCCACGGCAACGCGTCACAACGACTGAGACGAAGATGGTTTACAGTAAGTTTAGGAGGAAATGTTCCGAAAAACTAATGAAAATGAACAATTAACGTCTGTAAGATTAATTTCACTGTTGGTGTTTAAACTTTAGAATTTATTTGTCTTTAAATCATATTTATATCTCATTTTATTAGTTTTTATTTACAGTTTGTTTTCGCTTCCTGGAACATAAATGCTAGTTAGCTTAGCCGCTCAAGGGGGTTGTTACGAACTGTTATTATTAACTTTTAAAGATTATGAGTAAAATATAAATATCACTGATCAATAGAAATGAGTTAATTATAATATTCTAATGGTTTAAACAGTCTTGTGTTGAATTAATTCATTCTGTTGTAGAGAAATCCTGACATGTTTTAACATCATTTAATCCTAAACCTTCATAAATGCTCCATAAATCCTGTGTATCTGTGTGAACTCCATGTTGTTGTTTTTCCCATCCAGTCACAGAGGAGCTGATCCGGCGGCGGGCCGAGCACAACGACTGTGAGATCCTCTCCCTTGAGGAGGTTTCTCTGCACCAGCAGGACATCGAGAGGATCCAACATGTGGACAGGTGGTGCAGGGAGCTGAGGATCCTCTACCTGCAGAACAACCTCATCCCCAGAATCGGTACCGACACGTCTGTCTGAAAACACAGCCAGGATGGGCTTTATTCTGCATCATCTGGCGCGATTTATTTGAACCATTCTCCATCCAGTGTGGAATAATAATTATGCAACATACAGTAGAAATTATTTTAAAAACCTGAAGTTTGAATTTATTACTTATTTATGGTAAAAATGACTCAAAAATCCTCAGCTGAGGAAGGAAGTTTAATGTCAGTTTGTTCCAAAATTGATTCTGATGAGTTATTATAATATAATTGGTCAAATATTCATCCAGAATTATGTTAAAATCATATTAATAGATACACAAGTTGTCTGGAAAAGGTGAAACCTTCTAAAGAGCTTTAAAACTACAAGTGAGGGTGTGAATACTTTTGATCAGAGACTCAATTTTAAAAAATCATTAAATTTTTTTTTATTCCCTTAAAAAATAAACTTTCAAATGACTCATTAAAATCCCTAAATTAAAGCATTTGTGTCAATGTGAATGCATGAAAACCAGAACTTTTTTATTTATGGTAGAAATGTTTGGAAAGCAGAGACGTGAATCTTTCAGCAGCGAAAAATTAAATTCAAATTTTTATTTCAGAAACCATTTTCTCTGTTCCAGCGGTCGACAGATTAAATTATGTGACTGACCAGAGGAATAATTTTATATAGAACAACGTTCTAAAAATACTGTCAGATTATATTTAAACAAAAACAGGATTGTTCATGAAATACCTAAATAATAAATATTAAGTTAGCTGCCTGGGGTTTTCTTAAATAAAAATATATCAAAGAATCATTCAAAAATATTATTTTACAAGTTTAAGCAGATGAAATGTGATTGTTTTGAATCGATTCATAATTTCCAAAACCAAGATGTTTTTCTGCTTCTCTGTTGGATACGACTGATTTTTAGTGTTTCTCCAGGTATAGAGCTGCAATTACTGAGTTTTTATTGTTTTATCTTTTATAGTTCAGTCTTTTCTGATGTTGCAGAGAACGTGGGGCGCCTGAAGAAGCTGGAGTATCTGAATCTGGCCTTGAACAACATCCAAGTCATTGAAAACCTGGAAGGTGTGCGCGCTGAGCCGACCCCGCCGGCCAGCTTTGCAGAAGCAGACTCTGATTTTGCTCCTGCCCTCAGGCTGTGAGAGCCTCCGGAAGCTGGACCTGACGGTGAACTTCGTGGGTCTGCTGAGCAGCGTGGAGTCGCTGCAGCACAACGCCCACCTGAGGGAGCTCTTCCTGGTGGGGAACCCCTGCACCGAGTTCCAGGGCTACCGGCAGTACGTCGTGGCGGCGCTGCCTCAGCTCCAGGTCACCGCACTTCCTCAAACATCTTCAGCAAAACTGTGATTTTAAAGAGGACCGGTTACGCTAAATTCACATCTTGCAGGTTTTTGTTATTCCACTTTGGCATCTTCTGCTTCTAAAAACATCCCAAGAGTTTAATTATCCATCATGTTCGAATGTTTTTCCTTCATCAGGAACAAACCTGGAGTGTCGCTTTGATTCTTTCAGACATGTTGGAGAAATCCTTTAATTGCCATGTCCAAAAAGCCTGGGTGGACCTAGCTCCACCTTCAAAGCGCAGCTCCTCCCCTCAGCTTCTTCAGACTAGCCAGCAGCTATTAGCAAAGCCCTGGTGGACCTGCTGAGCTCATTATATGAGCTACTTCTCAGAGCAGCGCTGGAAAAAACTCTGTTAAAGGGTTAATAGAGGAGCCATGTTGTAATGACCTTCTGGAGGCGGAGCTTCAGAAACAGCAGAAATGTCTTAAAGAGACAGAGGCACAATTCCAAGCCGTTACATTACAGAGTCAAATTTCTATGAAGCCAAAACACCCAGCTACGGGTTAGCGTTTGTTGGTTTCAAAAACCTTCAGATGGTAACATCCCTAATCAGCATGCTCTGCCGCGTTACCTAGCAACCCAAGCCCAGCGCCACCCCGTTTGCTCAGCTGGTTTTCCTGCTGTATGTGCTGTACAATGGCTGCTGGAAAACACAAATGTTTGGTTGTTGATTTACCATCCCGAAACCACTTGCTGCATTCTGGTTGGTTGTAGAGGATGCTCCACTTCTTCTTTTAATTGTATGGTTGTACAATTAAACCATATATGTTTGTATTTATGTAAATGTGTAAACGTTAGGGGGCGTGGCCAGCAGCAGAGGCCATAAAACAGATAAAAATAGACAGAACTTGCAGCTGAAGCTAACTCGTTAGCATCCAGAAGTCCCCTGTCCTGTGTGTCCGTCTCCAGTGGCTGGACGGGACGGAGATCAGCCGGTCGGAGCGGATCAGAGCCTCGCAGGGCCTGGAGCAGGTGAGGAGGCGAGTCAGGGAGCAGGAGCAGGAGTACCTGAGGAGGAGAGAGGAGCAGAAAGAGGAAGATGCACGAAGAGACAAGGAGAGGAAACCAGAGTGAGTTTCAGCAAGTGGAGTTATTTCTAGCAGAAGAACAGAGTTTTCATCATATTTCTCCTTAAATTCAGGATCTGGAGCTGAAAGCAAACCTGGTTCAAACTTTCCCAGATGGTCTGAATGTCTGCGTGTTCCTCCTCAGCTCACAGGAGGACAAGGAGAACCTGCGAAGCGTCGAGGAGGAGGAGCGGGACTTCTGGCACACGCCCTGCTCCTTCACCCCCGAGTCTCGGCTGGAGGCGCACCGCCGCCTGGAGGAGAAGAAGAACGCCAACAGGAAGTGAGTTTCATCCATTTTATCCTCTAAACGCTTTGACTCCGTTTGTGTCAGACGTTTGATTTTACACAGAAGAATCTGTTCTGTTTCATGGACCTGACCAGGACATTATTCAGCTTTTCTTCTACAGTAAATTTAAAAGAAAATTTTAAATTCTTGTAACTTTATTGTTTTGGAAACAAATTAAAAAAGTGAAATTATGTTATGGAGAAATTCTCCTAAACATTCGGAATTATTTTGTTGAGAAAATTGTCAACTGTTTCCTGATCCTGCAGATGATTCTTGTTCTGACCGAATCATCTGGATAAATAAACATCTTAAACACAGATTTAAAAAACATATTTAATTATGTATTTACATAGTGTTTAAAATATCTATCCATCCATCCATCTTCTTTCGCTTATCTGGGGTCGGGTCGCAGCTTAAGAAAATATAAAATAAAATATCTATATTATTAGAAAACCAGGCGTCATCAGGAACCAACATCCAAGAACTCAAAATATGAATTTTGTCTGTTGGATGTAGTTTAGGATCTTGGCCACAAGGTGTCATTAAAGCACCTGTTTCTATCTCCACCTGGGCAAAAACTGAACACCTGAGCAGCTGATGTTGCGACGCTTCCTCCCATTTTTCATACTTTCTTCATCCTTGAGGAAAATCAGAGAAACGTTGCAGAGATGAAAACAGATTCAGCTCCAGTTCAAACTGGTTCAGTGGTACCAGTTCAGCAACGAGGCAGAAAGATGGAAACCTTCAGTCCAGGTAGTAGAAACATCTGGACCTGTAATCCCAAACCACAGAATCAGAACCAGAACTGCTGGTACCTCCCAACCCAACTAATGAACTTTTTCCTCCTTATAGATTTCTTCTGTTTTGGGTTGGATTCAGATTTATCCAGATTTTAATATCAGACAAAGAAAACCTGAGCAAACACAAAAACTGCTTCCAGGTCCAGATCAGATCAGATCAGATTTAATTTGTAACAAATTTGATGGTAAAATAATTATTCATTAGCCGAATGCGACCAGATCGGCTTTTCACCCGTTACCCAGATGCTGCAGGGTAACGGACCCGTCCTTCCTGGGCATGATGGCCGACTCTAATCTGACGTCAGCAGAGCAGATTAGAGCGTCTGCTGCTGAGTCCGTTCAGGTTAATTAGCAGCTTAACGGGCCGATTGTTCTGAGAATGTTCTGGTGACGTCGGACCGAACAGAGACCCGCCGGGTCAGCAGGAAGACAGGATGTAGCCGCTGGACACGTCCTGGACGGACAGAACTGGACCCGGAGTTCTGCTGCGGCCCGCTGGGACCCAGAACGCCTGGGTTCAGAACAGAACCGAGGGAAGGTTCTGGACAGAACCGACGGGTTTAGAGGTGATTTAAACTGGTTTTATCTGGTGTGTTGTTGCTGTGGATCCATGCCAGCGAGTCTTTATAACCCCATGAATCATCCCCACTAAACCATCAAATGATTAAAGGATAAATCATTCACCAAACTGCTGAGCATTTGAAGGTGTGTAACCAGGACAGGAAGCTGGTCCCAGTAGAACCAGTCCTGCTAATCCTGTGCTGTTGGGATGAAAGTATCTGAGCCTGTCGGCTGTTTCCTCGGTTAAAGGCTGCGTCCGTCCCTTTCTGTAGGTCCGTTGTTGTCATCCTGGTGGAGCGTCAGTCTGTTCTGTAACTGGACTGATGGAGGCGAGGCTGTGATTAAAGGCCACACAGATAAACCTGATGGGGAAACGTCTACAGGATGATTATTAACCCATAAACTGTCTCCGGGTCAGACCGGACCGTCTGTGTTTAACGCCTCCAGACGAACCAACAGACCATCCCACCTCTAACTGGATGAGTTCCCGTCAGTCTGCAGGATTGACTCGGTTCTCAGGTTTCTGTTTATTTGTTGTCCAAAACCACACAGCTCAGATTTAGGCTCTAATGGAAACAGGGTCAGAACAAACAGACAGAGGAGAGAAAAAATGTCAAATGGCTCAATTTTTGTTGTTTTCTGGCAGAGAAAGTCGTTACATCCTCTGTGGTGCAGTTTATCTCTGGATGTCCACTGGTTGGCATCACACAGAGCCTTCAGAAAGTCTCAGTTTTCAAACGGCCCATGAGGACAGAGCCGCTTCCTGCTGACTCACAGCTTTCAGCTTTCCTGACACCTTAAGCAGCAGAACAGCCGAGCTTTGGCTGATGAATGATGGTTACCGCTCTCTGCTGCTTCGTCTGACCTGCAGGTGTTTCTGATCAGGCCTCCAAATGGTAACCACTGCAGTGAGTTAACTCACACTCTGAAAAGTCAAAGCTTTTAGAGTCTAAAGAGCTCAAAGCTCCACTGAATCCATTCATGGCGTCCCAGGAATGTCAGGAGAGATGGATGTCCTGGTCCTGTGGTTGTTCCTGCTGTAAGGTCGACCAGGAGACGATTCTGCAGAGCTGAGACTGGAAACACAAAGACGCTTCAAAGTCAAAGAAACTGACAACCTGACGAATGGGGACGGCTGGTTGAGCTGCATAGAGACGCTGCAGGTGGAGATCAGCATGAACGGTTTCTCTGAGGTTTCTCTGCTTCCTGTCCATGTTGAGTATGTTCGGACCTCTGCAGAGTGAAGTAGGCCTGAACACCGGGTTGGCCTCCGGTCCGCTTACAGTCTTAAGATGAACTCATCCTCAGTCAGATGCGACCTGAGGATCTGAAGCTCAGACCCAAACAGCTCACTGCCAGCCTCACATCGGTTCAGGACGACATCGTCTCCACTTGGGGTTTGTGAATAACCAGAGAGGTCCAGCAAGTCTGGCTCCTCCAGGACCAGGACCAGGACCGGTCTCCGGCCCTCCGGCACCCCGGCCCTGGTGTCTGGGCCACTGGGCTTCCCTCTGTCCTGAGCTGGAAGAGCCCGACTGTACGCCTCCGTCGCGTAAAACCAACTCGATGTTGATGAGGCTTCAGAGGTCTTGCTTCCAGGACGGACCCGGTCGGCTCCTGGCGAACTGGAAACTGTCTGAAGAGATCATCCTCTCCTCCTGACTCCACTCAGGCCAGCAGAGAGCTGTCACTTCTGATGTCTGCATGACTCAGCTGTTTGAGTCGCCTCTTCACACCCATCTGAGGAAGACGTGATGCAGAGCCACAATATCACCTTGTCAGCAGCAGAGAGAAGCTGCTGCATGGACAGAAAGACACCGAGGAGGATGCTCATTTGGTCTGGATTCAGTCAAATCTCATTTCACAGCTTTAATAATTATAAACTCCACCTTCACCCTGGTCACAAAGTTCAAAACCTGCAGCATTTGTTCAGGATTTATGTAGGATTTGGGTCTAATTTCTGGTGCAAGTATCTTAGTACACTTGAAATAAGACAAAACTAACTAACTATAACTTATCAGTAAGATATAGAAGCTTGTTTTAAGACTTGTGACCTAAAAACTTTTTAACCTTCTTTGTTGAGAAAGTTATTGTCCACTAGCAGGTTATTTAACAAAGTTATTTTTCTATAGACCTGCATCTAAACAATCATATCTGTCATTTCAAACACATAAAATTGCGATTCGACGTGAAAGAAGAGAAAACAGTTTGATATTCAGTCTGGCAGCTCGTTCTTCATCTCCGCAGCTCTGAACTCCTCACCTCCTCATGGCCAGAGGTCATGACCCTCCGCAGAGCGCTAAACGCTCACCTGCCTCAGACAGACGCAGCCATCTGCTGCGCGGCGGGTCTAATGGACGGACGGTGGTGAGGAGCGTGTTTCACCGCAGCTGAAGGAGAGAGCGGCCGACTGTAACGGCGGTAAACACTTTGACTCCCGTCCAGCTTCAGGAGGCAAGAAAAACAGACAGAAACTATTTACACAGATTTAACCCTGAAAGGCCTGGAGATGGACATAAACATGAAAACCAAGCAAAGTGGATTTGTAGCAGTACTTTGGAAATTAAATTGTTTTCAGATTTCTTTTTTGTTTTTGTAAGGTTTTATAAAATGTCATATTAAATATAAAGTTATTTTACATTTTGAACAAATATTGCACAAATAATGACATCATTAAAAAAATCAGCTTTTTAAAGTTTAAAACAAACAGGTTGTAATATTACAACAGACTCAACCAGGAAACTAAACAAGTCAGAACGACTCCATGACCCGTTTTCAATGTTCTGACTGATTTCAGAAGATTGTTTTTGATTTCATGTTACTTCCACAACTTAGAATGACTAAACCCAAAATAAACTTTTTTTTGGAGATAAACTCTCTAAACTGGTCCTTAACTGTACTATATTTATGTTTCTGTTCAAATTGTGACATTTTAGTGTAAATTTTATTTAATTCTTAACAGGGCTGATTCTAAGATCTGACCTTTAGGGGGCCTCAGCCCCCAGCAGGGCTAAGGACCAGGAGAAGTTATTTGTTGGTGTGTTTTTCTAAACGTCACTGCTTATTTACATACATTCACTTTAAAAATGTAATAGTTTTGTCCAACTGTTACATGGTAAAACTGTTAATAACTACATGCAGGTCTGGTAAAATTTGAGACCTCTGCACTGAACCCCACTGAAAACCTCCTGGTTCTTCCACCAAATGCTGATTTCTGACTCTTCCTGAGTTAAAACATTAGTTTGTTGTTTCTAAATGAATCTAAACTTGTTTTCTTTGCATTATTCAAGGTCTGAAAGCATGCATCTTTTTTTATTATGTTGACCTTTTCTCATTTTCTGAAAATAAATTCTAAGTTTTTGCTTGGAATTTCAGAGACATGTTGTCAGTAGTTCAACAATCTTCATTTTACTTAAACATGTAGCTATAAAGAGTAAAATCAGAGGACTGATCATTTTTTCCAGAGCTGTATATATATGAAACAGAATCAGAGTACATCATACCTCCCAACATCTGCTAACATTAATGAGACACATGCAGCTGTGGAGTGACACAGTCCTAGTGGGTCTGCTCCCCCTGGAAATTAAAATACAATCTACTCAAAACTACACATTTCCAGTCATTTGAAGAGCATTTTACTATTTTCATGGGATTAATAAACCTTACAACAGTTTATTATCAAGGTAGAAGTTCAGGTTGAGGACTAGTTCTTATTCAAAATCAATATTAATAGTTTTTGATTTACTTTGGCCAGGATGGGAATTGAACCCATGACCTTGGCATTATGCACACCAAGTTCTGACCAGCTGAGCTAACCGGCCATACATTGAATTCACAATGATTTAAGAAACACTTACATGATCTTAACACAATAAAATTGAACTTTAGATTTAAATAGGCCAGAATGGGAATTGAACCCATGACCTCAGCATTATTAGCTCTGGCCATCTGTGTTGATTTTCTGAGGACTTTGCATTTTATTTGGCAAGTTTGGGGATTAAACCCTTTTCCAGCCACTTGTAATTTTGAAGTGTTGATTGTATTTCAGAGCCATTTTTATTTTAAAGGATTAATTTTATTTTTGAGTCATTTTTAATTTTGAAGGTTTGACCTTTTGATGCATTTTTATTTTACATTGTTTTTTGTTTTGTTTTGGAATGAGGCGGTTCTTTCTGTCTATCACATAGCGGCAAACTGCGCCATGACGGACACCGTATCCATCCTCACTGAAAGTGTTCAGCTGATAATGCGCGTCTTTTCACTCAGTCTGTACTTTCCGTCTCTAGGCAACCGTGACGTTCAGCGTCGGTCCGGAGCGTTCAGGGGTCCTTCAGCTCCCGCCATGACAGTGTAGCTGACCTTAATATTGCCTGTGTTTTATTTTGGACATTATTATTAAGTCTATCGGACAGTTATGCATCGGTTCAATACGGGACGCACATTTAACGGCCAAATATGGCTACTGCAGTTACATCTTCCTATTGGTTCCAGCTTGAACCACACGCCCCCTGGTGTCAGAAGTTGGAATAACAAGCAGTGCTTTGCGCTGATCGACTGTTTCTCAGCTTTGTGATTAATTTGCAGTGTGAACATGGAGAACTGGATCTGCTCTGCTCTGTCTGTTTATGAAAGGGGCGGGGCTTCACTCAGTAATCCAGACCGACATCTTGTCGCCATAAACGTTTCCCATTTCTAGTTCGTCACTTCTGTGAAAAAAAATCACTAGCTGACTAAAAAGTTGCCAACTGTAGCAACACAGTGATAAATTGGCAACAGTGTACTCTGATCCTGCTGACCCACGCATCGCCACACTTGGCCACGCCCCTCTGTGTGTCTTGGCTCCGCCCACTTCTGAGGACGTTTCAGATGAAAACATGGCGGCTCCCTTTAGACGCCATGATTCTGGATCTGATCTGGATATGGTTCTGTTTTTCTGCAGGGAACCAGAGAAGAAGAACAAACCTCCCAGGACTCTGATCACCGCTGACGGACGAGTCATGAACATCAACGAACCCAAGTGAGAAAATCAGGATCTTCCTTTAAAATCAGAACTTCAGCACATCTGGTGCTTTGACAGGATCCAGATTCTGCTCATTTCTGCTCTGCTACATTCTAGATAAAATCTGACTTGACCTTTGACCTGAATCCTGATGTTTGTGTGTCAGGTTGGCCTTTTCTCTGACTGAGGATGAAGAAAGCAACGCTGTTGTGTTGGACCTGGCCGTTTACAGGTGAGACCTGCTGGCAGCTCCGATATTTAAACTGCTTTTAAGTTTTATTCTTTCTGATCTTTTGGAGAAAATATATAAAAACATTCAATGGAGTAGAAACAGGATCTCTCCTGCAGAGCGTTTGTTGCTTTCCTAATAAATCTGATTTAATTTCACTGAGAACTTCAGTTTGGAAACTGGATCTTTATTGAGTGTAAACTCTCCTCCTCAGACACATGGACTCCTCCCTGATGGATGTGGACGTCCAGCCGACGTACGCCAGAGTCAGCGTCAAAGGAAAGGTGCTGAGACAGTTATACTTTTCACATAAAGACTGAACTTTAAAACAAAAAGCAGTGTTCAGACTCCATCTGAATCTGTCTGCGATATGCAGAGGAACCGGATTAAAAATGATTTCTCTGCCTTGTTCAGCTGAGTTTGTTTGTTTCTGCTGCAGAGCATCTCTGGTTTATGATGTCATAAACCTGCAGCGCTTTAATAAAACGCCTCAGTCAGAATCATCAAACATCTGGATGATCATCCAGGAGCTGCAGAGCCTGAAGTCGCTGCTTCCTGCTGCAAACGTTTCATCAGCGCAGCGATTTATGTTTCACGCCAGGAGTCGTCCTGCTGGGGCGGGCGGGTGATTCATGCTGCGATGCTTCACCTCAGGCTGTCAAAAAATCTCCTTTAACACCAGCAGGAGGAGCTGAAGGTATTACAGATCCCAGTAAGCCTCCCAGTCTGGAGTTAAATCACCATCTCCTCCCAGTTTGTCCTCCAACATGAATCGTTTTAGTTTTCCTGGGATTGATCACCGATCTATTCTGGAAGTGTGTCTATAAAAAGCTGGAGTAATGATTGAAGCCACCGGGTCGGTGTCAGAACCGGGTCGCCGCCAGAACCGGGTCGCCGCCAGAACCGGGTCGCCGCATTAATCTCACTAATGACGGTTCTGAATGATTTACCTTGCAGATGTTCCAGGTGGTTCTTCCTGCGGAGGTGAAGCCCGACAGCTCGACGGCCCGGCGTTCCCAGACCACCGGACACCTGGTTCTGACCATGCCCCGGGTCGGTACTGCTGCCTCTGGTTCTGGTTCTGTCCAGGAACTACGGGGCAAAATTAGGGCCATAAAATTTGCTCATAAGAAAAAAAGTTTTATTCTGAAATAGTTTTGAACTTTTTCTTCATTTTTCAGTTTAAATCTTTTTTTTTTTTTTCAGTTTTAATTTTCTCTTTTTTTTGTTTTTCTCTTTAAATTTTGTCCAAAATCAACAAGATAATAAAAACACAAACAGTTTGGATAGAAAATATGTTTTTCCTTTAACAAACTTAAATGATTCTTGATGCTTTTGTTGCTCGCCGTATTGATCAGGTTCAGGTTTTTATTTATAAATCAGTAAATCTCAAAAAAACATCTCAGATTCACTGTTCTCATCTTCAGACCAACCCGGACCGGATCACTGACCTTTGACCTCTCCCTCAGGCTGAAGGTGAACTCAGAGCGAAGAGGCCCGTTCCTCGCCAGCGCCGAGACGCTCCGAGCCGCAGCTCAGCGGAGGAACAGAACAGGTGGGACCGTGACCCGGAACCCAAACTGCAGCGCTGGTTCTGAACTCCAGGACGGTACTTTAACCAAAAAGATACGAAATAAATGATTAGAGCCAGTAATACATCCTATCCGAACAAAAACCTGAACCTGGGGCTAAACCTGGCTACGCTAACCCAAAAGCACTAATAAACAATAGGTATGCTAATGCTAAAGCGCTAACTTGTAACCTTTCTGATACCATGAAGAGCCTCTCTGTTTGTTTGTTTAATTCATAAATGCTGTTGAAAAAATGTAAAGAGGAAACAGAACTGCTGCATAAACAGACTTCAAAATAAGAGCATGAATATAACTGCTTGGAGCGTTCTTCAGTCCAGAACCAAAACTTTGGACTTTATTCAACTGAAAGTTTACAGAATTAAAGCTCCACATGGACCAGCGTCTCTGATAAGTCATTGGACTTCTGCTACGAAGACCTGAGGCGGTTCTGGAGGTCCGAACCGGTGAAGTGACCCGTGACTCATCAGATTACAGTCCAGACCAGGAAGTAGTTCAGTATCTGAGCATCGAGCGTCTGTCTGGTTCTTATCTGAAGGTGAGCTGATGGCCTTACAATCAGATTCCTCCAAACCCGACGGATCACCAGACACTGACCAGAACCGGCCCGTCCAATCAGAACTCAATTACATCCTCATTACCAAAGCTGGAGCGATGACACCTCCACCACTCTTCTTCTGTGGTTTACTGGGATGTTCAGCAGAAACTCAGTCACAATCTGAGGTTCTGACCCGAAAGCTGCCGAGTTCCTGGTTTCAGGAAGAGGATTCAGGTTCAACCCGGTTCTCTGGTCCAGCCTGTGGTTTTCCTGCAGCAGCGTTTCTGATCCTCGGTGAAATGAGTCGGGACGTTTTGTCCTCTGGAAGCCGAATTCCCCTCTTAATAAACCTGCAGAAGCGAAGAGGTTCTGCTGTTTGCTGCACACAGATCACAACAGCAGCAGATCTCTGCTTCTTACGCCTTCAGTTTAACAGTTTCAGCTCCATGCGGGAAAAAGAAAGAAATACACAATTAAAACATGAAAGCTCTGATATTCAAAGAGTAAAATGCATCCAAACTCAGTTCCAGCTTTATTTCAACAAACATTTCTCTGTTTTCAGAAAGGATAAAGTTCCTGAGAGGCTGGAAGTTGATCCCAGTAAACGTAAATCTGTTGACATCACCAACATCGTGCCTCAGCGGAGCAACAGAGAAGATCTTCAGGACAAACCGGGTCCAACAGCAGAACTCCCAGAAGAGTTCACGGACGACCCCGAGGTTCCTCCACTCATTTAAAATGTTTTAAAAACAAAGTTTCACTGCCGCTCCACAGAAAATGATGCTAAAGGCAAATCCTGGTTAAATGATTTTAATTGTCTTACAGCAAAACAAATATTAGTGTTGGTAACAAAACCTCAGAAGATTCTGACAGAAAAACTTTGATTTCAGTAAAAAGATTTTCTTCTGGACAGTTTTTGGTGTTTAGTTTTTTTTAATCCTTTTTCTTAATCTTAAAGCATAGAATCCGTATATATGTTGTAAATATTAAGACCAAACAAGATTTATCACCTCGACAGACAAAAACAGATAAATTTAACTTCAATCTGCTGTAATTTGTGAAACACATCCAACAGTTATACTGACCTTCAGCTTTAACTGCTTTTTAATCCTTTAGCTGCAGTTTGTGACAGATTCTTTATGGTAAACTGGGGTTTTAATATTTTAGTGGATTTCAGTGTTATTGATCTCGGATTGAAGAATCAGTGAAACCTCTGGTGAGGAAGCTGCCAGCCTCTCCGGACGTTCATAGAGTTTCTGCAGCTTTCCCCAAAGTTTGAGCTCAGTGTGTCCCTGGAATCATTTCATTTCTCTGCAAAGATCCAGTGTTCAATTAGTTTCTCCTCCCTCAGAGGAACAAGGCGTGCTAACTGAACGCTGAAGTTTCCTGTTTCTGGTCTGATGATTGTTCAGAGGTTTATTGTTCTCTGTCTGCGGCTCTTCAGCCTCATTGGCCTCAACAGGAAACCTCCGATCTGTAGAAAGAAAATGTTGTCAGCGCAGCTGTTAGCTCGAATATTAGCTTAACCGTTAGCTCAACTGTTTCCTTTAAAATGTTTGTGCTTGTTTGCTTGATTTTGAGATTTTGCTTAAATATTCACCATACTCTTAATCTGTAACTTATTGGTCACTTAAATTGTGATCTTGACTGAAGGTTAGCTTTTCTATTAGCTTGTCTTTCAGTTCATCTGCTAACTCAGCTGGTAGCTTCTTCTTCTTATGGGTTTTATTAGCAAACCAACTTAAGGTCCCCAGCTGTTAGCTTGACACCTTTAGCTTTACTTTAAGTAGAGAAGCTGTTAGCTCTGTAGCATGTTAGCTTAATTATTACATGACTATTAATGTTAATAGCGTGATTGTTTACATTACTGTGTGATTGTTGTCTCACTGTTCAATGTTGCCTTGACTATCAACTGTTTATGCAACTGTTTGCATGAATGTTAGCATTAGCATAGCTCAAGAGGTTCTTGACTGTTAGCTTGACTGTTAGTGAAGTTTTAGCTCAGCTTTCATTCTGTTTAATTAGTTAGCTAGCTTCACTGTTTTTAGTGTTTAGAGAGCTGTTAGCTTACATGCAGCTTATATTAGCATGACTGTTTCTTAAAATGATTGCGTTAACTGTCATGCTAACGGCTATTTGTCTGAGTGCTACCCTGATTGTTAGGTCAAAGGTCAATCTTGAGAATTAATAAAGGCAACTAAATCTCTCATCCAAAAGTCGTCTTTAGTTCAGAAACGTACAGGTTGGGAGTATTAGGTTTATAAAGTGTCATCAGATCAATCATATTGATTGGGAATTAGTCCAGTTATCTTCCTTTAAAACTCTTTCCATCCAGTGACTGACAGCCTAACTGACTCATCAGTGGTTAGCATTAGCTTAATAAGTAGGGAAGCAGTTAACTGTTGATTTTGCAGTTAGCTCAGCAATTAGCTTGACTGATGTTTATGTGTTGTTAGCAGTTAGCGTAGCCTCTCTCATACCTGGCCTTTGTTGACGGATGTTTAACTGCTGCTGGTCGACTAAAGTTAGTTAGTTTCTTTTTTAAGTGAAGATATTCCTCTCATTAATTAATCAACTGCTAAAATCCTGACTTGTTCTCTTTTTGTGCTGCTTTTAAGCTGCAGCTGAAGAAAGATCGATGAGCTGTGGCTGTTTTTTGTTTGGTTTGTGGTTGTTGTGATGCTCAGATTCGGGATCTCTGCCAGACTTTGATCAGAAGCTCCTCTCTGCCCACAGGACATAAACTTATTCTTCATCTCGCTCTTCTCTCCTTGAATCTCGGCTGAACTCTCCTGAGTCTTCACTTTCCTCTTGAGTTGTCACCTTAAAAAGCTCCGAGGTCATCCTCCTCTTCCTCCTCTTCCTCCTCTGTATGCCTGCAGGAATCGTTCTGCCTTCCTGACGGATTCACTCTTTTATTATCCGGCTATATTTGGACTGAGCTGTATGTGCCATACAGCAGAATGTTTGTCTTTACTGCAACCTGCAAGTACATCAAAACTCAGCCTGGAGCCGCATTCGGTCGTAAATTTCTCCAGTTTCACTGGGAAACATATTTATTGTAACCCAGAAATGAGTCGATAACTGATAACCGATCAGGTCTTTGCTGGCTGCAGATTTCTGATTTATTGGTAATAAATCCCCTGGCCTGTGCCGGCTGTGCAGTAACTCAGTGGCACTTCCCACTTCCACAGCTTTTCAAAATGAAGGCGTGTTTATTTATAGGCAAAGGAAAAGTGTTGCTCATCACTTTTATCAGGACTGAGAGGAAATAAACTCCAAAATAAAATCTGCTTCATGCAAATAAAGTTTACAGCTCATGGAAAACATCAGCTGCTTTCTGAGCAGTTTTAGGAAATGTTCAGAAAAACAAAGACAGTTTTGACTTTGAATAGGCCATTTATTTTTTACATTCTATTGCCAGATATATGATTCTGATCTAATTGGTTAAAATATAAACATTTTTCTAGATTATCCTGAGATCATCAGGGCATAAATCTTGTTTTTTCTGTTGAATGTCCAAACATAGTCATATTTTATTTTATATATCACGTCTAAACTAATAAATAAGTCAACATAAAATTAGTCCATTGCCTCAGAAATGTAAAATCTTCCAAACTAACTCCCTTTGCACTGATTGAGATTTTAAAGAATTTATGGATGTTAAGGATTTGATGTTGGAGTTAAATTAGATAAGTTTAATGTTCCCAAGGTCGAGTTGGTTGAATGGATATGAAACGATAGAATTTGTAGAGAATTATTTTAAAATATGAACAAGAATCAAACCCTGGAAAATGACTTTAGCTGTGGACCGGATTGTGTCTCTAACTGCACCAAATGAAAACAGACCAGAGGAGGACCGAGTGTGGCGCCCTGAGGAACTCCGTCAGTAATACTTCATCTGATCTCAGAACAGAAACAGGAAGTACTGCTGATCTGTTTGCAACACTGAGAAAATGACAGGAAGCTGTTGTTTTAAAATCAAATCAGTCTGAATAATTCAGGGATTCTTTTATCTGTCCATGTTTCTGGAGATGTAAATACATTTTGGATTTTGCTTCATTTCAGACATTAAATCTGTATTTCTACTGTGCACTGTCTATTTTCCCCTAATATTCACCTTTAAAGCAGATTTAATCTAATCTTGTTTCCTCTGATGTGAATCAGCATCATTGTTAAATTTCCCACAAATCTGTAAATTCTTCATTAAAATCATCTGGAAGCAGCTTGGAAACCATCATCAGGGTATTTAACAGCTGATTTAACTGGTATTTACTGCCTCACTGGGACCATTATGGCAGGGTTAATGGCTCAGAGTGCTTTGCTCATCCTGACTGACTGGTTTTTGTGGTCAAACTGGTTTTAATGGTTGATTTTCTTCTTGTCCACAGTTTTAAATGAATTCTCTGTTGTTATTATCAGTTTCTTTTGTCCTTGTATGATGATTTTTCTCGGTGACCCAGTTCTTCGGCGCTGCTGGGTGTTTTTTTCTGACTTTATGAGGAGCGTTTCTTCAGTCAGACGCTGCACGCCAACGTCTTCCAGCTTCTTCTCCACATGAAAAACCCTCCAGCTAAATGTATAATTCAGGCTGAATGTCTCTGGTTGTTTCTACAAAAGGCCATCAGAGACGTTAATATATAGTCAGAGTTATTGATTATGGAACCGTGAGCAGATGATGGCTCCTAAATATGTGATTCCAGCCTCAGATATTTACAGCTCATTGATTCCCGCTGCACTCACACAATGAGGTGACGCTTCCAGATCTGTAAGTATTCCTCAGTCCTAATCTTTGTTCAACTTCCTGTTTTATTTTCTGCTGCTTTCTTTCCTCCGTCTCTCTGTGAGATGAATTATTTAACCTCCCTGTCTCCATCTTTGCGTCCTGAGCTGCAGCCAAGGACAGATGCAGGGTTTCCTCTGCAGCAGCAACCAATCACAGCAGGAATCTGACTCCTGTCTTCGTTTTTATGACAGCAAAACGTCAGTAAACTTACAGTAAGCTCTGTTGTTGCTTTTACAGCTAGCTGTAACAGTTAGCGAATCATTCTGAAATTCAAAGTTTCAAGTTAAACACAAAGCACATTAGCATCCTAGCGTTCCAATTAGCATGCTAATGTTTTTATGCAAATAGCAGCATTAAGGTGATAGGGTTAACATTTTTATGCTAACAGCACCATTAGCATGCTAAGCTTTCAGTAATGTCTGTAAATAGCATGTTGTCACAAATATTGTATGCTAATGTTAATATGCTAATGTTTTAAGGCTTGTACAGAAATTAACACACATAACACTTGATTAATATTAATAGTCTGAAATTATGCAAAAACAAACGTTAGCATGCAAACATTTCATGCTAACAGTATTAGCCTGTTTCCATGCTAACACAAAAATTAGCACACTGACATTAACATTGTTTCCTAGCAGTTTGCTAATACAAACAATAGCACATAATAGTAGCATTCCAAGTCAACAGTCATATGAATATTTCTAGTGTAGGTTGTGGGAACGTTAGCTCACTGGTTGGACTCCTGACTCAACTGTTCACATCTTCTAGTTCAAATACAAAAGCAGAAAGTTCTCCAGTGAAGTGGGTCAAATCGTTTTCAACAGCGGCTATGAAAACTGAATTCATGCGGAATAAATCCTCTTTCTGCATCCTGCCAGCCTTTATTTCAGATTTCTGAAACATTGAAACGTGTGACCTGCAGGTTTTATGGGTTTCCTGCTGCGTCCATTAATAATGACTAAACAAAAACTACAGCAGCAGGTTTGCTCACTTCCAGCGTTAACAAACACTGAGAGCAGAGGACTGTCTGTGAAGAGAAAGATGGCAATGTTGAAACTGGGAGAAAATGGAAAATCAATGTTGACCAATCCATAAACATTAGGACCATCAGGAAGACAGAAAAATTGAGCTGCTGGTTGAAGAAAACGCTGTGAGAGCTGTGAGCCGGACTCATCACCTTCTATTGGTTTTATTTTATGTTATGAGGAAAATGATCCTTCTGGTTCCAGGATTCGTTACGTGTTGTGAACCTGCCGCCGCTCTGAGGTCACGTCTTGTTTTATGCCGCTCGGTGTGACATTGATGTTTGTTTTGTTGTTTCTGCTGAATCGGCAGATCTGATCCTGTCATAAGACGACAACTGGACTCAATTTTCATGGGATCAGTTTGATTCATTTTTACATCGATGTTCACCAGGAAAATCCACCGATCATCTGAAGGTCAAGACCAAATTTAATGTTTGTTTCTACCTTTAATTTATAATCTCATATCTAGAGTCAAATCTGTAAACCAAGAAAATATTTTTTTAATGTATTTGGTGCATAATTAAGCCTAAACAGTCCATCAGATTTTATGAAGTCTAAAGTGATGAAACTTGTAAATCATATTTAGATCAAAATCAACTTCCAGTGCAGCTACAGGTGGTTTGATGATGTTTTTCTAGCTGAACGAATCACAAAATGATGGATTAGGCCAAATCTCTTGGTATAAAAACTTTTATAAAAAGCAATAAATAAACAAATACAAACTACATTAACTTAATGATTCAAACGCTATTTTTAAAAATACATTAAAGTTAACCCAAACATAATACAAGAGATATGATACATGCTAACTAGCTCATTAATTAGCTAGCTAGCATGTGTAAACCATTCGCAGAGTCTGATAGCTCTCACATTTTTCAGTCGCATAAACAACCATCTGGATGCAGCTTTAAGTCCGTTAAATAAAACTCAGAGTTAAATCAGGACCTGCAGCAGGACTGAGCTGGATTTGAACTGAAGGTTTTTAAAGCTAACGAGTTGTTAGCTTAACTCAGGCTAACAACTCGTTCTCAAGAATGCAAGAGTGTCGGATTAATTCTGGGCTTTTACCAAAGTATGAACAGTAATATTTCCAAAATAATAAGACGATACAACTTTAAACAATTTGATTCGGACTTAAATATCAGCATCTTCTGCTTGTCGTCATCAACCTGCTGAGTCGTCCATCTTTGTTGTAAAACCAAATCTGAACTTGTTTCAGTTAATCTCCTTCCTGTCCACAGTGGGAGGATTTCCGGGCCCATCTGCTCCTCCTCGTGTCGCTGCAGTCGTCTCTGTCTTTGTGTCTTTTAACCCGCGCTGTGAAAGTTGGATGAGCTGAATGAATAAAACATGACAGCTGAGGAGTCGGCCACATCATGCAGATATAACGCAGCGCTGCAATGCCTTCAATTATTCACCAGCTGGGTCTCTGACAAAGACCCTCCAGGATTCCTCACAGTCTGGGTAAACAGGAAGCAGAACCTGCATCCAGCAGCAGCGAGGAAAACATCCAGTCAGAAAAAAAAATCACATTTTACTAAGAAGAGTAAAATATGTTTTGTCTCATGATTTGTTTTGGTTTTTTGAACTTTGGTTTAGTGTTGCTGTAATAAAGTCTGTATTCTACAGCCATGAAAAGCCAAAGCCACAACATTAACGATGGAAATTATGATAAAATTGGAGTCAAGCTTTTAACATTTTGTTCAAGCAAACCTGCAGCTTTGGCTTTTTGTTGAAGTTTTCAGACTGAATACATGAGGGAGTTGCAATGCACTCCAATGATAATAAATGCTATCGATCTATCGGTCGATCGATCTATCGGTCGATCGATCTATCGATACAACATTAAACCATTTTGGCTTGTTTTCCACACAGTTGGAAAATAACATCTGTACTTGTTGCATAACTAATAAAATGCATTTTAAACAATCTAAATAAATTAAAATATTATTTAGACTTTAAGAACATTTGTTGAATTCCAACAATAAAATTAAGAAACAATTGTTCAGCTCTCCTCCTCCTGTTTCTGGTGAAGCTTATCTGGATTTTAGACGTTATTAAGCCTGAAAGTCATAAAAATCTCCAGAAAAGTAGAAGCTGTGATGTTGCTGAGTCTTTTTAAGGTTTTATCCTGCTCAGGTTTCTGTGTCATCAGGGAGGATCCAGTCAGGAGTCTCTGATCTCTCCTGTCACTCCGATGTCCAGCTCAGCATCAACGCCCTCACCACTCAGCCGTGAACGCTTCAGGAGCGGCAGCAGAATAAAACTTTCAAAAACCTTCTGGTACAGGACAAAGCTGACGAGGCGAGAAAGCAGGAAGACCTGGAAAAACCCAGAGGGACTCCGGTTCAGATCCGGCTGGTTATGAAACACAAACAAATCACAAACGTCTCACACAGGAAATGACATCAATAACAAAGTGAAAAAAACAGAACATTTGGAAAATATGCTTAAACTGCTTCAAAATTAAAGTCATATAAACATTTTGTAAGTTTGGAAAGTTGGAAATTCAAGTCAATATTTTTAATTTAGCTTAGAAATACAGTGAGCTAATTAACAAAAGATTCCCTTTATCCAGTTCTAGCAATGGTAACTTAGCGTTGCAGTATGCTAACTCAGTTTGGGTTAGCAAAATGGCTGCCTCGCCAAGTTAAACATTAGGCTAGTGTAGCCTAGCTTAGCATCATAGCAATAGATCACTTACTTTAACTTAGCATGGTGACCATTTGTACACTCAGTTGGCTTTATTTAGTCAGGTTAAATACATAGCTAGCTTAGCAGTGTTTTAATGTAGCTAGCTTAGCAATATGGTGACTCAGCAACATTTTCTCTTAGCTTAGCAGCAACAGAGTCACTCACCCAAGTTTAGAAATGTTGTAACTTTGTTCAATTTAGACAAATACTTAACTTAGTTTAGCAGATTAATTACATAATTTGGAAAAATGTCACATTAGCTTAACAAAAAGGATTTAACTTCTAAAATAAGGAGTCTGGATTTTTAACATTATTCCCTCTTCTGTCCTTTAATTTATCAGAAAGTTTGATATCTTGTTTTTTTTTTTAAAACCAACTTTGAATTAAAAATGTATAAAACTCAGTAGTGCATGTTTTTCAGTGTCACATACAGTCTCTACCGTTTAAAACTGCAGAACGCTGGAAACAACCTCAGATTATGATTTGTTTTATAAAAATGAATTTTACTCATTATTGTGTGCTGAAAAAAAGAAAACATAAAAGTCTGCAGGAGATTTTATGTTCCAGTTATTTATCCAGACTTCAAAAAGATACTTGAAGGACATATTTAACAAGAGAGAATTTGCTGCAGTAAAGTCTAAAAAAAGCTGAACTCCAGCAGGAGGTTTGATTTTTATGAGAAGCTATAAGAAGCGGCGCGGACTCTGAATCCCGTCTGTCCCTGGGAGGCGATTCAGAGCCGCCGTGACTCACCGGGTCGTCCTGCAGCAGAACCAGCACACTGGCAAATCATTGCTTTTTCAATTACGGTTCTGTCTTATTCTCATCCAGATAATTAGTCAAATCCACCAACCGGCAGCGGTTAAGTAGCTAAAGGGCAAACAGACGTCAAACCAATCTATTTTAGGATTTCTCTGCTGAATCCAGACGACAAAAACCTGCAGCTTTTTCAGACGGAGAAAATGTTTTCACATGTTGGAAGGCAAATAATCTGACAGTGGAACTGGATTATTTTAATTAACAGTAAGGAATTAATGACTCAAAACAAGTTTTTATATTTCCTGAAAAGTTTGAAATTACTTGTAAGTTAGTTTTGTTTTTATTTAATGTGTAATTTAAGATATTTGCAGCAGAAACTAGACACAAATACTTGGTAAGATTTTGTGTTTTTACAGTGCAGATGGACTTTGATCAACACAAAGATGATGAAAATATCTTCACTAAAATGTTTGAATGTTAGTTGCAACTAAAAGTCACAGCTAAAGAGTTTATCTTTACAATAAAACCTTTTTTCAAAATAAACTTAATGTCATGATCTGTTTCCTTTTGGCCCAAAAGTTTCTTCATAAAACCACTGAACGTTTCCCCAGAATCAACTAAAACAACATCATGAATGACACAAACTGCAACAAATCAAATGAAAATAAAAACATAATGTCAATATAAAACACAATATGAATCCAGAAAGTAAAAGTTTTCAGTTACTGAGGATTTTAATTTTACTGTTATAGACAAAAACAAAAACATAATAAACCATCATTGTCCTTGTGGATGTTTTCTCCTGAGGCAACAAACCTTTAAACATGAAAAACATAAAAAATAATAAATGCAAAATGATTCCATATTTCATTGGTTTAAAAATCCTTTGAGCTGAACAGCAGAATTCAAGAAAATCTGAAGATTT
This sequence comes from Poeciliopsis retropinna, assembly GCA_010277075.1. NCBI lineage: Eukaryota > Metazoa > Chordata > Actinopteri > Cyprinodontiformes > Poeciliidae > Poeciliopsis > Poeciliopsis retropinna. Next base: position 1,163,544 of record VMRM01000021.1, read on the forward strand.
TCAGGAATTTTGGTTTAAATAATTTAAATAATTTAATGTTCTGTGGGTTCTGTGGGTTCTGTGGGTTCTGTGGGTTCTGTGGGTTCTGTAGGTTCTGTAGGTTCTGTAGGTTCTGTGGGTTCTGTGGGTTCTGTGGGTTCTGTGGGTTCTGTAGGTTCTGTGGGTTCTGTGGGTTCTGTGGGTTCTGTAGGTTCTGTGGGTTCTGTGGGTTCTGTGGGTTCTGTGGGTTCTGTAGGTTCTGTAGGTTCTGTGGGTTCTGTAGGTTCTGTAGGTTCTGTGGGTTCTGTAGGTTCTGTAGGTTCTGTGGGTTCTGTGGGTTCTGTGGGTTCTGTAGGTTCTGTGGGTTCTGATCTCAGCCTTCTGAGGATTTTCTGCTGTTTCTCACTAACGGACCACCTGTCTGTCTGGTTCTGGTTCATTATTTCTGCTGTTATATCAGGAATGTGCAGAAATATAGAAATTTCCCCTATAGATGTTTACATCAGAGCGCGCGCACATGCACGTTACTACGCGCAGCCAGTCCTCGGGAGCGCGCATCCACGCGTCTCTGCTGACGCGCGTTTTTCTGATGAAGAGAAGAACCGCATCACATATCAAGGTGTGAGTCGCGTTCCCGCGCGGGCGCGCGCACCTGTGAGTGTGCGCGCACGTCACGTCGGCGCCGGTGCTGATGAAGGGTGGTTCTCCCTCCTCATCTTCTTCAGTTTCAGTATCGAGCTCCTTCACGCAGCATCTTCCTCCTCCTCCTCCTCCTCTCCCTCCGGTTCCGCTGCAGGTGGATGGAGGCTGGCGGCCCGGAGGCGCACCATGCTCGGACTCGGCCGCTGGTAGGGCTCGGTGTCGGTTCGTGTGGACGGGGATGTTTCTGGGTTTTTGGACTCACCGTCTGGTTGATATTCATGTTTCCAGACGTGAAGCCGCAGCGGTGAGTTTGTGGAGTTTCCTCGCAGCAGCAGGGCGTGTTTTACGCACAGCTCGGTTCTGGTTCCTGTTGGCTGCAGATGCCGATGCTTTCTTCTCCTCTTCCTCTCGTTTCTTCATCATCCCCGCTTCCCTCTGTCCTCCAGGCGCACCGCTGAGCACCTCCCCTGCCCCCGGAGACCTCCGCCCGGATTGACCCGCGGCTGAACACCGGGTGTCCGGTCCGGATCATGGCATGCTGCCCTCACCGGCCCTCCAGCACTGACCATGGGGCTCCGGTCCAGGACCGTCGCTAGCGGCTCCGAAGAGCAGAAGAAGACCTCCGGCGCTCCTCTTCCTCCTTCCGGGGACTTACTGGACCAAAGCGGCGGCGGAGGAGCAGACAAAGATGGGGCCCTGCTGCTTGTGGGCCGGGAGGACTTCAGGCGGGGCGCTCAGGGCATCACCATCGGGCTGCTGGCCAAAACCCCCCTGAGCTACACCCGGCCCGCCAAGAGGAACAACATCCGCAAGAGGAAGATCCAGAACCTGATCTACGACACGCTGGAGCGGCCGAGAGGATGGGCCCTGCTCTACCACGCGTTCGTGTGAGTAAATCCGGGTCCGGGCTCGGGTCCGGTTCGGCTGGAGAGCTGGTTATGTTTGCTGATCATGTCGCTCATCTGGTGGTCCTGAAGATCAGGCGGGTTCTGACCCAACAAACTACGGATCGGGACGAGGGTCACTGAAAGAAACTAAAGTATTTTCTGTTTTCCGGTGGCTCAGAGTCACATCCGGTCCAGGAGGTTCCGATGTTTTTCTGATTGTTGATTTTACTAATCGTATCGCAGGTGGAATAAAATTTATTTCACCTGAAAACTCACAGATTCCTAAATGGTCTAGTAAAAACCTGGAGCACAGACAGTTTAAATATCTGGATTTTTAAAATGTTTCCAGGTTAAAAACTCAGAAATTTTTATAAATTACTGATTTTTGAGGCCTTTTTTTTTTTTTTTTTAATTGCCGTTTATTTTTTTAAGGTAGTTTGATAATAAAGATGAATGAAAACAACAGGGAGCAAAACTCAAGAGGATTGGGTTTATTACATTAACTAGCAAAGGACTTAAAGCAACATCAGTGTTAGTGCTAACAGGTTTAATCTGATCAACTAGCTGGGATTAACGAGCCGTAGATTAGAAAACTTTCCCATCATGCAGCTTTTGGTTCGTAGATGAACATCAGGTTTGCTCTGCAGAAATGGCAACATTGGCGCACGATGAGTGACTTTGCATGAACAATTGAGATCACAACTTCCTGGAGAGACGGAACTGAACCAGAACCAGAACTGGTTCTGGACCAGTCTGGGCTGGTTTAGTGGAGTTCGGATCTCTGGTTGGAGGGATTTTGGTTTTAAAGGTCAGTCAGAGACTTGAAATATGAATATGTCAGGAATCATCGCCATGGTGACCTGATCATCGCCGTGGTGACCTGATCATCGCCGTGGTGACCTGATCATCGCCGTGGTGACCTGATCATCGCCATGGTGACCTGATCATCGCCGTGGTGACCTGATCATCGCCGTGGTGACCTGATCATCGCCGTGGTGACCTGATCATCGCCATGGTGACCTGATCATCGCCGTGGTGACCTGATCATCGCCGTGGTGACCTGATCATCGCCATGGTGACCTGATCATCGATCATCGATTTAATTAACAAGCTGCTTATTTAGTTTACAAGCTAAATAAGTTAAACATTTTGGTTTGAGGCTAAATGTTCGGCTTCAAACTAAATGTTTAATTCTGAGCTAAATGTTTAACTTGAAGATAAATTTAGTTTGTAAACTAAATATTTGATTTGCTGTCTCAATATTTATTTTATGTTTTGAGCTTCAAGTGAAATATTTACATTACAAACTAAATAATAATCTTGAAACAGGAACATTTATGAACGGATCAATAACATGTTAAATATTTGACTCTGAGAAACAAAACGTGTTTTTCTTCTCTGATGATGAAGAAAAATCTTTATTAGAACAAAATATATTTATTTTGATGATGTTGAACTTTATGTTTTCAGATAATTTATGGAGAATTACCAAAGTGTTCACACCCTGACTGGAAAAACTGTCAGCCATTAAAATTCTGCGTCTGTTTCTCAGAGTTGTTGACCTTTGACCCCTTCAGAGAACTCGTCTCAGCGCTCTGATCTCAGCGGTTTTTAAATGTCTGAGCGTTTATTTTGCTCCGTTAATCTGATTTTGTTGTCGAACTCATCAGTTTGAACCAAACCAGCAGGAAGCAGGAAGCAACCTGTTTCCTCCGACCCGTTCAGCCACTTTTCTCCTTACATCACTGGAATCTGGGCCAGAAAAATAAAAAAGCCTTAAATTTAACTTTGATTTAATCTGTCAGAAACATTAGTTTAATTTTGATCATTTCTCTTGGAAGCTGGATCTGGGTTTGTGCTGCGGTTTGTCTCCACTGAGCAGTTTGATGCCACATTGGTCTAATTTAGCTGCTTCCTTCTGTCTGTTTGTATTTTTTCTTCTCATTCAGTGTTTTAAGCTTTGTGTTTGATCCAGAGTTTTTATTCCTGCTCCCTCCACCTGCAGCAGAAACGTGCTGTTTGCATCCTGAGCCTCTTGCCAGCAGCGGCCAGTTTGTCCGTACAGGCTGACCTCATGTGTTGGTTCTGGTGTGAAATCCTGCCGCCTCCGCAGGACGCAGCGAAGCGCCTCTCCTTTTGTTGCCCTGTGGTTTAATCTGCAGAGACAAACTCACCGGCTTTTATGGAGAAATCCTGAAAATGCATCCAAATATTCACAGTTTTCTGAGGTTATTCATAAAATATGTTTTCTTAATTAAGGCGTAAAGAGGCATGACTCAGATCCATGCTACATGCTTCCTTCTTCTGTCCTACTGGGAGTACTGGGAGCTGTGGTGGGTGGCATCCCCAGATCCAGTCGTCTGGCCTCTTCCCACAATAACTGGACTGTTATTCACCGGTAATCTGAGGATTCCTGAGGTTTAATGTAGGACTTTTTCAGCAAAAAGGAAGAAAAATCCTCCTCAGATTTGGCTGGTAATTGTTGGTGATGCTGAAAATGATCAGGGATTTCCTGGTGTTAATGTGAACATGAACAAAGAAAGTTGCCCAGAACGGAAAAACTGCAGAAAGCGACACAGAAACCTCTGAAGACACTGAGAGCAACTTTCTCCTTCATGAAATGGAAACTGAGATGGAGGCGTCAGATTTTAGGATTTCTCTTTAGTCATTTCTCCTGCTAGCGCTAGGCTAGCATGTTAGCTTTGGTTGTATTTACCCAGAATGCTCTGGGCTAAAGTCCACTTCCTGCTTTTGGAGAGGACTCCAATCCGCTTGGTGTTCACATATGAATTCAAACTGAACCAGATTTCAACCGAACCCAGACCGAGGTCGAATCGCCAACCGAACCGAACCGGATCGGACCTTATTGATAAAACGGACTGGAGTTGGATTGAAGCGGACCGGAGTCTGATTGAAGCGGACCGGAGTGGGATTGAAGCGGACCGGAGTGGGATTGAAGCGGACCGGAGTGGGATTGAAGTGGACCGGAGTGGGATTGAAGCGGACCGGAGTGGGATTGAAGCGGACCGGAGTGGGATTGAAGTGGACCGGAGTGGGATTGAAGCGGACCGGAGTGGGATTGAAGCGGACCGGAGTGGGATTGAAGTGGACGGAGTGGGATTGAAGCGGACGGAGTCTGATTGAAGCGGACCGGAGTGGGATTGAAGTGGACTGGAGTCTGATTGAAGTGGACTGGAGTCTGATTGAAGCGGACCGGAGTCTGATTGAAGCGGACCGGAGTGGGATTGAAGGGACGGAGTTGATTGAAGGGACGGAGTTGATTGAAGGGCGGACCGGAGTGGGATTGAAGGGGACCGGAGTTTGGGGATTGAAGTGGACGGAGTTGATTGAAGGGACCGGAGTTGATTGAAGGGGACCGGAGTTGAGAACGGACCGGAGTTGATTGAAGGGACCGGAGTGGGATTGAAGCGGACCGGAGTGGGATTGAAGTGGACAGGAGTGGGATTGAAGCGGACCGGAGTCTGATTGAAGTGGACTGGAGTCTGATTGAAGCGGACTGGAGTGGGATTGAAGCGGACTGGAGTCTGATTGAAGTGGACCGGAGTCTGATTGAAGCGGACCGGAGTCTGATTGAAGCGGACCGGAGTCTGATTGAAGCGGACCGGAGTCTGATTGAAGCGGACCGGAGTCGGATTGAAGCGGACCGGAGTCTGATTGAAGCGGACCGGAGTCTGATTGAAGGCGGACGGAGTGGATTGAAGGCGGACCGGAGTCTGATTGAAGGCGGACCGGAGTCTGATTGAAGCGGACCGGAGTCGGATTGAAGCGGACCGGAGTCTGATTGAAGTGGACTGGAGTCTGATTGAGGCGGACCGGAGTCTGATTGAGGCGGACCGGAGTCGGATTGAAGCGGACCGGAGTCTGATTGAAGCGGACCGGAGTCTGATTGAGGCGGACTGGACTCTAAATGATTGGTGATTGCACATATGAGGGTTTCTCGACGTTTTTTAGCAGAAAACGTCTCTTTAAAGGCGATGAGAGACTCGAGCTCTGGTTCCCGGGCCGTTCAGCAGGACCGGGTGTAAACCCGGACGGCCGGGGGCCCGAAGCGCCTCCAGCTGTCAGGGTTCTGCGAGGAACCGGATCGCTGAGTGGCTGGTGGGATCAGGAGGGAGCGAATGAATGGCGGCTGATAAGAGCAGGACAATTGCATCTCCTCTGCTGTTCGGCGTAATCGCGGCGAGGCTCCCTGAGAAAAAACTGGACCGGCCCGGTTCCGCTTCCTGCTGCATTAGACTCCAGAACACCGGGGAGTTCATGGCTCTGACGACCTTTAACCCTGACCGTCATGGTGGCGTTTCTGTAGGAAGGGTTTCCTCCAATCAGGACGCAGCAACCGAATAGAACCTGGAGATGTCAGGATTCTGGTTCTAACCCGCAGGAAACATCAACATTCAGGAACTTATGAATTAATCCCTGAAAGAAAAATTCATTTTTTCTTTCAGGGATTTTCCTAAAAAACTAAAGTAAACAAACAGCCTGGTGGCCCGCCAGGCTGATGAAACACTGAGGGAACCTGGAGGATTAACAGCCTGAACCAAACCGACATCATTATCCTCTGAAGGTCCAGCCATCAGAACCAGATCAGAACCGACCTGCGACCCGTCGGTTCTGGACTCCCAGCGGAGAGACGGATGTGATTTGTTACTGCACAGATAGAGACTGGATCAGAACCAGAACCAGGTCAATACCCCAAACCTAAAGCTGGGTTTACTGCAGGAAGCCACGAATCTGTGGGGGAAATGAAACAGAACCGTTCATGAAAGAGCCCAGAACATCCGGGTCCGGTCGGAAAGCAGAACCTGCTCTATCTAACTAGTGTGTGTGTGTGTGTGTGTGTGTGTGTGTGTGTGTTCTCTTTTTACAGTTAATTTACTGCGATTAATTGATACTAAATCACAATAAAGGAAGAGAAATTAAACTTTATAAGAACCAGATCATAATCAGGGACATTTTTAGAAAATCTGCTTCATCAACAAAAGTCTTCAGTTCATTTCAGGGCTTTAAAAAACATTTAATCTGACAACAAAACCTTTGATCTGTGATTATATTACTAGTTTTAACACGGTCAAAGTGAGTTTTTATGCATTAGAGGAAAGTCTGTAAAAATAAACCGGCGTGTTTCTTCCTGCTTGTCTAAACCAGCAGTGAATCTGTAAATATAAAACAAATGACCCAAAACATGAGTTTTGTTCAACCAGCCAAATAAAATGGGGACAAATATGAAACAACGTCAAGCTAAAGGTTTTTAATCACCGACCTTACAGCTGTCTAAACATGTTTGGAAAAATCAGCTGTTTCTGCTGCTTCAGGATCAAACCTGTCAGGGAAAAACTTACGATGAGATCAGAATGATTCTGCTGAGTCAGCATCCACTCAGTCAGAATATTAAAGTGTTTCAGTGAAACGAGTCGGCAGCGTGGATCTGGACCTGCCGCTAACGAGCCGCTCGGCTTCCTGCTGCTCCAGTTTCGTCCTGCTGACGCTGCTCATCACGAAACACCGAGAACTACAAACATGGCAGGATGGAAACATCAGCAGCTGAAGCAAAACCAGCTTTAACGGGAACTTTACAGCAAGTTTACGTTCCGATCGTTTGTTTCCTAATTGTCACATTGGGTAATTTATGGTCAGTGGAAATTGGTCAAAGGTTTTTTGCTTTAAACATTTTATCTTTCTTATCGGTAGCATTTCATTTTATTGCTGTAAAACTATCATTAATTTTATCTGACCGAACTCTGCCCGGTAACTGCTGATGCGTCTTTTCCTGGTGAGCTGCGCAGCTCAGATGGGATTCATCCAGCGTTTCATCCACCAGACTCTCTGCTGTCAGCCTAGTGTGTCTGGACGTCCGCAGGGGGTCAAAGGTCAGCAGCGATCTGCCACCAAAACTGATGACGCCCCAGATCTCTAGTTTCCCCTTCACTCCCTCTGCTTTCACACACACCGAGGCGCTCGCTCAGCCCGAGCCGGTTCTGCTCGCTCTCATCGCTGCGTTGCCATGGGAACCGGTATTTGGGTACCAGAGTGAAGAGTTTGGCTCTGACCTGAAATGACCTCCTGCAGATCGAAACTGAATCCAGTCAAAGATTTACAGTAAAAACAAACAGACGTTACGACGAGAAGCTGAAACGAACCGGCAGCAGAAACAGGAACCGGTTCCAGTCTGATCCGACAGAACCCGGGCCCAACCCGGGCCCAACCCGGGTTCATTTAACCTGGATCCTGATCCGGGGTCCAATCATTTCTAAACATCTTGACCTTTTTTTAATCTGGTTCCAGATTTTCATTTCTAACATTCACTTTTCTGAACTAACAAGCTTCATTACAGCATCATGTAAAACTGAGTTTTTAATCTTTCCATCAGGTTATGATGATATCCTCTCATCAAAAACACGCCTGGAGAGTTGCCTTGATTTCTCTCCCGTGGATTTGAGAAATCCTTTAATCTCCATGGCAACCATTCAGCTGTGCAAACGCCTGGGTGGACGTAGCCCCGCCTTCAAGGCGAAGCGCCGCCTCTGAGCTGCAGTCAAAACGTTAAAGGGTTAACAGAGGAGCTGTGATCCTGGAGGCGGAGCTTCAGACAGAGCAGGAGTTTTTAAAGAGACAGCAACCCAAATGTTACATTATGAAGTCAAATTTCATATGTAGCATTTTTATAACAACTGACTCTGATTATGCTGTAAAATGGCAGTTTATTGTAAGCAATGAACAGTGTGTGCAGCTTAAAGTGTGCATGGAGTCAAGCAACTGTTTGAAGCTAACAATAGCATCATCTTGTTAACTCTAAAGTTAGCATTTAGCTAACATTTTAACGAATCTACGTTTAATAAACATTCCTGCATTCCCCAACATTAATGTTACAATGCTAACAAAACATTTAGGATATTAAGCTAACATCTTAATGCTAAGACATGTTAGCATGCTAAGGCTAACATTTAAAGCTTTTACAGGTGATCTGAAGATCCCAAAGCAGATTCGGGTTGCTAGTCAGATTTAGCTTCAGTGTTAGAAATCTGCACAATGTTTGCTTGTATTTGGGTCGTATGTTTTTAATTTATCAGACTTTCAGTGCCAAACAAACCAAATGTGGAACATTTTCTGTCCACCTCCTCGTGTTTCTGTGTCGAGTTTCCTTATCGCAGCTCGTTGAGCCGTTTCTCCTCTTTAATCCTCGTCCCACTTCCCTCTCGGTTTTATACGCGTGTCATGTTGAAGTGCATCATAATCTGTGGGTGCACAGAGTGACTAATGTTTTCTCCTGCTGTCAGAAACCAGCCACTGAAGTGCCCTTGAGCAACTCATCCACGGGCAGCGGTTAGCAGCTGAAACAATGTCGGTTAGTCAAACAGATTATTTTATTCTGGTCCAGTAATTCGTGTCCTGACCGAGTGAATCAGTTTGTTTTTCCAGAGAGTGAAATCA
>VMRM01000021.1:1177500-1337500 GCA_010277075.1 Poeciliopsis retropinna
TTAAGGCTGCCAGTAAATCCCCTAATTACTCTCCTTACTTATCAGTTTGCAAAAGAGAATCAGCTGAGTTCAAAGTCCTTAAATGCCTTTTGTATCAGTGCAACTTTGACTTTAACGTAATCTTTCATGTTGCTAAAGGTTTTTTTATTTAACTTATTTAACAGAATAACAAAGAGGGATCCGGTCCGGATCCTTTCAGGCCCGGTGAGATGACGTCGGAGCGCTGATAATGAGTGGATCAGCAGATCCAGGGACGGTACATCTGCTAACGTTCCCCTCAAACTGAAACCAAATCACTGGCAGGGACTCAGATCCGTGTGGTGCCTAAAGGACGGAGAGGACACGGCTGGAGTCCGAGACGTTCAGAGATGCTGAGGCGGCTTTTCTTCTCCTGAAGGCGACAGAAACTTTCTACAGTCGTTTATTACGTCTGTTTCTTCCTTCGGTATCAGATCTGGAGAAACATTTCAGCCAGTTGTTTCTGTTAAATAATTATCTTAAGTTTTTTCTACCAGTCCCAGTGGTGAGCCACAGGTGGCGCTGTAAAGATGCATCACTTCGTTTCCCTGAAGTTTTTCCTCCTGTAAACTTTGATCGTCTTTCTGGTTGAGAGTCTCTGGATGTTCAAACAGCAACGTATTAATTTATGATCAGCAGCTGCTGTTACTGCAGTGAAAAACATCAAGATAAAGGAATCAGATGATGGAGACCAAAACTAGTCCAACAGTTTCATGTTCTGATGAGGTGGAAGTTTATTTAGTAAATCTGGAAACTCAAACCGGACGTAAACCAAGAAGAAGACAGGAAGTGGTAGAAGGTGCTGTGTGTGTAATGACGTGATTTTAATCGTGTTTCTTATTTAATAGAACAATGTAGTTGTAAAACTGTGTTGTTGGTTTTTTTAAAAACACAACTTTGTGTAATACTGACAAAGTTTTGCAGACACTTGTAATTTAAACGCAGCTGGTGACATTGTGGCTCTTTTCTCTGTTTGTGTTTGGAAAGATGCAGTTTATTTGTACTGGAACCAGTTTGTGGTCATGAAAGTGCAAAGATCCAGCAACAGTTTGGCATTTGGACCAGTGTAGATCCGGTTCTGGTTCTTTACGGGAAAAGGTGGAGTTGTCCCTCCAGGTTGGGACAGAGGAACCTGCAGGACTCGTTCTCTCTGCAGCCTGAAGACACTGGGTGAATATTTGTCAGTTCAAATGATCCGTCAGCCGTTTCATGCAGAAATAAAGTCTCTTCCATAACAGTATTTGTTTCCAAATGTAGATAGTTTCACCTTTAATTAAACCCATGAGAAATCTTAAATCCATTCAGAAACCAGAAAGACATCAAACATTTTCATTTTTATTAAAATAAACAGTTTCCTTTTAAAGTGAAAGTCTTAATTAAAAGCAAAGCCATCAGTGAGGCTGATTCTCCTTCCTCCTCCTGATGGATCCTGATGCTCACTAACCAAATGCATGATGGGTGAGCAGCTCTGAAAAAGATCAGGCCGATAACTCCTCCTGCCTTAAAGGAATTATTTAAGGCCTAATTAGATCTGGAAAACATTTGGGCTCTGGAACGTGCAGATGTTTTTCTTAGCCACATAATGGACCCAGCAGAACAACATTAGGCACTAAATAAAACAGGACCACACCCGAACACCAACCCCACTGCAGGATGGACGATTTGCACAGAGAGACTAAACATTTAGGGTTTTTATAAACACAAGAAGATTTATTTTCAGTTTTCAGAAATGAACTTGCTAGTCTAAAACCTTAAATGACTTAAATAGAGACAGGTTGACCAGTCTTCCATCCTGATTTGTGATTGGCTGATCAAAACCTGAAAAAAAAAATCAGTTTTTATTTCTATTGATCAAATGTATCCAAAACATATTTGTGTTTCTGATAGTTGAACAACCAGCAGGAGTTTCTAACTGCTCAGTGATTAACCAGAGAAACAATAATCAGACTTTAACTGGTTAATGCAGATTTATAGTTTTTAAGGTCTGACTTTCTGATCCAGATGTTTTTTTGTTAGGAACATATTTCAAAAACAAAATTTTTTCATTTTGTTTAATTTTGACAAAAAAAAAAACAAAACTGTTTTATATAATAAAATAAAGCTATCGTAATTGTAAATATTTAAAAGTCCATTCATTTTATAAGTGTGTGATTAAAAACTATTGTTTTACTCAGAATAAAAATATGTGATTGTGCATCTTACAGAATTTAACAACAAATAGACTAAGTAGTTTCAGGCAACCTCAGCCAATCACAATATAGTTTTCTTTTGTTTTCTAGTTATTGTTTTTTATTTGTTTATTTTTGATGTAGTATTATATTTTTATTTTTTGTTTAGTTTTAAAATCTGTGTAATATGTTTTTTCCACATTTTGTTCCAGTAGGTGGCGGTAATGCACATGTAAATATTGTTGCGAACCGCTATGAAAAGAAGAAGAACCTCAGCCAATCACATCGGTTGTCCCGCCCCCAGTTTTCGTTTTGCCTGCGCTATGCTAGTTAGTAGCAGCGTTGCTGTGAGGAGAGAAGCTAGCTAACCTCGTAAGTCAGTTCATGAAACTAGCTTGTATTTTATGATATTATTTGGTGTTTTATGCTGAAAGCGTGAGGTAAACCTTGTGAGGATTCTTTGTATTTGTTGTAACTGACAGTAGTTTACCTGCCTAATCAAGTTCACATCGACCTCGCGAACCCGTTAGCCGCTATGCTAGTTTTCACTATTGTAAACTCCATTGAGCTATGCTAAAACAGTTAGCATGTTGACTCCGTGAGTTAAATAAAATGGAAAAAATCTATAATTGCTCAGACTATGTGGCTAAAAGTATTTTTGCACTGTTCTTTGTTTTATATATTTGTAGTCATGAATTGTGTTTTATTACCTTTAGGTGTTTTTTTCTGTATTAACTGGATGATACTAATTCATATCGATAAAATTTAATTTGAATAAATAAATTGTACAACAGAAGTGTAAGTGAAATCTGAGTGAAGTGACGTTTCAGTTTTATTTCTTGGCAGTTAGTTGTTCTGGTTTTTCGTAAAGCATGAGTGTAATATAGTTGTGACCTTATGCATAGGTCATTTTGTTATATTATCCGGATCTGGAGGACCAGAGATCTGAGACGTCAGGCTGGATCCACCAGGATGAAGACTTTAGATGCTCCATTCATGGATGCGACCCGTTGGCCATTAGAACAGAACCTACTGTGATAGCCCAGTGTGGTAGGACAAACTGCACTGCATTCACAGATCACTGGGAGGGGATTTACCAACCTTACACTTACAGACTGGAATATAACAAGACGGCTAAAGATCAGGATCAAACTTTTATTTTGGGCAAACAAGGTGAACACATTTCTTTTGTGTCTTGAATATAACATATTTCTAATACTATGTGTTGTAGTTACTTATCCTCCAGGCCTTCCTAAGATTTCCTGAACTACAGCAAATGTAATATTTCCAGTAGTTAACTCTTCCTTTTATTCATGTTACCTGTTACTAAGTGATGTTACTGATTACATAATGCCATGTTTCTCACAGTAGCACAAATGAAAGTGTCAAAATGCTAAAGATCACACCAACATTATTTACCTTGCATATTTTTCATACAATGCAGTCCTAATTTTTATGTCTATGATTAGATAAGCTCCACAACATTTATAATGGATCTTTTTAACATTTTGGAGCATTTACATTTATAAAATCCTGATTTGTTCTCACTCAAGTTGATGATTGTCATTAGTTGTCCTGTCCTTTTTAGCCCCACTAAATGGTAGCTGGACTGACACTCAGAAATTAGCACCCTTTCATGCATCAGTATGCAGATTGGTGGGTAATTTGGCTTCAGGCACATTGATATGTTCCAGGAGGGAAACTGGAATCAAACCCACAACTGTCAGATATTCTGGCCACTACAGCCCCCTTACAGAGCGCTAATAAAATCAAGCATGACCTTCCCCGAGCAGGGAAAAGGTGCTGGAGGTTTGCTCCAGGACAGAGAAGAGAGGCCTCCTCCTTTCAACCTGACAGACCTGCAGACTGTTCATAGTGGTGTGAAAACGCAGAGCCGGCTGACATTTTCCAGCCGACCCTGGCTTCTGAATTATTGATCACAGGCTTCACATCTCTGTCTGTGTTTGTCCTCCTCAAACGCTCCATCGGTTGTCCACCCAGCAGAGGCTGCCAATCAGCCTCTGCTCTGGTTTCATATGAAGGTAAAGTCCAGGTGCAGAGTGCTCCTCTGCTTTCATCCATATATACTAGATAAATATAAGGGCGAAGTAGAAACGTATCTGAGACCTACTTGTCTTTTGTTGCTGTTCTTCAGGGCCGTTGTTTGAACTATTTTCTCAGGGATGCGGTCGACTCTCTGCTCTTTTATCAGCCTCTTGTTGCCATGCTCTCAGCTCCCCGCCACCAGCTGTCGGTTATTTCTGCTTCTATGTTCCTTTCTCGTCTCCCGCCAGCCTTTTATTTCTGCCTCTCGCCCCACTTTTTTTGTTTTTCCTCTTCCAAAGCCGCCAACTCACACACATTTACTGCTGGCAGCCTTTTTTACATCCTTTTTCTGTATTTTTTGGATTAGTTGGAATATCCTTGGCAGAGTTTGGTTTCACCGTATTAACTAGCACAGAAAAAGCCGTATGACTTTAGTTTATGATTGCATTGGCATGAAGGGGATTCCAGGTGAAGCGATGGCCCAAGCAGATGTTTTTTAATATGAAATAGTATTTGAACATCTTTGCTGTCTGTGTTTGGTTTAGTTGCTGTTCATCATTATCATTAATACATGAAATCTGGCAACTTTTCTTAAAAGTTCTTTCACCAAGAATGAATCTGTTAATTGTTTTGACCAAATTTATTGTCTAACCTTCAGGAAGTGGAAGACTCAACATCTTATTGACATTGTGAACGGCTCGGTTCAGACCTGTGGTCCATTTGGACGTCCGATTGTTCTCATCAGAACAACTGTTGCTTACCTGGACTGTGGAAAGGCGATCCCAGTGGGAATATTCATGCAGGTGAGAGGCAGCTGCACTGAGGTCAAGGTCACGGCCAGAATGATTCCCATTAGTTTGACTTGAGTTTTTGCTGCAGTTACTTGGGATCCCAGAGGAGAATGAAGATCCACCCAGTGGAGAAAGGAAAATCTGTTTTTTCCTTTAGATTTTGTTCCTAACATCAAACAGGTGGAAGACTATGGATCATGCAAAGGTGGCTCACACACAACAGAGTTGTGTTTTTTTGTTGATGTTTGGTAAAAAGCTTCTTCGGTCGACTCACCACCCTGACTGTCTGCGAGGTTTGATCTGGGGAACTCTGCAGTGAAAAGAGAAGACTTCACACCTCAGCTTGCTTTGTTGCCCTTCAACTCTCTGCTTTTGAAAGTGGACTGGTTAATGCCAGGCAGGTACAGCAGTTGCCCACCGCCACCACAGCGATGTCAGTAGAAGCTGCCAAGTATAAACTGAAAGTAATGCAAGCAGCTCGCCACCACGTTTCTGCCACAGCTGCCAGGATTAGGGCGACGGAGACCCCATCCTGCTGGTTGGCAGGCGCCTGGCGTTTGAGCCTCCAGGCCTGGGGCTTCGCTGAGCTCAGCCTCAGCAACATTTCCCCTCTGGGGAACTCGTAAGGTTGGATGTAATCTGAGAATCTGGTGCCAGTCAAGGATGGATGCCTCAACTTCCTGATTCCTGCATCAGGAGGTTTACTATCCAGCCAATCACAGCCCAGGTTAGACGTAACGGAGGATTGTCAGAGACTCGGTTCACCTCAGAGGAAGAGGTCAAGTGTTTTCTGTACTCTAAATGCAAATCAGTCATCAACACGAATAAAAAAAAACTCACCTATAAATGAGCTCAAGTTTCCTGACTCCAGCAAGTTTTTCCTTTTGTAGCTTTTCGTCTTTGTAAACAGAAAACCTGAGTTTTTCTCTGCAGATCCAAGTCATCATGTAAAAACCAGCTCAGGTCTTTATCGGCAGTGTTACAGTTTCTCTTCCTCCTCCCTGAGCTGAAGCAGCTGTGAACGGCTGATAAGGTCGTCTTCTCTTACGTCCTGCTGGTTCAGCACCAGTCCCACCACCACTGTGATTCGGACCAGTTCTAGTGGTTATTGCACATAATTTCAGCCTGAAATCAGCCTGAATGTTTGGTCTTTTTAGTGATCAGAGCACCTTGTTGCTGTAAACAGTTGAAGTAAAAGATGACACCGGGTTCATGCATTAAACAGAACCGTGACCCGATGTTTTCCCCTGAGACGACGCCGGTTTGCTGACTGCATCAATGCCTGCCTATATTTAGCAGGTTGGTGGGTGTGAGGGCTCGGATCAAGATGCGTGTGTGTGTTTGTCTGTAATGAGTGTGTTTTGTGCTTCTGCAACAACACGATGACACAGCCGAGTCCCAGTTGCTAGGCAACCCCAGCTAAAACACTCGGTAGCGTTTGCTGCAGCAGGTTGCAGAGCTGCAGATGATCACCGTGGATCCTGGAAATCTCAGCTCTGAAAACAACAGTTTGTTTCACACTCAGATTATCTGTAGACGTGGGATTTAGTGACACAGCATGACGCTGCAGATTTACCCTCCGTAGAGACTCCAACTGTTCCTCAAGCAGAGGAGGAAAAGGAAAGCAACACATTTTAAAATCTGAAAAAAGACATAAAGATCTGAGGCCGTTAATATGAAACGTGTTCGATCAGAAAGAAACTGAAAAACAAAACGTTACTGGAAGAAACGGCAACCGTGAAGGAAGTCAACGGTTTGCTTCTGGAGAACTCTATTTCGGCTCCAAACTTTGACTAGGCCGTTGCAACACCTTCTTTTTTCTCTGATGTAAATCTGCTGCTGTTGGAATCAGTGCAGTCGGTGACCGAGTTTGGGTCAAGTTTCTGAAATACTTTGGCATTCAGAGGAAATCCTGGTTGCAACGTTCACAAAGCAGCCAAATGTGACCCAAAGCCAACTTTATTTTCACGGCAGTCTGAGTGACCCAGTTCCTATCTTTTCACCCAAAAGACAATCGAATTCGTGCCACTTCCACTTCTAAGTCAGATGCGTATCTATAAGCGTCTGCAGTGAGTCAGCCATGTCACGCATTTTATCCAACATGCGTCATAATTTGGTACCAGAAGAGGCCAAATGCAGTGAATCTGAAGGAAGCAATGGCTGTGATGATACTGTCGGCTCCCGATGCTGAATAACTTTAAAATCGATCCACAGATCGATTATTTCCTCGGTGAACACGCTGCTGTGTGACGTCTACATCAGGGTTGTAAATCATTCATTCCCAAGACGGATTGCAGTGGCATTTTATTGTACAAACCACCTCAAACCATCTGATTTCAGCAAAAATAATTCAAATCTGAACTGAGCAGCCTTATTGAGTCTGAGGTACCCAGGACCTGTGGCTGCGAAACAATCCCACATCACCTTCCCTCCTCCACCGTGCTCATCAGCTGGTATGACGGTTTTCTGCTAATCTGCTGGTTCTTCTCAACCAACGCCTTCTCCCATTAACACGTCCAAACTGCTGTACTGGTTCAGCCTTTCATTGATCGACACCGAGTCGCTGAATATCATCAGGTCTTCAACTAACAGCACCTGGCTGCAGCTTCCTGTCTGAAATCCAGTGGAAACAGCAGGGGGCATTTAGCTGTTTATCAGTAACTATAACAGGGAAATGTCTTCATATGCATCTAATGGAAACAGCAATAAAATATAGATCTATTTCCTCTCTGTTCTCACCTTTTCAAATTCAGAACTTGGGAATTTTTTAAATATAACTTTATTTACCTTAATCTTTCATATATTATTTTCTGCTTAGTTTTCACAGACAGCATGTCTGTGGACATGTAATTTCCTGGATTAGTACAAATATTCCCTAGGTTTTAGAATTGTGCCACTACTGCCTTTCCCATGCTTTATTGTGCAGATGCAATTAGATTGACTTTGGATATTCACCAAGTTCTCTTCTCATTAGATAAGGGAGTTGATCATTTCCTGGAGTTGACATATTAACTTGCCTCAGGGCATGTCTTTGAAAAATGCTTATCATTTACGTTATCTTGTCCCTGTTTTCTAATTTTCTAATAAGGTTTGAACTCGACCTTCCATTCCCATTCAATAACATGAGTGAACAGTGAACACACTATCACTTTGAGCCCTCTTATTCCTGGAATCAAAGCCTGATATTCCTCCCTCTTCTTCCTGCTCAAACACACCTTGAAGCTGGGAGGAACCAACAGCTGCTGAAGGTGAAAGGTGATTGGCTGCAGCCTCCCTGCACTGAGATATGATTCATAGATCAGAGCTCAACCCTGTTTTTGGTCAGAGGAAATGAAACTCACACAGTCGCTGTGACTGAGAGCAAAAATGGAGCAGAACCAACTGGACCAAGAAACTTTCTCCTGTTCGATCTGTTTGGATCTACTGAAGGATCCAGTGACGATTCCCTGTGGACACAGTTACTGTATGAACTGTATTAAAGATCACTGGCATACAGAGGATCAGAAAGGGATCTACAGCTGTCCTCAATGCAGGGAGACATTCACACCAAAGCCTGTTTTAAAGAAGAACATCATGTTTGCAGCTTTAGTGGAGCAGCTGAAGAAGACTGGACTCCAAGCTGCTCCTGCTGATCACTGCTATGCTGGACCTAAAGATGTGGCCTGTGAAATCTGCACTGGGAGAAAACTGAAAGCCATCAAGTCCTGTCTGGTTTGTTTAGTCTCCTACTGTAAGAATCACCTTCAATCTCACCTTGATGTCCCTGGACTAAAGAATCACAAGCTGGTGGAGCCGAACAAGAACCTGCAGGAGAACATCTGCTCTAAGCATGATGAGGTGATGAAGATGTTCTGCCGCACTGATCAGAAGTGCATCTGTGCTTTCTGTCTACTGGATGAACATAAAGGCCACGACACAGTGTCAGCTGCAGCAGAAAGAGCTGAGAGGCAGAGAGAGCTGGAGGAGAGACGAGGAAACATCCAGCAGAGAATCCAGGACAGAGAGAAAGATGTGAAGCTGCTTCACCAGGAGGTGGAGGCCATCAATCACTCTGCTGATAAAACAGTGGAGGACAGTGAGAAGATCTTCACCCAGCTGATCCGTCTCCTCCAGGAAAGAAGCTCTGATGTGAAGCAGCAGATCAGATCCCAGCAGGAAACTGAAGTGAGTCGAGTCAAAGATGTTCAGGAGAAGCTGGAGCAGGAGATCACTGAGCTGAAGAGGAAAGACGCTGAGCTGGAGCAGCTCTCACACACAGAGGATCACAACCAGTTTCTCCTCAACTACCCCTCACTGCCAGCACTCAGTGAGTCTACAGGCTCATCCAGCATCAACATCCGTCCTCTGAGACACTTTGAGGACGTGACAGCAGCTGTGTCAGAGCTCAGAGAGAAACTACAGGACGTCCTGAGAGACTCAGGGACAAACATCTCACTGATGGTCACTGAGGTGGATGTTCTACTGTCAGAACCAGAACCAAAAAGCAGAGCTGGATTCTTAAAATATTCATGTCAAATCACATTGGATCCAAATACAGCTCACACAAAGCTGGTACTATCAGAGGGGAACAGGAAGGTGACAGCGATGGGTCAACCTCAGTCTTATCCAAGTCATCCAAACAGATTTACTGATTACTGTCAGGTCCTGAGTAGAGAGAGTCTGACTGGACGTTGTTACTGGGAGGTGGACTGGAGAGGAAGAGTTTTTATAGCCGTCGCATACAAGAATATCAGCAAAGCAGGAGGTGGGAATGAATGTGGATTTGGAGGTAATGACAAATCTTGGGCTGTAAATTGTTACTCAGATGGTTATCAATTTGGTCACAACAACAGATGGACCTCCATCTCAGGTCCAGTTTCCTCCAGAGTGGGAGTGTACCTGGATCACAGAGCAGGTATTCTGTCCTTCTACAGCGTCTCTAAAACCATGACTCTGATCCACAGAGTCCAGACCAGATTCACTGAGCTGCTGCACGCTGGAGTTTGGTTTCGCTGGACTGGAGATTCTGCAGAGTTCTGTAAACCCAAGTAGATTTTCTCTCTCATTGTTGGTCAGGGTTAATTGTTCTTCTCTGCTCTGCTACTCTTTATTTTTCTGGTTTAAATGTCATTGTCTGTGATCCAGGAGCCATAAAGTATATTACGACTGATTTTTTTTTTTCTGTCATTTTATATAACCCTAAAATATTTATCTACATAAAAATCTAAACTTCTCTGCTGTTCTAAAAATCTGAATGTCTGCTGTTCTGTCTCTCTGGCATTTTCAAGAAACTGAATCAACTTAGAACTGATGCTGTTTCTGTTAAATACTTTGGATGTAGATCAGAAAAATAAATGTCTGCTGTTCTTTCTCTCTGGATTTATTCCCTTGAATAACGTGAACATAGTGAAAACCAAAAAACTACAACATATAGTCAATAGTTGTGCAAGTTAAGACATTACATTTGGTCAACTGCCATAGTTAAAATAATCAATACACATTAAAGGATCGTCAATGTTCCAGATCTTATTGATCACAAGCAGCTTTACCCAGGTGGGTTTTTAGCCAGGATTTAAAGGAACTCAGAGTTTTGGCCATTTTCCATTTATCTTGAGGTTTGTTCTAGATTTGTAGTACATAGAAGCCGAATGCTGCTTCTCCATATATGGTTCTGGTTCTGGGGACACATAGCAGACCAGAACCAGAACCAGAACCAAAAGACCAGGGAGGTCTGGAAGATTCGTACAACTGCAGCAGATCTTGTATGTAGTTTGGGGCCGTTCAGTGGTTTATAAACCACCAGCAGTATTTTAAAGTCTCTTCTCTCAGTGTAAGGACTTTAGACCTGGGTCATGTGATCTGTCGTCCTGGTTTTAGTCAGAACGCCAGCAGCAGCGCTTTGGATCACCTGCCGATGTCGGATATTTTTAAGCAGATTTGTAAAGACAGTAATCAGTAATCAATGGAGTAAAGATAAATGCATGGATGAGTTTCCAGATCTTTCTGAGATGTTGGTGTTTTAATCCTGGAAATGTTCTTCAGGTGATGGAAGCCCGACTTTCTGATTGTAACTGAGACGGTGAGGAAATCAGAATCGTTGTCTGTCAATGTGAAGCACAACAGGTTTACTTTCCCAAGCAGAGCGATGCGACTTTCACTTGATATATAAGTAAAACTATCAGAAATGGCTTTGGGTTTATTTCAAACGTAATGGACACAAAGACAGGTGGCGAAAAGGTTTAAAGAGAAAGAAGGAGATAAAAGTAAAGGATGTAGATAGAATGCAACACCCGAGACATCTGCTCCTAGAAAACTAAATAAAAAAGCAGAAAGTTGTCCTGCTATGACCTGCAGAGGTCAGTGGCAGCCTTTCAAGTTGATCTTTGACCCTGAAAACCTTCCAGTTTTTCTCTGCACTGCGGCTGAAGTCCTGCTGAGTAATTAGTTGGAAACTAACAACGTTGGTTAATGAAACGTAGCTCAGAAAGTCTCAGGATGAGGATCCTCCGTTGAAACGGCTCCCAGTCTTTGATCATCCTGTGAAAACCGTTTTACATATTCAAGAGGATTTCAGGGCATAAAGAAGCATTATTGGTCTGATTCCAGTTGAATAACGCTAAAGCCAGATTAAATCAGAGTTTGAATAAAAGTAGGTAATGAGATGTAATAAAGTGTCTCAAAGTCACCCTGTGAAACCTGCACTTCCGATTTTAACTGTTGGAGGAGAAAAGGAGGAGCGGATTTGGAGGAGGGCAGGACTCCTGGCGAGGAGACGCGGACTCTGAGCCAGCAGAAGGATCTCCGGATTAATTAGCACCGGACCTCGGGCGGTTCCCGAGCCAAAGCTGCTGGTTCTGGAAGTCAGCAGTTTGATCCAAACACTGAGCTCCTTTATCTGCCCGCTCACTTTCCTGAAGAGGAAAAGGAGATTTTTAACAAGCGGACGACTAGAAGTGTGATCACACAGGAGAGAAAAAGATGTGGAAGATTTAAAGAAAGGAAATGTAATCTGTATTTTCCAAACATAATAAAGATTTAGAATAACTGAACTTTTTTTTCTGTGCAGATTTAGCATAAGTCCAGCATTTGGGCAGCGGATGACGGCTGCAGCCTCCGACTCCTGTCTGCTCATGTCTGATGTCTCTTGTTGTTTGAACAGGCTGTACTGGGAGCCTGAAAGGTATACCAGTACTAACTTATGAACTATTTGAGTAGAAACGGTTCTGAATCGGTTCTGTAGAAGATACTGAGCACAACTTCATGAAATGGAAACAAAGATGGAGTGGCATCAGATTTTAGTGCTTGGAGGATTTCTCTTTTGTCTTTGGCAAAAAAAACACGACCCATTTCGTCCGCTAGTGCTAGGCTAATGTGCTTGTTTTGGTTGTATTTACCCAGAATGCCCTGTGCTGTAGTCCACTTCCTGCTTTTGGAGCGGTTTCTGGTCCGCTTGGTGTTCACATATGCATTTAAACTGAACCAAAGTCCATTTCAACTGAACCCAGATTGAGGTTTATAGGAGATCCAGAGTTTGATTACGGTTTCACACCTCTCCAAACGAACTGGACTTTCCAGCTGGAGTTAGGTTAAAGTGGACCGAACTGTTGGAAATGCAGCCTGCGGCATCGAACCTACGGGATTAACAAACACTGATGGGAAGATGGTTATGAAACTTTCTATCGTAGTTTTGGTCGTTTTGTTCCAACGTTTTCTGGATGTTTTGTGTTTTCTTTAACCACCGTCAGAGGATTTGCACAAGCTCTGAAGAAAATCTTAGATTTAATGAGATTCATCCCTAGTTTAAAAAAATGGGTACAAAATGAAGAAAACTTTAAGGTTATAAAATAGCCGTGTGTTTTTCCTTGCTCTGTTTTCAGACATACATGTGATTTAGTATTGAGAATAACTGCAGACTTGTTGTATTTTTAGGTTGCTATTCACCAAAAACTGCAGACATTTCAGCATTTTACTGCTTGGTTTTCCATCAACAGTCAGAGCCGATTTTTCTGTCATTCTGAAAGTTGGATCTCTGTCTCCGGTTGGACGCGGTTTGTCCCTGGAGGACTCGGACCAGCTCAGCATGTCGCATCGATAGCTGTGGAAGCGTTTTCCCAGACAGAAGCTGGCGGTGGCGTCACGCTGACTGCTGCCAAAACGTGGCCCAGATAATGAGCGTTTATCTCAAACTGTCCTGAAATGTCTCCTTTAAATAGGCGGTAAAACCTGCAGAGTTCTCAATGAGGAGACAGAGACACATTTACATGCACCAGTTGGAGCAGAAAACATTAATTTATCTCCGAAATAAGAACACCAATGGATTTAATTACATGCAATTATACATTAAATATGAAAACACGGATAATATTTTATTTTTACAGTTGTGTGACTCATATATTTAAAGTAATTACTGGGACTGTTTACCAGCACGTCTTCATCAGACCGGCATGTGGAAACCAAATTTATTCATATTTAATCTGAATAATTTTTCTGTTTAAAATGAGGAATATTATGTTTCTGTTTCTCACATATTTGGGATGTTATTTAGATTTTGGAGCATCATCCATTGCAGAAATGGGTAAATATTACTGTGAAATATTAAATAATACAGAATTCACCTGTAGAGCTGCGTTTTTGTACTGACAAACTGACTGACTGTGTTATTTAGGGTTGTATCTTTATGTTTCCTCACTACTTATTCAGGACAGCAGAGAATAGTCGGCATAAAACTGCAACAGCAGAAAAAGTCTAGATTTGTTGGTTGCTATTTTGGATAAAAGTCACTCGATGACGTTGGAAAATCGTTGAGTTGGCAGCAGTTCTTTTGTCTTGACCTTTTTTCCACTCAACTCCACACTTGGCCACGCCTCTCAGGGTCTCTTGGCTCCGCCCACTTTGCTGAAACCTTTGAAGACATTTGTCAGGGGCGGGGCTTGGCTTCCACACGTTGGTGTCTGGTTCTGACCTGGTGATGTTGGACCCAGTCAGTTGGGTTCAGTGTTTGGGTTTTCCTCTGTCCTGCTCTCCAGTTATCAGACGTTCTGCAACTTTTATCTTCGGACTGGAGTTGGATTAGAGCGGACTGAACATGGCCGGTGTGAATGTGTGCAGGGCCACTGTAAAAGAGGTGGAAACTTTTCTTTAAGACAGATGAGCATCATAGAAAGTCTGAAGCACAGAAAGAAAAACAATCAGATTAATTTGGATGTGATGTGGGATTAATGTGCCGAACATTGTGCTGCTTGTGCTGCTCTGGTTTTTGTAATGATGTCGAGTCTGAGAAGTTATTCAGCCGTGTTATTTCTGACAGTGATTTATTTTACTGTGCTTGTTGCTTCAACACCGTAATATAAGAGGAGACGGCAGTGACGCTTTGGTGTCCAAATCATGTGACTCTAATGTGTTTCTGTCTTTTTATCCTGATTATCTTCATTCATCTCTGTGGTGCATCCATTTTTCTGTTCCCTCTCTCGTTAGCGTTGCAGAGGAGCAACTTGTATGTAACTTGTTTCAGGACATGTTGTGTTTTCATGTTACTTAGTTTCAGCCTCATAAAATCTACTAAATCTGCCAAAGAGCCATGACTAAACACAGAAACTGCTTTACACTGAATCCCTCCAAACACCTGAGACACTCCGACCCAGAGATCCGATCAGCCCAAGACGATCAATCCAGGTGACAGGAAGTCAATTTAACAAGCTCCTCCAGAGCTGCACTGCTAAGACCTCCGTCTCTCTGCTGCGGCTCGTTTACAGCTCAAGTAACGATCCGGCGTCGCTGCCTATAGAAAAACTAAATGTTGCCTCTCTGAGGCATAATGAGAGGCGCTGCTGCAGCCTCATGGTTCTGCAGGTGCAATAAAGTCAGCTTACAGTGTGAAATACGGCCTGCAGCAGGAGACCTGCAGGACAGCTGCAGCTTAAATAGTCCAATGACTCAGACCGACAGGTTTAAAAGCTCCGGATGCGACGCCGCGTCCCGGTGGATGTTCAGCTGCTGAGACGGTTCTGTTCCTGCAGGACCGTCTGGACCCAGAAAACAAGCTCAGAGCAGCTCCAGGGAACCTGGAGGAACCAGGTTGTGCTGGGTTCAGGTTTCCTCTGAGAGAAATTCAAAATTTACAGAAAAACTAAAACAACAAGTTAGTTTTTTTTTTAATCTGTTCTTCAACATGTTGAAGAGAAAGTGTAATTCTCTCCGTTCAGAGTTTCAGAGAGTCTTGATTCATCGAGCTCCTTTAGAAATGTGGACGCTGACATTAGCATTAGCTGCTACATGTTAGCGGCTACAGAAATGCTATTTTAGCCTTAAACAGCTTCACTGCTAGGCTAACTCCTTATAGCACAAGTTGAGCACAGCGGTAGTGTTTTCCTTCAGATCAGTGTAGAATCAGAGCGGCGGCTTCATCGCCCATCACTTCCTGTGCGTCAGATTTACGGGCGTACCAGAAACATGAATACAAAGGTTCCACTCGGAAAAATGCATTTAACTGTTAACAATGTCAACACATATAAATCTATGTAATTTATTAATGGAAACGCGTTAAAGTCCTAACTCTAATTTTTACATGTAAACTAAAAGTCAGCTGCCGACCAAATAATAAAATGTGGAAACATGAACTGTAATGATCTTAATCTGTATAATAGCTTCATATCAGTCAAAGATTGAAATAATAACCTGAAGAAATGACTGATTACGTTCATCTGTCGAAGAAAAGAACCGAAGTAAAAACATTATTTTAGTCTATGTTTTGTTTCTTTAAGGTTTTTAAATCACTTGAGGTTCGGTTCTGTTGGATTTGGATGTGATTACAGACAATAAAGGGATGTAAATACAATACTTGTTCTGAAATTTAAAATTAGACATAATCTTCTCTTGGCATCGTCTTCAGTCGTTTTCAGAAGCCGGCGTTGGTTCAAGGACTTTCATCCTCTGGGTTTTAGATTTCATCTTAAAGAATCATTTTACATCTGGACTCTTGTTGGTGATCGAAGGCAAATAATGACAGATAAAGGCAGAGTAAGAAACTTAGCTGAGTCTTTGTCCTCCGTATTTATAAAGCAGCAGAAAAATAAAACGTCAAACTGGGAACTGACGGCAGAACGCAGCATCGGCCGGAGTTTCAGGAGAATTCATCAGAGTAAAACGCAGAAGCTGCTGAACGGCGGCTTCCTCTCCTCTGATTACCGTTTTCACTCGCTGCATGCTGAGCCGACCCAAAATGACTGCATGATGGGAGGAAGAAGGGCCGAAAGGTTTCCTGTCGCCATGGAAACTAAAATGCCAAACGCAGCAGTGCGTCGCTCTGAAGGAAAGATGGAGGGAAAAAATAACAAAACGGCCTGATTAGATGTTGGACAACAATCATCATCATCATTATCAGGGAGGATTCATCAGTGATGCAGCAACTTAACAAGCCAAGTTTCAGACCAGTGATCCCAGTGATGGAGGAATGGTGGCTCTGAGAGGAAATTCGTTTGATTTCAACGCGACGTCATCGCCTCGGGTTGTTGCCATAGTAACCATGTTTCCACCCGACCGTCATGCAGATTTTGAGTAAATATTTTAAGTTAGTCGTGTTTCCATCTTCTGGGTTTGGAGCGAAACAATCAGGATGTGATGTCATCAGATGGCTGCAGTAAACAGGAAGTCGAGTTGAAACCAAGTCTTAGAAAAGTAAAGTTTTCCCTGTGAGCTGGAGGATCGGACCTCTGCTGAGGCTCAGACCCGCCAGCGGGGGCAGCGTTCGCTACGTCACGTGTTTCCCTTTAACACTTTAACCTTTTCAGAAAAATCAAATCTCAACTCAAAGGAGAGTAAAATCTTTTTTGTTAAATTGAGAAAATTATTTTACATTTTTCTGTTTCCATCAACCTTTTCTTATGCAGTTCTTCAAAATGTGAATAAAAACACATGCAATGATCACCATAACTCCACATGAAAGGTCTTATGACAGATTAATAAATTCTTCCCAGTTAGAGGACAAAAGGCTTCCGCCAATCCCACATCATGATCCCTCCTCCACCATGCTTTGGCGGCGTTTTGTACCGATGCTGTTTGGTTTGCTGTCCTTTATGACCAAACAAATGATATTGTTGTTCTTGTTGGTTTGTGAAGCAGGTCCGGCAGCCATCTTGTTTTCTAACAGTCTTACTGGTTCAGTGTTTTACTAACTGACCTTTCATGACCTTTCACCTGCTGCCTGTGGTCTGTAGATTTAGTGGTTTATTATTTCTTAGTTGGATTAATCTGCAGTAAAATCCTGCTTGTCAGAGGAAACGTTCAGCTGATTCCTGCAGACGGAGCTCGTCTGTTGGACCTGTTGGACGTCTCCATGTCCTCACAGTCCCACTCTGTCCTCGTCACATCACTGACACGCCAGCTGACAGACTCGTGTCGGCTGACCAAGAATCTACTGCAGATGAGACTCAGATCTCAGATCAAATTTAATCACTACAATTAAAATTCAGAAAACACATGAATGTTATTAATGGAATTCATATTAAAATGTTTGTACATTTATTGATAAATAAAACGTGATCAGACTGTTTTACCTCTCAGACTGTAGAGCCAGAAAGGATTCGGGTGGAGCTGTAATGCAGAACCAAAGCGATGAAATGAAACTCGTCTTTTGTGAGCTCTGCTGTTCCTCACAGAGGAGCGAACCGAGGATGAAACCACAGAAACACGAAGCCGTCTGTCGGTGAGCAGGGACGCAGCTGCGACTTCAGGCTAATTAATCAGAGGAGGATCAGAGGAAAACTCCTGGCTCTGCTGGGACGGACTCATTTACGCCATTAAATATCAAACTTTTTAGGTGTTTATACTCAACCTGAGGTTAAACTTCCTCCTTTAATTCAGACATGTTGAACCTGCTGCACCAGGCTGTAAATAAGGGACCCCTCGTCCCCCGGGGCGCAAAAACATCTGAGCATCACGAAGATGAGCCACGTGACCAACTGGGAGAAATGACCTTCAGAGCCTCATTATTCATTTCTGATTAATATATTAACATATTGAAGGTCAGTGATGCCTTTGCATGTATGAGCAAGTCTATGAATCTGATGATGGTCAGAAACCAGCAGCAACCATTCAAGCTTTGATTTATGGAACAACATTTGTGGAAAAAAACTGCAAATAATGGAACAAACATTCACAGAAACGGATCCATTCTTCTGCTTTGAAAGCCTTTGTTGGGGTTGGATGGGATCCGTTTATGGATCTGTCCAGATTTATGTTTCCAGGCAGCAGAATTTGATGAAAAGCATCATAACTAATCCCAGGATTTATGCCTCTGATAAACTGCTCTGCTTCATCAAACATGAATCCAACCTTTACATTCATCTGAGGAGGCGTCACTGCAGTCTTCATGTTTCTCGCTCTCATTGTGCAGAGCAGGAAACCCCCAGACGTTCAGCAGAACCAGAGGATCCAGTAGAGCTGGAAACGGTAGCAGAGAAACAGGCTGAGCTTTAATTCGGTGGAGCCTCGGCGCTGCGTCTCCGTCTGCTGACGTCACCGCCGGCGCTCCCTGCAGAGCACAAGACTCCTGCATTAGGAGGCGAAGCTCTCTGACGTGTCTGATCCGAGATAACGGTTCTGGGCGCTGCATCGTTAATGGACCACACGTCTAATCTAATCCAGTCTAAGGCTGCAGCAGGTTTAAGCATCGTTTAAAGAACAGATGGGTGATGGAGATCAGGGTCCGGCTGAAGGATCATGAATGATGCAGAATGAATGTTGACCTCTCCGTTCTGTAAGCTAGCAGATCTCACACAGGTCAGGTAAAGGTCAACACCAGCCAGCCGACCTTTCAGGGAAACTTGGTGACTCGTTCTCACGAAGAGCCTGGATGAACCATAATGAGGTTCTTCAGGGAACAACAGGCTGATTATTTAACAGCAGCTGCATGTTTGTTCATGCAGGGAAGGAAACCGTGTGACGGACTTATGGAAGATCCTGGTTAGGAACAGAAACGTTCCTGAACCAGGAAGTGCTCAAAGAGACAAACTATCCTGAAAACCAGGGCCAGGATGAACTAATTACAGTTTTACATGCAGAAGTTCTGAGCCGGAACCGCTGGTGTTTGCGTGTTTGCGTGTTTGCGTGTCGCTCTGATGTGTGTTCCAGCAGCTCAGGAAAGTGTTTTTCTTGTTGCGGTTGAAAAGTTCTGGTCCGGCCTGTTTGATCTTTCATAAATCGAAGGCTGATGTTTGATGTGAAGGAGGGAGAAGCTGAAACATTTTCTGTTTCTGAAGTGAAAACTGGACATGTTTTCGGTCTCGCTCTGCTGTAGCCTGTTGGAGGTGATGTTTAATAATGCTTAAATGCTGTTTAATAGCTTGGAGTTTTTATCATCAGGTTTCAGTTTTGTGGCGTTTTCTAATCCTTTTTTTTTATACTTTTATGTCTTTATTTCTTCATAAAGTCTCCTGGAAGTAAGGATGACGTCATGCGATCAGACGGCCTTTTGTTGATTCTGTCTGAGGATTTTCTGTTTACTCGCTCTGAAAGGCGTCCAATCACGTCGCGCCGCTCGCCGTGCGACTCGTCTGCCACGCGCTCGTCGCCATGGAGACACTGACAGCGGAGGTAAAGCCGGTGTTCCCTGGCAGCGGGGAGGGAGACGAGCAGGTGTCGCCATGGTGATGGGGAGCGGGAGGGATGCTCCAGTGAGCAGCTGTTGCCATGGAGACGGAGGCAGCATCTCGTGTGCAGGAGCAGAGAGGATGGAGCGACGCTGCAGCACAGAGAGGAAACAGGAAGCAGAGAAACGCTGACGTGACGTTTTGACCAGGAACCAGAACGACTTGCTTCACCTGAGAGGTTTTCAGTTTGATCAAACCGAAACACACAAAACATACATTAGAATAAGATCTTTATTTATCAGGTTTTTTTCTTTTTTAAATATTTCTTTGTTCGAATTAGAGTGGCTTTCATGTCCATACCAACAGACAGCAGGTGGCGCTGTTACAAACCTTAATAAAAATTATAATAATAATAAAAGCCTGTAAAGTTTTAATCAGCAACAATATTGAACATAATCACCTTTTAGAGCCTTCATCTGTTTGATTACTGCTGTTGGTTTCAACAGTAAAACCAGTTTGTTTACTGCAACAATAAGAGAGGATTGATTTATGACAGAGGACCAAAACGATCAATACTGAGTGGAAAGCAGATAATCATCCGCTGCAGTGGGAGGAAGGATCCTGGACATGAAGCGGCTCTGGTTGTTTCTGTTGGTCACATGCAGACACGATACCTTCAGCTCTGGGTTTGGGACAAACTGGATGTTTCTCTGCAGGTAAGTTCAGACAACAGTCAACCCAACCTGTCAGTTTCATGAATAGGAAAAGATTTAGCTTTGTTTTAGTAATAATTACACAGCAGACAACCAGACCTCCTATTTAACCCTCTATAGATACTCTGTTAGCACCTGTTGAAAACCCAAAGCTAAACTATGTGGACATCCTGAAGGGCCCCATAATTACCTCGTGATGCCCCAAGGATATCACATAAAAGACCCAAAGATACTCAATAGTTTCACCATAAACTCTTTGTAGAAAGTTTGATAATGAGTTACAACAACATTTAATTTCTGTTTGGGATCAATAAGGTATTTTTGAATTAAGTTGACTGTCAGCCACCATGAAAATGATTACCTTCTCTACATTACGCTGGGAAGAATAAAACATTCATTAAGAAGGATAAATAAACAACACTAACAATGTTTCCTCATATTGCACACACACACACACACACACACACACACACACTTCCCCCAACTTTCTCCAAGCCCCGTTGCTATGGAGACTCACCTGAAGTTCCCCTTTCTGGTTTTACAACCTCCTGTTCATTTTTACTGAAGTCTTATAAAGAGCAAAATCACTGAATACCTCCTGAAAAATGATCTGACTGAAACTAACACATGCAGGATGGATGCCAGCGTAAACCCAGCCCGTAATGATTCTCCAAATATCCCATAAGTTACAGATATGCTCCACGAAGACAACCTGCACCCAGTTTCCATCTTGGGCAAGGCACTTAACCCCAAATGGTTTTCCAATCTTCAATTTGGCTGAAGAGGATGTGAACATTGAGCACGGGTCACATCCCAAAGTAGTCAGTGGGATTAGAAAGGGGGTACAGTTACGGTTAATTCAGCCGATCCCTGCAGCACTGGAGCATAAAGCCGCCAAGCTCTATGGGGGATGCAAAGGGTGCTACACCAGAGGAAGCAATGGCAGATATATAGTTTCTAGTCTGTATTTAGTGAATTTAGCAGCTGTTTGTGTGTTTAAATGATATGATCAGTAACAGAGGCTGATCAGGTGCCTCATCATCACCTGTCTTCCTCCTGGTTCCCATCATGTGTCTGCGAAGGCAGTTAAGCCGTATCCTGTCGGCACCCAGGCCCTCAGTAAGCCTGATGATGCGCTGTAAGAGCCTCTAACAATTAGCATATGTTCATCCTTTATATCTCCGATTAAGTGAAAAGATTTCATGACTTTATTGTGCAAGGTGCAGTAAGGGGGATTTTCTGCATCCAGTTATCCTATAACAGCTTTGGGTGAAAATTATTTCTCGATTGCTAATTATAAAAGACGCATTAAGTCGTCCAGAATTGAAGCCCATCTCTGCGTCTGGGAGTCCCTCTTCTCCACGTTGACCTTTTAGTGCCTGAACGCCGCTGCTGCAGACTAAATGAGCTGCTGAATGTGACAAAGCAAACCCGTTTGTCCCCAGCCAGGCAGAGGGACAAGGCGACAGACGTCAGAGTCGGTGAGGCGAGAGCGGTCCTCGTGCTAATGAACAGCTCTGCTGGACGCCTGACACTGATTGCTGACACCTCCTCCTGCCAAGCCAGTAATGGCTGCCTCGGCCTCCAGGGCTCTCAGGTGACAAATCCCAGCCTTTGGCAGGCCAGCCCATCGGAAACTCGGTCCGGACGAGAGCTTGGCGCTGAATTACGCAGCTGGGAACTGTTGAAGGTACCAACTGTACGTAGAATTGTGTAACTGTGTGATTATGGCACAAAAACAGCTGAAAGCTGCATGAGCTGAAGAGCCTGAAGCAGATGACTACACGGTTCATTGACCTGATTCCTCTCCTCATATCTGTTAACACTCTCACCTTTTGAGGTAACTAAACACTCTAAATACACTTTAAAAATTTGGAGTTGCCAAAGATAAAGTACTGGGTTTGGTGGATTGTTTCTGTAGCAAAGGCCCAGTGGTTCTGACAACACAAGGGACCAACACATACAACTTAGTACTTACAGAGTACAGCAGGATTCTGCTGCGTTATGTTCAGGTGAACAGTGAACATACAGTCTGCTTCCAGGAGGGCAGCCAGTTGTCAGTTCTCAGAAATGCTTATTTTAAATCAACTTTATTGTCTAAAACAAGCTTAAAGTGTTGCCATAAATGTGTTAAAAATATTGATGGCCAAACTCAACATGTGCATCTGTAACGAACAACCCCACAACAACATCGTTTGTCTTTAACGGTTTCAGACGTTAGCCTCATATAGACGCAAGAACCTGGAGTATCATGAACAGACAAGAATAAAGTCACAACAACCAATACTGAGAACAGCAGAACTGAAGTGAAAACTCTTCAGGTGTAACTGGATGCTCTGGGCTCAACTTGCCAACCAAGACCTGGAGTTTTATCATGGATCCATTCATGCATTCAACATTCATTCAATGCATGTAGAAAGGAAACTGATCGATCTATAGCGTTCTCTACATGCTTTCATTTAGGTTTTCTTGTAATGTGAAAAACAGATTTTTGGCTCTGATTTTCCTTCCTGACCTCCTTCTGGTGTCATTAATGCTTGAGGAGCTTCACATTTATTCTAATTTCCACTCTCAGGCAGCTGGTCGGGGAGTTGCTCTCTCTCTCCCTGCAGGCAACAATAAGTTGCTGCTTAGAAACCGGGTCAACCCGTCTGATTTCGTCCCTGCTGTAAACACAGACAGAAGCTCGTTAAAAAGCCAGATCCTTTCCCTCGTGTGAGACTTTTACCCGGTGATGTTTCATCATCACGTCTTCGGTTCTGTTAATAACTTCAGAGTTGGGCAGACGAACTCGGCTGATTGATGGATGAGCTGCGAGTTGGAGGAACGCCGCTGATTGATGAGCGACGGACGTCCTTTAGCAGTGATTGATCAGGCCGATCGTCCTCAGGAACAGAGGTGAAACTCTGCTGGTTAAATCTGCATCCTTTTCTCTGAAGTAATAATTCAGAAACGTCAGTGACAGTCCTGCCGTCTTAAATCACTTTGAGACAACTCCACATGTAAAACCAGTAAATGCACGTTGGGGTGGGTCTGTGGGTTGGCTCCTGCAGAGGAAACAAAGGGAAGTGTTGGTTATTTCAAACAGCTGATGGATCTGCAGGTTCTTCTAAAAGCTCCGGTTTGTGAAAGTAAACTGTTTAAAAACGACCTTTTAATGTTTGAGGGGCTGAAAGTCCAGATGTTTAGACAGAAAACACCTGGATATTTTTACAAAATAACGATACTAAAGATGGGATAATTTACAGACAGATAAAAAATAATTTTACGCCAAAAGAATTTCAGGAAATTTCTAGAAAAATCAAGAACATTTCTGAGTTTGAAAAGTCAAAAATGTGCAAGAAAACAACTCAAATTTTGGGATTAGTCTCAGAAAAAAAAAAGAAAAAGACTAGAAACAAAAACATGGAAGTTTTGAAAAGTTGCAAATTTGCAGGAAAAGACTCCAGTGGAAACAAAATTAGAAAACCTTCCACTTTTAAAACTCAGAACATTTCCAAGGTTTTTTTCTCTCAAAAATTTCTGAAGTTTATTGCAAAAAGTTTTTTCTAACAAATTCTTGATTTTTCAAACTCAGAAATTTCTAGTTTTTTTCTAGAAAAGATGATCTGTCTCTCATGTTACTGGATCAGTTTTATTCCTACCTCAGCTTTAGTGAAACAGCCTTAACATGAAATACAATCTACTTCAGCCTGAAATGAAGGATTTGATGTGAATCATCAGAAACATTGCTTTGCAAACGCCACAAATATTGAATAATTCAGAGTAAAACAGATTTTACATGCAATGCGATCTTTCATGATTATCTCTAAGTGTCTGAGAATCCTCTGGTTTGTGACTCAGCAGCATTTTTCTCGTCGTTACGCGTCAGTGAAGCCAACAGCTGCTGCGCCGCATCGGTTCCTGACTCGCGGCTCGTCCTGCAGGGTCAGCAGGTTTCAGACCAGAGTGTGAATATTCCTGAGCTGTCAGAGGAACGGCGCTTTCTGCTGGCATCGCTTCAAAGAGCTCCAACCTCTGACCAGCGGAAAACAGAGCAATAATTCATCAGCCATAAAACCCACAGAGGCAAACTGACCACTAGGAGGCGCTTTCTCTGGAAAAGTACAGGTTGAATCCAGGAAACGCAATTAGAGGATAATCACTTCCTTTAATTATTTTGACAAAATACCCACATCATAAATCTTTGCAGTCCAGGCTGTCATAAAAGCAGTAAATGTAGAATTATGCGACGGCTCTGGGCTTGTTGGGGTTTTAATTTGGTCAGTTTAGCAGCAAAAGTTGCTGTGAAGCAAAAGTTTGGTTGTTTTTTCCCAGCATGTCAGAGTTGCTGTAAAAACCTCAGTGGCTCTGATGACGGCCACACTCTTTACCGCGGCTCTGCTCTCCTCCTTTGCATAAATCTGAAGGATTTACCCGTCAGAAATGCAGCATCTGCACTCACTTTATTGGATCTCAGCCATAAATTGTTTGTTAGGAATCCTGCAGGGACCATCTGGGCCGGGGAGCCCCATCAGAACCGGGCCTGAGGTATAGAGGACGAGCCGAACACTTAAAGCACAGAAAGCTGTTGGGTAATTCTTGTTTTCAGTCCAGAACTGTGAGGATTTTATTGATCCATTGAGGGATGAAGATCTGTGATCATAAATAAACTAAATTAAAATTACATGTTGGAATATTTTACATAATTTCCTCCCCATTGATTCATTATTTTTATCCTGTTTAGTTTAGCTCATTTTACCATAACAGCTGAGTTTAAGTTTAGTTTTTTTTATGTTTAGTTTATTACATGTTTATTTTGTTTTAACTTAGTTTTTTCCATTACTTCACATCATCTCAGCTCATTTTATCTTTGTTTTTCTTATCTTCACCAATTTTACTCTTAGTGGAATTTCATTTATCATTTGTTTTTCAGACCCTTTAAAGAATATTTAATCATTTTCTTTACCTTTGTATTTTTCTAGA
The DNA here is from genome assembly GCA_010277075.1 of Poeciliopsis retropinna. NCBI lineage: Eukaryota > Metazoa > Chordata > Actinopteri > Cyprinodontiformes > Poeciliidae > Poeciliopsis > Poeciliopsis retropinna. The sequence continues at coordinate 1,202,766 of VMRM01000021.1, forward strand.
CATTATGTCATCATGAGTTACGTTTGAGTCTTCGTCAGCCTGTAATGTTGCTGCAGGTTGAAGGCAGCTCTCTGCAGTGTTTACACTGGACTGTTCGGCAGAAATAGGATAAATATTCAGAGTCTCTGCATTCTTTACTGTGTTTGCAGGTTTCGGTGACAGATTCAGAAATCTTGCTGAGCTTTGAGATGAGGCAGAACTGAGACTCTTGGCGTTTTCTGTCTTGCTGTTGTCTCGGAGACGGACAGGAAGCGTTTCCCTCTGGACGTCCGTCCTCTGGCTCCGCTCGGACAAAAAGCTTCGTTACTTCTGTCCGAGTCTCGGGGTTCGGTCCAAACTCTCCGTCTGTCCTTTGGTGTCCCGGTTTCTCTGCAGGACGGCCCTGACTGCCAACCACAGCTCAGGGGATCCTGCGCTCCGTTTGTTTGTGAATCATTTTAATATTTTGGGTCTGGATCCAACACATCAGTTCAGGGTGAATGTTCCTCTTATCGCTCACTGACTGTTGGGAAATTGTTCCCTCTGCTTTTGGATGCTTTAAAGCTGGAAAGTTTTTTGCTCTTATTTAATTTTGGACAGTTGTTATGATGCGTAACCATGGAAACGTATTGTTTAATACCTGAACTAAAACCCCGAATCCCAGAGGAGCTGAAAAGATGCATCACCATCTGCCCATATTTAACTTCCTTTTGGGATAAATTAGTATTTTTTTTATTAATTTGGTAAAATATTTGACATTAATTTTCTGATTTCACCCGAATCTTAAAACTGTTTTTGGTTCCATCATTAATCCCCAGGAAAACTTTGCTGGTTTTTCACTGCATGTTTTTATTCATTTAGTTGTTTTTGCTGCATATTGTTACCTGAACCATTAAACAAATTTAGTTCAGGCTGGTCTTTACTGGTTAAACTGGTAAACCTGCAGCTGGTCGTCTTCGTCTCACTGATGGATGTTTGGTACCGTAAACTGGTCGGATCTCAGTTTGAAGAACCGGTGGGTTTTATTAATTGGTGTTTTTACAGCGGACACCAGGGGGCAGCAACGTGCAGAATCTGCACCTCATGGTTCCGTTTTATTGTGTTTAGTCTAAAAAACCAAACTAGTTGTACTGTAGCCTTATTCTAGGAGGAAACGGTGCCCTCTAGTGGCAGAAGCACCAAACTCGCTGTTTGGCTGAGTTCTTGCTGTTTTTTTGCTGATTTATCCTCCAGATAATTTGTAATTTCTCAAACCGTTTTGCTGACTCAGCAGTTCTTTTCTGATCTGCTGTTTGTTTGTTTTCTCTGCAGGTTTCTAATCGTTCTGGGATGTTTGATTCTGGCCATACTGACCACATTCAGGGAACACGAGAAGGATTCTGCACACTGGCTGGTCATACTGGTGAGAACGACTCCACAGAAAACACACACACACACACACACACACACACACAGAGTGAGTGAGCCTGTTTCCTCTGCAGGAAACGTTTGCCATCTTCATATTTGGAGCAGAGTTTGCATTGAGGATCTGGGCGGCCGGTTGCTGCTGTCGCTACAAAGGATGGAGGGGGAGGCTGAAGTTCGCCCGCAAACCGCTGTGCATTCTGGGTAAGCAGGGGGAATCATAAATATGTTAATAAAGTTAAAATTAAAAGGCTCAGGAAGTCATTTATAAAGCTCAAAGAACACAGTGATGATTATTTCAGAGCAATGGCTGAAAGCAGGCAGAGTGAGTCAGGCTGACAGGAGCTTTGTCAGCTGCCCTCAACAAACCAGCAGCTTTTCAGAATAAATTTCCAGTAATTGGCCAGAAATCCTCCCCTGGAAGAGGCTGTCCTTCACTTTCTGTGGCCGTCAGGACGCCTGAAAGCTGCTGGAGGCATCAAACATCCTCAGTTTGTCCAGATTTAGAGCTGCTTCAGCCGCTGCAGAGCCGAAACGCCTGATTTGTCTGGCAGCTCTGAGCAGAAACCAGGAGACGATAACGACCAGAACTTCCTCCATCGATTATTAAAGATCAAATTGCACAGAAAGAAAGTTTCAATTAAATTTAATCATTTTTCTTTCAGTTTATGAGGGAAATTAAAATAAAAATAATTTCCCTCTTCTTAAACCTTTTAGTTTTAGTTTAATAGTAACATTAAACTCTCAAATATCAGGATGGACCCCATAGCTGAACCTGCAGAGACACATAAAGACGATTACAAAGTCGGTCTTCTGTCACCTGAAGAACATTTTGAGGACTAATGTCTTAAACTACTTTATCGGCTCTGAAATTCACCTGAAAGTTTAAGAAAGCAAAACTAAAAACAATATAAAACAAACAGTGAAGGTATTTCCACCAGAGCGTCGTCTGGATCACCGTCCAGGTAAATAATCCAGTGACATTCAGAGAGCAGCTGTCCCTTCTGAGAGTCTTCATCCCCTTATTTCAATCCATCATCATTTAACCTTTATGGTTTTAACACTTCTGTCGTCTGTGTTTAGGATTATTTGAGACTTAAATTAGAACCTCTGCAGGATTCAGCGGCTCTTTTCTCAAGAGGAGCTGTGAATAGCTGTGAAGAGCGTCTGAATTAATCAAACTAAATCAGTTTTTCAGTCAGGTCCTGATTAGCATCTCTTGAAAAATTGTCTCTTTTTGACCAACGAACTGGTGTTGGGGTCAAACTCATTACCTCGTCAGAGAAAAGCTGCTCTCAGGAACTCTGGTCCTTCTGCTCCAGACATCTTCGTGCTGATTGCCTCGGTGCCGGTGGTGGCGGTGCGTAACCAGGGCAACGTGTTGGCCACGTCGCTGCGCAGCCTGCGCTTCCTGCAGATCCTGCGCATGCTGCGCATGGACCGGAGAGGCGGCACGTGGAAACTCCTGGGCTCTGCCATCTACGCTCACAGTAAGGTACGACTGCAGAGACTCCAGAGGGAAAGCAATGAGACAAAACACAGAAAAAACATAAAGCAGCTTCCAGGAATTACAAGATTTAAAATCAACCATTGTTGATTTGGTTAGATCCATTTCATCCACTGGAACGGTGAATAAAAAGTCCTAAAGTGATGTGGGAACATCATGTTTTCAGAGTTAATCCCTGTTACTGAGTTATTGATCCACATGCTAATCTCTGCTGGCTGCCTCTGTGCATCATTTATGGATCTTAAAGACGTAACCTGTCGCATAGAGACGGTTTAATCACTTCTCTCAGGTTAAAACAGTCAGTAGGAAGGAGAACGTCTCCATCTTGACGTGTCTGCGCAGCCGGGCCTGATGGAACCGTCACAGATGGTTTCCGGTCTGTGTCTGTGTTTCTGCAGGAGCTGATCACGGCCTGGTACATCGGCTTCCTGTCTCTGATCCTGGCCTCCTTCCTGGTCTACCTGGTGGAGAAAGACGACGGCTCGGTCAACGTGTCCGACCAGGAGAACCCGACGGCGCAGAGCCAGCAGCAGGACTTCGACACGTACGCCGACGCGCTGTGGTGGGGGCTGGTACGTTCGCCGCTGCTGAAACTGCACAGATGTTGGTTTTGATTTCATCTCAGAAATCTGGATTTCCCCTCTGATCATGTAAATGAGAACAGCTTTGTTGATGATATTGGTGAAATAAAGTATCGATCTGATGTGTAACAGAGTTTCCCTCACCGTAGAAATGATCTGTGTGAAGTTCTGCTGTAATGAACGATTCGGGTTTAGAAAGTTTGATTTTCTCCTCAGTAAATCCGTCGTCCTTCCAACCAGAAGTTTTCCTGGTGGATCTGTGACCTTTTCAGGTTTCTGATTTTATTTCTCTTCTGCAGATCACGCTGACCACCATCGGTTACGGAGACAAAACCCCGAAGACCTGGGCTGGGAGGCTGCTGGCCGGCACGTTCGCTCTGATCGGAGTTTCCTTTTTCGCTCTGCCTGCTGTGAGTGTAGAGTCATGATCATTAGCATGGCTGCAGATAAGGAAGGTTAAATTAACATGTATAAATAGAAAATATGAATATAAAAGGACTTTTTCTGGTGGTTTTTACAGCAAACTACATCAACAATTAAAAGAAGGTTAATGAATCAGATCCTCACTGTTACTGACTGAACTAATCCAATACTAAACTGATACAAAACTGTTGTAGTTTAACATATTTTATCGCGTTCGGACCGATGAGATCAGCCGTTTTATTATCTTTGTGAATGTTTTCATGAAGCAGCAGCCTGAACTGTGGCTCTGGTTCTGGCTGCAGGGGATTCTGGGTTCTGGTTTGGCTCTGAAGGTCCAGGAGCAGCACAGACAGAAACACTTTGAGAAGCGGCGCCACCCGGCAGCCGGACTCATCCAGGTCAGAGACGAGACCGCCAAACGTGTGCTGTCTGGTTCCGTGTGTACCGTCAGAATCCTGAAGCTGTTCTGTGTTGAATCCAGTCGGCCTGGCGGTATTACTCCACCAACCCAATCAGGGAAGATCTTATTGCCACGTGGAGATTTTATGAAACCATCATCTCTCTTCCCTGCTTCAGGTACGAAGCTCCAGCTGTTCTCCTTTAAAGCTGCAGGTGGTAATTAATAAAAATATGCCACCAGGTCATAACAGTTTATGAGACATAACGTGTGAAAAAGTCGAGCTCCAGTGTTAATCAGAAGCAACCAATAAGAGCCAGGAGGCGGGGCTTAGAGCTGTCAATCACCACTGCAGCTAACAGCCTGTCATGAAAGCTAAGGCTAGTTAGCATAGCCAAAGATGACAGCGGATAAACGGTTTTCCTGAACCTTTAAGTTGGTTCTCCTCAATTAGCTCAGCGAGTACATGAGGTTGATTAACAGCGCTAAGCCCCTCCCCCTCGCTCTGATTGGCTGCTTTTGCTGCATTAGTAGCTCAGGGAGGAGATCGATCTTTTCTCAGATTGTCTCATAGCAAACTGTTACAAACCACAGTTTTAATAAATATGTAAAAACATATTCTTCATAAAAGTTACGTAATGCAGCTTTAATGAAACTTTTTCATGTTTTCCTTCCAAACTGTCAGATTCATTCTTATATTTTAAAGTCATTTTAGGTCAGTAGTTCCTCAGCTTAGTGCAGAAAAAGTTTCCTCTAAAACTCTTTTATGAGGAGCTAAAACTTCCATTATCCCAGAAGTTACTGGGATAAAGAACTGGTTTCCAGTGATATAATGGGAACAATGGCATAACATTTAACACAGAAGACATTTTAAATATTCAAAATAAATCAAGTCTCTGTAAACAAAATGTTCCTTCAAAAACCGTTTTAGTTGAGACCAAAACACCAGAGTGAAGATTTTATCATCCAGAAGAAAGAGGAAAAATCGTTCAAATGGAGATTATTGAGATTATTGAGCTGGTTTTAATTGCTGATGCAGGTGACTGACGGGTCCAAACGCGCAGCAGGAAGCTGAGTTTGCTGTGTTCGTGCTGCGTGTTTCAGATGATGCACTAATTATTTAGTTGTTGCCTAAAAATATCAGAGACTTTGAGGTTTTCCAGATAAACGCCACAGTTTGATTAATCCTCCAGTTTATTCTGTGACTTTCTGTCGTCTCTCTCTCTCTCTGTCTGGTAGGAAGGACACCTTGGAGGCCATGGTGAGGTAGGTCACTGAGCTCCTGCAGAGACGCTGTGCCTACAGTAAAGACTTTAATTAGGCCACCAGCTGAAGACAGAAAATAATGAACATTTCCTAAAATATCCCACTAGCCTGTCTTTAAATAGCTCCGTATATGAATCCATGACTCGGATAAATGACTCTGGGATGAAGTTGATATTGAACGGCCACTCATTCTGTCGCTCTCACTCTGACTTTAACATTAAGCTGAGGATTTTTGAGATCTTATTAGTGAGTCCATTAGTCCTGACTGACGGTTCTGGTTCAGTAATTAAAGGCAGGAATGAGGAGGATGGTTTCCTTTTATCAGTAATGAGTTCCTTCAGCCCATAAAATGTCAAAATTACTCTGAAAATATTTGAAAATAAAAATGCTTTAATCTCTTGTGTCTCTGTTCAGATTTACTGTTGAAACTTCTGTTGTTTTTCTCGTCTGAGTTGCTGCCGTGTGATTGGTTGATTTTCTGATAAATACCTAATAAATCGACCGGTGAGTTTTGGTTTTTAAAGTCTTTCCGAGTCCGTCTCCTTCCTCTGCTGTCGCCTGCATCACTTCTCATCGTTTATCCTCCTCGTTAAACAATCAGGTTTATTCTTATCTAGCTGTTCATTTTCTATCACACTGCTGGGAAAAACCTGCATGAATTTTCAGGAATCAGAAACTAAAAAACATTTGATCCTGAACAAAGACCCGGAGTCGGATCTGGGTCGGACTTTATCTGTGGCTTTGAGGGAAGAGGTGGACTTCATCCAGAAACTACGGCAGCGCTGGGAGCTTTGGGCTCTTTGTGATTTTCTCCACAGTTTGGTGGCTAATCTGGGATCTTTTCCCTGCAATGTGAACAGAAAATGATCCTCCATCTGAGAGCTGATGAGCGCTTTGCTGCTTGCTGCCAGCAGATCCTTTCAGATCTTCTCCATCCCAGTTTATCTCTTTTATCTCTATGAAGTTTAATCTTGTTGGAAATAAGCACCAAACTTTGGGTCTTGAACTATCTGAGCTCGTTTTTTCCTGCTGTTGTGTCACCTCGTTTAGAGAGATCTGGGGATAATCACATCCCATTTTCTGCTCTTTATTCGCCGAGGAGCGTTCAGAAAGAAGACTCCCCCTTCCTTTAAAGCGTTGCCTTTCTGCAGCCTCTCAGCGCTGTAATCTGCCGTCCCTATTCTGCCCTGAGGCCACATAGAGGCTCATATTGTGTCCGCTGTGGGAGCAAAGTCGCTGAGAGCGCTCCACGTTTCAGAGGCCTCGATCGGGCCGCTGGCGGCTCCGGTTACTGCTCCACCTCCCCGCCTCTTCCAAGAGACACAGGAGTCTTATTTTACCCAGAAAGCTGCGTCTTTGTGCTGCCAAATATTGTCACAGGACCAATCTCCTTGGGTTCTTCGCCGCTCCCTTCAGCCTGATGCGCAGCTCTGATATGCAGAACCTGATGTAAAGCAAATAGATGTTTGAGTTTGAAGCAGGAATCCTAACGTAGCATGCAGGTTGTGGTCAGCACCTTTTTCTCCTTGTTCATTATTGTCAACTTAACACAATGTAAACATTAAAGGTTTGATGATCTGTTCCTTTCCTCTCCACCTCAGTCAGAAAGTGAGTTTGTTGGAACGGGTTCGTAATTCCAACGCGAGGCCGTCGTTGGGGATGGTCAGGAAGCCCGCCGTTAATGCCGAGTCCGTTGAGGAGAGCCCCTCCAAGGAGCCCAAACCCGCCGGCTTCAGTAACCGCGAACGCTTCCGGACCGCCTTCCGGATGAAGGCCTACACGCTGCGCCAGAGCTCTGAAGGTCAGAGTGCCAACCGCAGGAGAACGTCTCCGCCAGCGGTCGGTTTACTTTGTGGTGTTTGTCTTCCAGATACCGGAGGCCTTGCAGACCCGGTCTTGGAGGACCGGGGCTTCCCGCCAGAGATCCTCCTGGAGGAGATGATCCCGACTCTGAAACTGGTCATCAGGGCAGTCAGGTCCGGAGTAATCACTCTCGCTGTACACTTTGAGCTTGAATCTGTTAAAACAATCCTCCAAAGTCCAGAGAGAAAACCTGAAAAGGTCTTTGCCTTGTTTCCACTGAGAGGCACTGCGTGGGTCGGTATGATAGTTAGTTATGATAGTTTGTGGGTCGGTATGATAGTTTATGTCCAGTAGAGAATGTTTCCACCACCAGTTGGACTTTAATTGGACGGGTTGGGTTAAATCCAAACACCTAACGCTACGTCATACCACAGCAATAACAGGAAGAAAACCGTTTTCCTGGCCCAATCAAAGGACTGTGTTGTAGCTCTGCTCATTTTCCCGTAGACCTGCAACTGAAGGGTCTCCAGGAATGGAGTGGTACTGACAGTTTTATGGGCCGCTTACAGACAGACTTGCGTACCACACCGCACTGACCCGTGCCATGCCGTTCAGCAGAAACGATATTAGAGAGCCACTTCAGAAGATAACAGGAAGGTCTGATGGTTTGGAAGGAAATTACAGAGTCATCCATCCGTCCATCCCATCTCTGGGATCTAACGGTCATTGGGGACAGGTGGGGGTCAGCCTGGACAGGTCACCAGTCCATCACAGGACACACAAACCTGGACTCACCCATACCTGAAGACAATTTAGACACCAGTTAGCGAAGCAGTCACTATCCAGAGAGAAACCATTCATGCCCAGGGAGAACATGTGGATTTCATGGACATGAAGCTGGATCATAAAACCAGAGTCTGTAGAAAACGCAGACAGTGTTTCAACCTGATCCAATGAGATTATGGTGATAACCTGCACTGCCCTGCATGCCAGAGGTTTTCCTTCTGCCTGAGCTTCTCATCAGAAAGACAAGGAGCCCAGAATCAGTAAACTCTGAAAACCATAATGTTTATCTTACTGTTCTGACATAAAGGTTTATTTTAGGTCAACATTTTTCTTAGTCTGTTCTGTCCTGCTGTGGCACGTTGCAGTAATCAGGCAGCATTATATCAGCTCCACTATATTACCAGTTCAGATGTTTCTTTTTATCAAAAGATAAAAGTTTCCATGTGTTTTAGTGCAAACTGCTCTCAGCTCCACATGTAACAATGTAATCGTTCTGCAGGCTCAAGCTCAGTGTGACTTTTCTTCCAGCAATGCAAAGCTGGACGTGTCGACATCAGTGATGTAAACCGGAGCTCACACATGTTAGCAGTCTCCTCTATAGGCCACACAGCTGGCATAATGCAGGAATCCAACCTGTGAGATGAGTGATTAACCCTGTGAAAGCACTTCTTCCTCCACCCCATTGTGCTGCGGCTGAATGACTCCCTGAAAGGGGAACTCAGACATGAAGGGTTTTGGTTTCAGGACCCCCAAGACTTTCTGCCAGACAGCGGAGCTCCTGCAGCAGCCGAGGACTCTGGGAAGAGCTGAAGATAACAGCTCAGTGGGTGGCAACAGGTCTCAAAGACCCGATGGATGATGGGACTGAACTCAAGTAGGGAAAGTGTTAACGCCAAAGGAGGCGGTGTACGGTTTGCCTGAAATGAGCAGTTAGAAACAGGAGCTCCTGTCAGGTGACTGATCAGTAAATGGCATTTTGTCGGGCTGGACTTGGAGGTAAGCCAGCGGTTTTCAGTCCCAGTCCTCAGAGACCGCCACCCTGCATGTTTTAGGTGTGGCCTTTCTGCCACTCACCTGGCTTGAATAGGTGATTAACAGAGTTCTTCATGCAGCCATTTGAACCAGGCGTTCCTGAACAGAGACACATCTACAATATTCAGGGCCCCAGAGGACTGGAAGCACCAGTTTAAACCAAACTAGGAGAACGCGTGCACCAAGAGCGGCTAAGTTTGTCTGAACTCTGAGCACTTCACCAGGCAGTCCTGAAGACGAACATTATCCACCTGACGGCTCCGAGTTTAGACTGAAAGGAAAGTGCCACCAGTACAAGAACAGGACTGAGCAAATCCAGAGTGCTTGTTTTACTACTGGTCCCTCCAGTCCAGTCAAAGACCACATGTCTAATTTGCTGCTCTGTCTGCATTACAGTTTTTAACTGGGGTGGTGAGATCTGGGTCTTGACCCAAGACAAAGTATCTGGGATGACCTCTCTCTGTACAGTGAAGAGCTGAGATCCAGAAGTTTGAGGCATCTGATGCCTCTTTGACATCTTGTCCTGGTGGTTTTGGGGCATTTCCCCCCTAGCAACCAACCCCAGGGCAAACATTGGACTGTCATCCTCCATCTGAGCAATGACCACCATTCAAGAACATCAAAGTTCAGTTTGTTAGCCACTGAATTAGTGTTGGACCCTGTGATGGATCACTGCCCTGTCCAGGGTCCACAACCCTTTGGCCCAATGACTGTTGAAGGTAGAAACCAGTCCCCACAACGGACGGGTGTTTTGCATGAATCTCCTACCTTGTTTGGGTAGTTGTAGAAAACTCTGTCTGTTTTAGTTGGTGTAACTAGTTGGGTAAACTCCAGGAAAGCTTCAACAGATGCATTGAAATCTTGACCTTTGCTTCGCAGGATCATGCAATTTCTCTTGAACAAGAAGAGGTTTAAGGAAACTCTGAGGCCTTACGATGTCAAAGATGTGATTGAGCAGTACTCAGCTGGACATCTAGACATGCTCTGCAGAATTAAATACCTCCAGACCAGGTGAGCAGACACAACACAGAGGGGTAAATCTCGCCTCAGGTGCCTTGCTCAACGTGTTTCTTCTCTAAAGGATCGACATGATTCTTGCCCCTGGGCCCCCTCTGACCCCAAAAAGCAAGAAGCCCCAGAAAACACCCTTTAACTACCCGTCCAGTCAGTCACCCAGGTACTGCGACACCATCGCTAATGTTCAGGCATGATGGCGGCGCCATCTTCATGCACTTGTTTCTGTTTGTTTCAGGCATGAGTCCTACTTAGCCAAAGCCACGTCCATGCCAGATACTGAAGACCAAAGCATGATGGGTAGATTTGTCAGGGTGGAGAGGCAGGTGAGAGAATATAATGTTCTGGTTATTAGATTCCCATCTGTGGAATCTGCTGTGTTTGTGTTGCGTTTCTATTATTGATCAATTAAATTTGTTCATAGTTGAAGGTCATGAAAACCTTTAAATCCATGAATTTCTTCTCTGTGGAACGAGGAATAAAACGTATTTCAGTTCAGAAGCTGGAGAAGCGGCTGGCCGTGTCCTTCATGGCGGGTCGGTTTCCTGAGCTCATGGACGGATGTGTGTCTGTCTCAGGTGGAGGACATGGAGAAGAAGTTGGACTTCCTGGTGGACATGCACATCCAGCACACCGAGCACCTGCAGGTGGACTCGGCCGGCGACGCTCGGATGACCCTGGAGGCCTGCGACCAGATGGCGAACGGTGAGATCCGCCGGGTTTTCCTCAACTACTCCGAGGTGTTCCCTCAGATGTCATACCAGGTGCCTGTGAGCAAAGCGAGTTCGAGCTGCAGCAGAGGGCGAGGCGGCAGGCAGGGGGTCGGGGCGGCAGGCGGCGCGGCGCCGGCCGCCATCCCCACCTACACGGAGCGGCCCACCGTGTTGCCCATCAGCTCCCTGCAGGACTTGTCGGCGGGGCGGGGCAGGACCACAGGGGCCCGGGGGGGCGACTCGCCGCTCTCGCTCTTGTCGGTGAACCACGAGGAGCTGGAGCGCTCGCCCAGCGGGTTCAGCATCTCCGGGGAGCGGGAGGGCGAGGCGGTGTCGATGGGGGCGGCGGTGGCGGCCGGGGAGGCCAGCTGGACGAGAACCAGGCCGAGCTACTTGGCCGAGGGCGAGACGGACACGGACACAGACCCCTTCACGCCCAGCGGCGGCGCGCTGCCCCTCTCCTCCACCGGCGAGGGGTTCGGGGACGCAGAGTGGAACACGCCGCCCTGAAACACGACGTCGCCTCGACTCTGAGACCTTAAATCCAACCCATGCCTCTAAAACCCAGAACGCTGGGTCACAGCCGCACCTTTGGGACGAAGCTGGGTCCAATCCCCTGGTTGCTGCGTGTTCTGAACGACCGGCGCCGTCCAGGCGACGAGTCCGTCCCAACGGCTAAACAACAAAAGGGAAAGCAGACCGTTTGTAAAGAAAAAACTCTGTACAGTGCACTCTTCACGGAAATTTAGCTAAAAAAGAACATGATACATAATATATACACCCAAAAGCTTTACTGCTGCAAAGCCAACCGCACTGCATGTGACGCATGCGACTTTTAGTGTAGACACTGCAAATTTCAGGATATATCAGGAAAAAGAACAGAGATTGAATGGAAACTTATACCTGCTATGCCATTTTGTAACACTTATTTTTTATATGAAGACATCCTTGTTTCTGCATGGTTTGCATGATGCTGCACCATTCCTGGGGTGACCACTAGAGGGCGACACTGGAACCAAAAGTCTCCTGTCTGCTGCTGTTCCTCACCAACCGTCTCTCGTTGTTTGATCCAACCTTCGTACATTTATGTCGTTTTGTTTTTCTCATCTCAGATTTACAAACTTACAGTCAGAAAATATTTGAAACACTAAATTTCTGATGCTCTGCTGGCACATGAATTCAGGGATATGAACCGTCTCATTTCATAAAACACATTCAACATAATGTTGGCCAATATTTATAACACATATAAACAAACCGCTAAGTATTTACACCCCTTTGCTTTTCCCATGTTTCGTCAGATTTAGTGTAGTATTCTTAAAAATAAAAATCCCCATAATGAAAACATGATATTGAACTGTTTTGTAAAGTTGCAGTAAATGTGAAGGTTCAACCTTCAGAGGTTTCACTGCTGATTCGCTAAATCACTGGTGATAAATTCAGCTTCATGGATCAGAGCGCTGGGACTCCATTAAATATTTTACTTGAGTTAATTACAGGGTCTGTAATTAATTTATGTTTAATTTAAAACCGTGTATTGACAGAATAAGCAACAAATTCTCTTGAAAACTCATTTTTGCTCATAGAAATATGAGCTTAACAACAGATACTTATTTATTTAGTTTATTAAACCATCAGATTTGAGCAAAATGTAATTTTGTCCAGGAAGTCCTGGACTGTGGATGCTAACATTAGCATTAGCTGCTACATGTTTAGCATTGAGATGCTGTATTAGCCTAGCATAGCCTCCCTGACAGGCTAACTCCTTTTAGCACAACTTGAACACAACAACAGTTTTTCCAACATCCAATCAGGTCATTTATACAGAAGTTAAACCCAAAGATTTAAAGGATCAGAAAACTTCATAATGTGAAAATAATTAAAATAACTCAGACAGAACCTGATCTTTATAAACTTTAATGTAGCATTTTCAAGTTTCCCAGCTGAGATTTATTCAGAACTTTCCTTAAAATGCCCCCAAACAGAGAAATACAATTAATTTAAATTTATCTTGGATTGTCTGAATAATTTATTATGTCTCAGTTTCTGCTTGTTTTATAGAGTTGCTCCATAAACCTATTTCTGAAACATGAACAGCTTTAAAAAGTTAAATCTGAAGGTTTTTTAAAGTTTTCTACATTTGTCGATGTTAATGTTGCCGTTTGAACTCTGAGGTTTTTCTTGCGAAAGACAAAAACATTAATTTTAGAACATTTTGACTAAAGTTTACTGGGATTTCACGACGAAGCAACACAACGTGAAGAGGAAGGAAAGCAATGCTTCGCTTTCAATTTTCTATCATAAATAATCAAGTCAATAAATTGTAAAAAGTCGAATAAATCCTGTAATAGCTGCATAAAGTGGGACAATAAAGTTGTCATTTTGCTGCGATTAGCTGGTGCATGTTTTAATTGTCTTAACTATTTTTGCTATCAGTGGAAATAATGTACTTATTAAGAAAGTAATTAAATCTGCTGCTTAATCTTTTTAATATATTTTGAAAAGTTAAACAGTAAACTTATTATATGATAAAATAAATGATATTTAGCTTTGTTATGGAGCTGTTTGAATTGCTCTAAAATGGTTCAAAATCATTTAAACATACTAGGCCTTAATAAATCTAGTGTAGGAAATGTTATTTATCCTACTTTGCAATAAGACATTTACATATACTTACGGTTTCTTAATTGTAATTAAATCTTGTTCTATTTGTAATTTTGAAATCTGGATGTTATGAACAACCTGGAAACATTTTGAGGCCTGAACTGCTTTTACTACTTTATCTGTAGAATCACAGGATGTGATGTAAAACCTGATGAAACTTGAGTTATCCCTTCTTATCGCATGTTGAAGCAGATAATACTCCACCAGATCTCTGCTCTGCTTTATCACTTCTACTATAAACAATATTTAACAATCTTACTCTGTAGACGGTTTGGTATTTTTGAAGCGCAGCAGATCTGCTGTGTATCTTAAAAAGAAAATGTAGATTTAATAGGGAAAAGCAAAACTCCTTGGAGGTGAATTCAAACTTGTTGGTCTGTTTTTTGAAGATGTTTCCTCAGTTCGTAAAGAATTTTGTGGCTAATAGGGAATAGTTTGAATTTAATGGGGTTGTGTGGAGTAGCGATAAGTAGTCAGTATTTAGACTGGGCTCATGTGATCTCAGTGACTTGTTAAGGACATTAGTGTGAAGGTAGTGAATATAGTTAATAATTGCTGTCACACTGACAGAAAAGCCAACTCTTAAACTACTTTTCAAGATAATAAATGAGCTAACTGTAAAGCTAACAGGCTAACAGTTGAGCTAACACTCCCACCTTCGCCGGGGCCATTTGCTGGTCAGAAAACCTTTATGATTTGCTTGTTGTGCTCAGGACCCGACTCGCTGCTACTAGCAGAACAAGCTAATGTCATTGTATTTTATGCATTTACAGACTAAAGAATATGCTGACAAACATATTTTATTCAGCAGGATATGTGACTGATTTTAATAAAAAATGAACAGAAGGATTAAAACTTTGCTCAGTTTGCCTGTTGCACCAAAACTTTCATAGTTCAGACTGAATTTGGATTTTTCATTAATTTCTGAGTACAAATTCACAGTAACTGTCAAACAGAACAGCTTTAATCCATTAGCTAGTAAACTAAACTAATGGTTCAGTTTACTCTGAAGCTACAGGCAAGATCACCCTCAGCTAGCAGTGGTGCTAAGTGTTGAGCTAACAGTTGATTTAGAGCCTTATAAATGTTTTCCAGAATCCTGTATTTGAAGGTTCTTGCAGTTTGTGTTTGGTACATCAGGGCAGAACTCCTATGGATTCTGTTCTATAGAAACACTGCGGTATTAGTGACTCGTTAGGAATAAACGATCGTTCTGCAATAAGTTCTTATGAAGTATGAAATGTCCTGGCCAGAAAATCTGATCCGGTTCATTCCAGCTTGAATAACAGAACAAAGTTCACTGTTCCTGCTCAGTCTAACAAAGAAGCAGCTTGATTGTGCTAGCCGACATGTTAGCTTTCAGATGTTGAGACTTGATGTCAAGCTAGTCGACTCAGACTAAATCTTGAGCTAACTATCAAGCTAACCAGTCAGATGACTGTTAAATTAACAACTGAGCTAACTCTTAGGCTAACAGTGACTCTGTCATGCAGTTGATTTCGCTATCAAGCTAACAGTGTAATTGTAAAAGCTAACTGTTTATCTGTTATGCTAATTTTCTGTCAATCTAATTGTCATGCTAACACTCAATCTTATTGTCATGGTCTATTTACCATGCTAACTGCTAAGCTGGCTATGAAGCTGTACGTGAGGTAACTAGCAGTATGAATTAGGCTAATTGTTGTGCTAATAAATAATCTGTCATGCTAACAGGACATTAGCAGGGCAGAGTTTGACATCTAATGTTTAACTACTGACCTCAGTGTTGAGTTATAAGCAAGACAACTGTCAAGCTAATGGAAAATTTACAGCTTTCAAGCTAACAAGCAAGATATATGTCCAGCTAGCAGTTGGGCTAACAGATTGACTGCCTGACAACTTTATTTCCAAGTTAACGTTTGTTGTAACTGTGGAATTAGTAACTGGCTAAGCTAACAATCAAGCTAATCTTGCAGTTAGCTATGAAGCAAACAGATGACATTTAACTTCAGAGTTGTGTTCTCCTAATTTTGAAACTATGCTAAATATTAGAGCATAAATCTGAAACTCTCCAGTAAAAAGCTAAAATCCTCACATTCATCATTCCATCCTAAGTTGTTTTAGGATGGCAGGTTTGAACAAGCTACATTTAGCAGCCCTTACAAATAAAAGCTAATAGCAACAGAGAGTTGACTGAAGGTACTGATAAGATACTGACTGCTCATAGATACCTCAGACAAACCCAGCGGTAAAAATTCAAACTGTTCCTTTAAACTCCGTGTTGCTGCGTCTGGATCAGAGGCAACTCCAGGGAAAAGGGCAAGACGATCTATTATCTGCTTAATCTGCTGTACAACAAATATAATCTCTAATCCACTTATATAAAACAAAATGTTGGAGGATTAGCTGTCACTGCACAGACAGGATAATCTAATAATCTGTATCCCTGTAGAGATTCATTCATTCATTCATTCATTCATTGTGCCTCAAGCACCATCCAGAATGATTCAGTCATTCATGATTTAGTGTTTCACTGAAGTTCAGCTCACAGTTTATGAACGTGATTTAAAATCCGGTTCAGATGGTTTCTGGTGTTTTCAGACCCAACATGTAAAGTTTTTACTGTTTCTCTGTTTTTCTTCTTGTTCTGGTTTAAAGTTTAAATGTTTTGATGTATTTTCTTGTTCATTATTGTTCTTTAAAATGTTTTGCACAACAATATCTTTGCCTTGCACTTCAGTTTTAGTTTATAAAACATCTTTAAATGCATGCTGTACTTATTTCTTCCATCTGAAATTCAGCGTGTGGCTTCCTTTCAAACTGAGTATGAAAGCGTTGACATCAAATCACTGTTAAAATGTATTTTTTAATTAGAGAAAATGTCTTCCATGATGGGAAACAAACTGCAAGAAGGATAATGCTACCAAAATTATAAAACACAAATTTTCTTTATTACAGCTACTGAAAATATTCAGTAATGTTTTGTATTCAGTAAAAACAGTGTTTCAAAAGGAAATGCTAGCATTACTTCTTGCAGTGGAAAATTGTCACTTTAATTTATTCTCACTTGAATTAAATCAGTTTTGTGTTTTTATTACGTCAGAAACTTTTGTCCATTTTTTTGCTCTTTTGTTTTATTTATTTTTCACTGCATGTCTTTTCATTTTATCCAGTTTATCTGAAACCTTTTTAAGAGAAACAAAAACTAATTTAGTGCAAACTACCTGTTATTTTAATACAAACATTCAGTAAACGTTTGTCCGTTGATGATTTAAAGACTTGTAATCAAATTAAAGGCTCTTAAATCAGATTAAACTTATTTTGTTTCAGCTCAGTTAGAATGACATAAATTGTTTCTATAAAAGCCACAAAAACGATATTATTTCATTTAAATAGTTATTTTATCTGGTCAGCAGATGTTTTATAAAACATCTGTTTTCCTCTCTGTAATTTCTTTCAAATATTTTCTGTTCATTTTGCTCTAATGTGAAGTTTTTCCCTCGTCGTTTGTGACATTTTAAACGTTTAAACCGGTGATCTGAGTTTTGATTTAAACAGATTTAAAGATAAAATGTGTGAATCCAGGATTAGTTTCTTGTTTGTTTCTTTGCTGATTTATTGTAACTTGGTTTTTGTATTTTGTCACTTTCAGTCTGAACATAAGAACTGGATCAATGTATTTCATTGATTGGTTTTAATTTTCCTTCAAAGTTTCCATTTAAACTGTTGAATTGTTTTCTAGTAAATTCCAGTTTAGCTACTATTTAAAAGTCAAACTGATTTCTGTCCTTGTTTCTGTCTGAGTGAAAATTATGTTTTCATTTCTCTGTTTCTTGGACTTTAATTGTTATTGATGAACATGTAGAATTGGGTTTGATTTTTTCCGTCTGCGGTGGAAACGCTGTAAAGTTTTTACATTTTCCACAGAACAAACTGTTATGTTTTCTATCGTTCTGGTGATGAATGAGTGAAACATCTGGACTCATTCATTCATTCATTCGACTCGGATGAATTCAGAAAACATGCTGCTCATGTTTTCTCTTTTTGCTGGAGGATAAACAGCGGCCGGATCATTTAAAAAGAAAATCCACGATGACATGAAACTCACGCCGTTTCCTTTGAGTGTTTAATAATTGTGAATGAAAAGCAGCACTTTATGGCATCCATGTAGTTCAGAAGGCAATACTGCTCGATGAAACGTTGTTTTTATGAATGTTTGTTTTCCACGCTGTGTCCTGCACTCAACCTGTGATGTTTCTGGACGTTTTGATTGCTACTAATTATTTGTGCCTTGGCCTTTTGCAGTTATGATTTTATCTCATGCTTTTCTCGCTGAGGCCGTCAAACTCCGAACATAAAACTGTCTTTGGCGTCCGGGCCGGCGGCGTCCCGGCCGGCGGCGTCCCGGCCGGCGGCGTCCCGGCCGGCGGCGTCCGGACCGGCGGCGTCTGGGCCGGCGGCGGAGCGGCGGGACTCCGTCCCCGCATGAGGACGTTGAGACGTCCTGCAGCCGCCGTCTCCGTCTCAGGCAGGGTTACGTGAGGACGAGACGGCAGCTTCTTACAGAAACATTTTTATGAAGTTTAATTTAAGGACGTTTGGAGAATTTTCCACTAGTGGCCTTCAGAGCTCTGCATCATCTCATTTATTTCTCATTAGTTTGGAAAAAAAAAACAAAAGTTGCTGTTTTGATTCTGTCCTAAAACACTTTGATATGTTGTTTTTATGATATAATATGCAAACGTATTCTTACCTGATTTGTTTTTTATTTTTGTGTTTTCAATTGCACCAGTTATTAATAAAGTAATAAACTGAACATTTTCTGAGTCGTTTTACTTCTTCATATTTGGAAACTTTGTCTTTTAAACTCCCTGGAAACTTGCAGGTTATTTTTATGAAACTTTTCTGAACTGTTTTTGTTGCTTCGGTTTTATTTACATAAATATTATTGAGTCTTTAAAAGTTTATAATCTGTAGGATTTTCTTTTTCTGTTCATAAAGTTCAGGTTTTCAGTTAAAATATTAAATTTGAAGGAAAATGTTTGTTGAATTTGGTGAAATCAGACTGAAGACGCTCGGTTTCCCCTCTGTGTCTGGACATCCTGAACAAGCACAGGGCCACAGTGGGGAGAAACTGTTTAACAGGAATGAAACCTGCAGATCGGATCATTTTATCTGTTTTGGATCGGTTGAAGGTTCTGGAGAAAAATGTTTTTCCTGTTAAATGAAACCAGCAGCAGAACCAGAAACTGATTCTTGGTTCATCTGGTTTATCAGCTCCTAAACTTGCTAACATTTGTTCTGCACACAGTTCCTGTCAGGTTAACCTCTGGACTTTGACTACACCACTGCTGGTGAAATCAGAATGTTGATTTGGACTCACAGAGATGCTGCAGATTTTCATCTTTCCATTTGGATAAAAACTATTTAGATATGAGCTGAACTTCCTCCTCCCTGCTGAACGTTAACAACCCTGAACTTAAAGTACTTTATGAAATAATCCTGTTGTCTCAGCGTTGGTGTCTCTTGCTCCCTCTGCAGGCCAGTGTTGTGTATTGCAGCCTTTCTGCAGTTTTCCCTGGAGGTCTGGTGTTTCTTACAGCGAGCTGTCGGAGGTGGTGAAGGATCTGGATTATTGTGAACCTCCAAGCCGCCGGCCTGCTGCCAACAGCTGCTGCTGAGAGGGGAGAAAACGGCCTAGTTGAATCCTCTGACCGCCGGAGAACGGCTGAAACGCGGTCAGATCGCCTGGATTTTCTTCTGCTGAGGGTTGAAAAGTTTCTGCTGGATTTGAAAGTTTTCTGCTCCTGCTGGTGTTGCTGCAGCCGCCGTGTTGCTGCAGCATCATGGCAGCAGCTCTCAGGTTCCTGCTGCTTCCTCGCCTCTGGTTGGTCTGCTGCGTTTCTGCAGCTTCGCTCCTCATCCTCTTCAGCCAAGGTTGGTCCTCCAAAGCTTCTGTTATTTATTAGAAAATAATGAGAACCTGTTTCAGTTTTTTTCACTTTCTATTTGTGAAAAAACAAAACTGGTGATTTTAGAAAATTCCTGCATGGAAATAAAATAATTAGAACCATAAAGACTCGTTCTAGTTTTCATGTTTGCTCCAAACCCATCTGTCAATAAACTTTATAAAACTTTATAAAAGTTGTGACCTTTGTTTCTGTACAGATTTCAGAAGCAGGAAGCAAGGCGAGCGACACAAGAGAGACTTTCAGAACTTATCAGGTATTTTAAGACACTTTATTAAAATTTCTCCTGATAAATTTAAAACTTAAGACACAAATTATTCAATAAATTTTAACACAAAAACTGTCAGAAAAAGAGCAAAAATAAACTTTATATTTCTTTCTGTTTAATTTCCAGGAATTCTTTAGTTTTTATCAATAATGTTTCTGTAAAATATAAAATTTAAGGTCAGAAACAGTTTCTGAACAAACAGGATCAGGAAACACTTTGACAAACAGCCTGAAGTCCTGAGTGTTTCTACAGAACGTAACGGACATATTATGGGATGCTGACGGTTCTGCAGGACATGTTCCACAGTCTGGACACTTTCCTAGAACTTTCAGAACCTTTAGCAGAACTTTCTGATTGTTTCATGGATTTATGCAGATTGTTTTCTGTAAACAGAAACCTGAAGAAAATCCTGCTCTGGATTTCATGGATGTTTTTACTTCCAGGCACTTAGAAAGTTTTCTAGAACTTGAATTGTGTTTTCTTGAAAAAACATTTAAAATAACAAAGACTTGTTCAACACATCCTGCTGACCGAACCCAGAATCTCCGTCTGACTCGTGTCTCTGCTTCACCTCCCAGAAACCCCAGCGCAGAGCGCCATCGACGCCATCGACGCCATCGACGCCACCGCCATCGACCTCACGCCGCTGGTCAACACCTTGATCAGTTCCAGCCACTCTGGTACGTTGTGCCGCATCGCAGCATCGCCGCTCTGGATCCGTTTCCTTCTGCTTTGAGGAGCTCAGAGAAACGTGGATCCACTCAGGTTCATGGGATCAGAAAGATCTGCTGGAGGAAATGAGTTTCTAACTTCATATTTGAATTTAAAATAATATTTTTTTCTCTCTGATGTTAAATCAGACCAAAGATTTATTTCCTCTTTTAGGTTTGAGAATCTGAACCTGAAACATTTTCAGAGATTTCTTTGTTACATTTCTTTGAACTGACTCATCTGGTCAGTATCAGGGATAATTGACCTTTGACCTGAAGCAGTTGGTCAGACCTCTGATCGGTGAACTGGAGTCACACCTGGATCGTCCTGCTCTCCTCTGGTTCTGCCTCTGAGGCGTTTCCAGGCGCCGCCTCGGCCCAGGAAGTGAAAGTCCGACCGTCAGGATGAGGAAGGAAACGCACAAAATGTTCAGGTTGAATCCAGAGACGTTGCTGCAGCTGATCATCATCATCATCATCATCATCATCATCATCATCATCATCATCATCATCCTGAGGGATGAAGACGACGTTTCTATAGATCTGGATGTTAAACTCATTTTCCTTCTGGGCCGAAACAAGATCATAAAGTTCTTAGAGCTTTTCCCAGAATCACTGATAAAACGTGTTAAAACTTAAATAAATTAATCTTCACATGTTTTCAGTTCCTCCAGATTTTCACGATTGTTTTTGTGATTCTGGTTGTAATTTATAAATGTTAATGACATGTAACGTAATAACATTATAATGTTTAATAACATTATATAATTTTATTGTTTAGTTTTCTACGTTATTTGCGGTATGCTGACCCGTGTTGACCCGGTGGTTCTGACCCGGCGGTGCTGACCCGGCGGTTCTGACCCGGTGGTTCTGACCCGGTGGTTCTGACCCGGCGGTGCTGACCCGGCGGTTCTGACCCGGTGGTTCTGACCCGGCGGTTCTGACCCGGCGGTGCTGACCCGGCGGTTCTGACCCGGCGGTTCTGACCCGGTGATGCTGACCCAGCGGTTCTGACCCGGCGGTTCTGACCCGGCGGTGCTGACCCGGCGGTTCTGACCCGGCGGTTCTGGCCCGGTGGTTCTGACCCGGCGGTTCTGACCCGGTGGTTCTGACCCGGTGGTTCTGACCCAGCGGTTCTGACCCGGCGGTGCTGGATGTGTTGCAGGCTCCCAGCAGCTGTTCTCTCTGCTCAGCGTTTCGTCCTTCAGCCCTCTGGACCTGCACAGACTCACCCTGCTGGTTTACAACAGTAAATATCTTCATGTTTCTCTCAGAGCCTGGCTGTGTAAATACTGACACCTGGTGGAGAGACTGTGCTACAGCGGCAGTCAAATCAATACCAATTTATCTGGGTGATAAATATTTAACAAACCGTTTCTCTGTGTTTTAGTTTCCGGTATGAAGAGTTTAGACAGCGGTCTGTTCAGGAGGCGGTTCTGCTACTGCGTCACCAACGACACCAACGACCTGACCGGTGAGGATCCGTCACCTCCTGACCCCGACCTGCAGCTCTGCTCCTCATCATGACCTTTGATCCTCAGATTTCACCGCCATCCTGCTGGACGTGATGGGAAACTCAACCAGTTACCTGCAGGAGCTGTTCAAGTCTTCATCCATCCTGTCAGGTCTGATTAAAGGTTATTGAACGGTTTGATCAGTGAGCAAATCCTTCATTACTCCTGAGTACAGAAGGATGAGTACTACAGTAACAGTATGTTGAAGTATTTCTGCTGGTACTTCAGTAACAGTATGTTGAAGTATTTCTGCTGGTACTTCAGTAACAGTATGTTGAAGTATTTCTGCTGGTACTTCAGTAACAACATGTTGAAGTATTTCTGCTGGTACTTCAGTAACAACATGTTGAAGTATTTCTGCTGGTACTTCGGTAACAACATGTTGAAGTATTTCTGCTGGTACTTCAGTAACAGTATGTTGAAGTATTTCTGCTGGTACTTCAGTAACAGTATGTTGAAGTATTTCTGCTGGTACTTCAGTAACAGTATGTTGAAGTATTTCTGCTGGTACTTCAGTAACAGTATGTTGAAGTATTTCTGCTGGTACTACAGTAACAGTATGTTGAAGTATTTCTGCTGGTACTACAGTAACAGTATGTTGAAGTATTTCTGCTGGTACTACAGTAACAGTATGTTGAAGTATTTCTGCTGGTACTTCAGTAACAACATGTTGAAGTATTTCTGCTGGTACTTCAGTAACAGTATGTTGAAGTATTTCTGCTGGTACTTCAGTAACAGTATGTCGAAGTATTTTGCTGGTACTCAGTACATGTTGAAGTATTTCTGCTGGTACTCAGTAACAGTATGTTGAAGTATTTCTGCTGGTACTACAGTAACAACATGTTGAAGTATTTCTGCTGGTACTTCAGGTAACAGTATGTTGAAGTATTTCTGCTGGTACTTCAGGTAACAACATGTCGAAGTATTTCTGCTGGTACTTCAGTAACAACATGTTGAAGTATTTCTGCTGGTACTTCAGTAACAGTATGTCGAAGTATTTCTGCTGGTACTTCAGTAACAGTATGTTGAAGTATTTCTGCTGGTACTTCAGTAACAGTATGTTGAAGTATTTCTGCTGGTACTTCAGTAACAGTATGTTGAAGTATTTCTGCTGGTACTTCAGTAACAACATGTTGAAGTATTTCTGCTGGTACTACAGTAACAATGTTGAAGTATTTCTGCTGGTACTTCAGTAACAGTATGTTGAAGTATTTCTGCTGGTACTTCAGTAACAGTATGTTGAAGTATTTCTGCTGGTACTTCAGTAACAACATGTTGAAGTATTTCTGCTGGTACTACAGTAACAGTATGTTGAAGTATTTCTGCTGGTACTACAGTAACAGTATGTTGAAGTATTTCTGCTGGTACTTCAGTAACAGTATGTTGAAGTATTTCTGCTGGTACTTCAGTAACAACATGTTGAAGTATTTCTGCTGGTACTACAGTAACAATGTTGAAGTATTTCTGCTGGTACTTCGGTAACAGTATGTTGAAGTATTTCTGCTGGTACTTCGGTAACAACATGTTGAAGTATTTCTGCTGGTACTTCAGTAACAGTATGTTGAAGTATTTCTGCTGGTACTTCAGTAACAGTATGTCGAAGTATTTCTGCTGGTACTTCAGTAACAGTATGTTGAAGTATTTCTGCTGGTACTTCAGTAACAATGTTGAAGTATTTCTGCTGGTACTTCAGTAACAGTATGTTGAAGTATTTCTGCTGGTACTTCAGTAACAGTATGTCGAAGTATTTCTGCTGGTACTTCAGTAACAGTATGTTGAAGTATTTCTGCTGGTACTTCAGTAACAACATGTTGAAGTATTTCTGCTGGTACTTCAGTAACAGTATGTTGAAGTATTTCTGCTGGTACTTCAGTAACAGTATGTTGAAGTATTTCTGCTGGTACTTCAGTAACAACATGTTGAAGTATTTCTGCTGGTACTTCAGTAACAGTATGTTGAAGTATTTCTGCTGGTACTTCAGTAACAGTATGTTGAAGTATTTCTGCTGGTACTTCAGTAACAGTATGTTGAAGTATTTCTGCTGGTACTTCAGTAACAGTATGTTGAAGTATTTCTGCTGGTACTTCAGTAACAACATGTTGAAGTATTTCTGCTGGTACTTCAGTAACAACATGTTGAAGTATTTCTGCTGGTACTTCAGTAACAACATGTTGAAGTATTTCTGCTGGTACTTCAGTAACAGTATGTTGAAGTATTTCTGCTGGTACTTCAGTAACAACATGTTGAAGTATTTCTGCTGGTACTTCAGTAACAACATGTTGAAGTATTTCTGCTGGTACTTCAGTAACAGTATGTTGAAGTATTTCTGCTGGTACTTCAGTAACAGTATGTCGAAGTATTTCTGCTGGTACTTCAGTAACAGTATGTTGAAGTATTTCTGCTGGTACTTCAGTAACAGTATGTTGAAGTATTTCTGCTGGTACTTCAGTAACAACATGTTGAAGTATTTCTGCTGGTACTTCAGTAACAGTATGTTGAAGTATTTCTGCTGGTACTTCAGTAACAGTATGTTGAAGTATTTCTGCTGGTACTTCAGTAACAGTATGTTGAAGTATTTCTGCTGGTACTTCAGTAACAGTATGTTGAAGTATTTCTGCTGGTACTTCAGTAACAACATGTTGAAGTATTTCTGCTGGTACTTCAGTAACAGTATGTTGAAGTATTTCTGCTGGTACTTCAGTAACAATGTCGAAGTATTTCTGCTGGTACTTCAGTAACAGTATGTTGAAGTATTTCTGCTGGTACTTCAGTAACAGTATGTTGAAGTATTTCTGCTGGTACTACAGTAACAGTATTTCTGCTGGTACTTCAGTAACAGTATGTTGAAGTATTTCTGCTGGTACTTCAGTAACAACATGTTGAAGTATTTCTGCTGGTACTTCAGTAACAGTATGTTGAAGTATTTCTGCTGGTACTTCAGTAACAACATGTTGAAGTATTTCTGCTGGTACTTCAGTAACAGTATGTTGAAGTATTTCTGCTGGTACTTCAGTAACAGTATGTTGAAGTATTTCTGCTGGTACTTCAGTAACAGTATGTTGAAGTATTTCTGCTGGTACTTCAGTAACAACATGTTGAAGTATTTCTGCTGGTACTTCAGTAACAGTATGTCGAAGTATTTCTGCTGGTACTTCAGTAACAGTATGTCGAAGTATTTCTGCTGGTACTTCAGTAACAGTATGTTGAAGTATTTCTGCTGGTACTTCAGTAACAACATGTTGAAGTATTTCTGCTGGTACTTCAGTAACAACATGTTGAAGTATTTCTGCTGGTACTTCAGTAACAGTATGTTGAAGTATTTCTGCTGGTACTTCAGTAACAACATGTTGAAGTATTTCTGCTGGTACTTCAGTAACAGTATGTTGAAGTATTTCTGCTGGTACTTCAGTAACAACATGTTGAAGTATTTCTGATGGTACTTCAGTAACAGTATGTTGAAGTATTTCTGCTGGTACTTCAGTAACAGTATGTTGAAGTATTTCTGCTGGTACTTCAGTAACAACATGTTGAAGTATTTCTGCTGGTACTTCAGTAACAGTATGTTGAAGTATTTCTGCTGGTACTTCAGTAACAACATGTTGAAGTATTTCTGCTGGTACTTCAGTAACAGTATGTTGAAGTATTTCTGCTGGTACTTCAGTAACAACATGTTGAAGTATTTCTGCTGGTACTTCAGGTAACAACATGTTGAAGTATTTCTGCTGGTACTTCAGTAACAGTATGTTGAAGTATTTCTGCTGGTACTTCAGTAACAGTATGTCGAAGTATTTCTGCTGGTACTTCAGTAACAACATGTTGAAGTATTTCTGCTGGTACTTCAGTAACAGTATGTTGAAGTATTTCTGCTGGTACTTCAGTAACAGTATGTTGAAGTATTTCTGCTGGTACTTCAGTAACAACATGTTGAAGTATTTCTGCTGGTACTTCAGTAACAGTATGTTGAAGTATTTCTGCTGGTACTTCAGTAACAACATGTTGAAGTATTTCTGCTGGTACTTCAGTAACAGTATGTTGAAGTATTTCTGCTGGTACTTCAGTAACAGTATGTCGAAGTATTTCTGCTGGTACTTCAGTAACAGTATGTTGAAGTATTTCTGCTGGTACTTCAGTAACAGTATGTTGAAGTATTTCTGCTGGTACTTCAGTAACAGTATGTTGAAGTATTTCTGCTGGTACTTCAGTAACAGTATGTTGAAGTATTTCTGCTGGTACTTCAGTAACAACATGTTGAAGTATTTCTGCTGGTACTTCAGTAACAGTATGTTGAAGTATTTCTGCTGGTACTTCAGTAACAACATGTTGAAGTATTTCTGCTGGTACTTCGGTAACAACATGTTGAAGTATTTCTGCTGGTACTTCAGTAACAGTATGTTGAAGTATTTCTGCTGGTACTTCAGTAACACTATGTCGAAGTATTTCTGCTGGTACTTCAGTAACAGTATGTTGAAGTATTTCTGCTGGTACTTCAGTAACAGTATGTTGAAGTATTTCTGCTGGTACTTCAGTAACAGTATGTTGAAGTATTTCTGCTGGTACTTCAGTAACAACATGTTGAAGTATTTCTGCTGGTACTACAGTAACAGTATGTTGAAGTATTTCTGCTGGTACTTCAGTAACAGTATGTTGAAGTATTTCTGCTGGTACTTCAGTAACAACATGTTGAAGTATTTCTGCTGGTACTTCAGTAACAACATGTTGAAGTATTTCTGCTGGTACTTCAGTAACAACATGTTGAAGTATTTCTGCTGGTACTTCAGTAACAACATGTTGAAGTATTTCTGCTGGTACTTCAGTAACAGTATGTCGAAGTATTTCTGCTGGTACTTCAGTAACAGTATGTTGAAGTATTTCTGCTGGTACTTCAGTAACAACATGTTGAAGTATTTCTGCTGGTACTTCAGTAACAAATGTTGAAGTATTTCTGCTGGTACTCAGTAACAGTATGTTGAAGTATTTCTGCTGGTACTTCAGTAACAATGTTGAAGTATTTCTGCTGGTACTTCAGTAACAGTATGTTGAAGTATTTCTGCTGGTACTTCAGTAACAACATGTTGAAGTATTTCTGCTGGTACTTCAGTAACAACATGTTGAAGTATTTCTGCTGGTACTTCGTAACAACATGTTGAAGTATTTCTGCTGGTACTTCAGTAACAGTATGTGAAGTATTTCTGCTGGTACTTCAGTAACAGTATGTTGAAGTATTTCTGCTGGTACTTCAGTAACAAATGTTGAAGTATTTCTGCTGGTACTTCAGTAACAAATGTTGAAGTATTTCTGCTGGTACTTCAGTAACAGTATGTTGAAGTATTTCTGCTGGTACTTCAGTAAAACAGTTAAGATTTCTGCTGGTACTTCAGTAACAGTATGTTGAAGTATTTCTGCTGGTACTTCAGTAACAACATGTTGAAGTATTTCTGCTGGTACTTCAGTAACAATGTTGAAGTATTTCTGCTGGTACTTCATAACAGTATGTTGAAGTATTTCTGCTGGTACTTCAGTAACAATGTTGAAGTATTTCTGCTGGTACTTCAGTAACAACATGTTGAAGTATTTCTGCTGGTACTTCACTAACAGTATGTTGAAGTATTTCTGCTGGTACTTCAGTAACAACATGTTGAAGTATTTCTGCTGGTACTTCGGTAACAACATGTTGAAGTATTTCTGCTGGTACTTCAGTAACAGTATGTTGAAGTATTTCTGCTGGTACTTCAGTAACAGTATGTCGAAGTATTTCTGCTGGTACTTCAGTAACAGTATGTCGAAGTATTTCTGCTGGTACTTCAGTAACAGTATGTTGAAGTATTTCTGCTGGTACTTCAGTAACAGTATGTTGAAGTATTTCTGCTGGTACTTCAGTAACAATGTTGAAGTATTTCTGCTGGTACTCAGTAACAGTATGTTGAAGTATTTCTGCTGGTACTTCAGTAACAATGTTGAAGTATTTCTGCTGGTACTTCAGTAACAATGTTGAAGTATTTCTGCTGGTACTTCGTAACAACATGTTGAAGTATTTCTGCTGGTACTCAGTAACAGTATGTTGAAGTATTTCTGCTGGTACTTCAGTAACATATGTTGAAGTATTTCTGCTGGTACTTCAGTAACAGTATGTTGAAGTATTTCTGCTGGTACTTCAGTAACAGTATGTTGAAGTATTTCTGCTGGTACTTCAGTAACAAATGTTGAAGTATTTCTGCTGGTACTTCAGTAAAACAAAGTATTTCTGCTGGTACTTCAGTAACAGTATGTGAAGTATTTCTGCTGGTACTTCAGTAACAACATGTTGAAGTATTTCTGCTGGTACTTCAGTAACAGTATGTTGAAGTATTTCTGCTGGTACTTCAGTAACAGTATGTTGAAGTTTTCTGCTGGTACTTCAGTAACAAATGTTGAAGTATTTCTGCTGGTACTCAGTAACAATGTTGAAGTATTTCTGCTGGTACTTCAGTAACAGTATGTTGAAGTATTTCTGCTGGTACTTCAGTAACAATGTTGAAGTATTTCTGCTGGTACTCAGTAACAGTATGTTGAAGTATTTCTGTGGTACTTCAGTAACAAATGTTGAAGTATTTCTGCTGGTACTTCAGTAACAAATGTTGAAGTATTTCTGCTGGTACTTCAGTAACAACATGTTGAAGTATTTCTGCTGGTACTTCAGTAACAACATGTTGAAGTATTTCTGCTGGTACTTCAGTAACAGTATGTTGAAGTATTTCTGCTGGTACTTCAGTAACAATGTGAAGTATTTCTGCTGGTACTTCAGTAACAGTATGTTGAAGTATTTCTGCTGGTACTTCAGTAACAATGTTGAAGTATTTCTGCTGGTACTTCAGTAACAATGTTGAAGTATTTCTGCTGGTACTCATAACAGTATGTTGAAGTATTTCTGCTGGTACTTCAGTAACAACATGTTGAAGTATTTCTGCTGGTACTTCGTAACAATGTTGAAGTATTTCTGCTGGTACTTCAGTAACAGTATGTTGAAGTATTTCTGCTGGTACTTCAGTAACAGTATGTCGAAGTATTTCTGCTGGTACTTCAGTAACAGTATGTCGAAGTATTTCTGCTGGTACTTCAGTAACAGTATGTGAAGTATTTCTGCTGGTACTCAGTAACAGTATGTTGAAGTATTTCTGCTGGTACTTCAGTAACAACATGTTGAAGTATTTCTGCTGGTACTTCAGTAACAGTATGTTGAAGTATTTCTGCTGGTACTTCAGTAACAGTATGTTGAAGTATTTCTGCTGGTACTTCAGTAACAGTATGTTGAAGTATTTCTGCTGGTACTTCAGTAACAGTATGTTGAAGTATTTCTGCTGGTACTTCAGTAACAACATGTTGAAGTATTTCTGCTGGTACTTCAGTAACAGTATGTTGAAGTATTTCTGCTGGTACTTCAGTAACAGTATGTTGAAGTATTTCTGCTGGTACTTCAGTAACAACATGTTGAAGTATTTCTGCTGGTACTTCAGTAACAGTATGTTGAAGTATTTCTGCTGGTACTTCAGTAACAGTATGTTGAAGTATTTCTGCTGGTACTTCAGTAACAGTATGTTGAAGTATTTCTGCTGGTACTTCAGTAACAACATGTTGAAGTATTTCTGCTGGTACTTCAGTAACAGTATGTTGAAGTATTTCTGCTGGTACTTCAGTAACAGTATGTTGAAGTATTTCTGCTGGTACTTCAGTAACAGTATGTTGAAGTATTTCTGCTGGTACTTCAGTAACAGTATGTTGAAGTATTTCTGCTGGTACTTCAGTAACAACATGTTGAAGTATTTCTGCTGGTACTTCAGTAACAGTATGTTGAAGTATTTCTGCTGGTACTTCAGTAACAGTATGTTGAAGTATTTCCTCTCGCTGCCTGACTGCAGTGAAGTTTTGCTGTAAGTTGCAGTGAGTTTTTCCGGCTGTTTGTGGATGTTGTCCAGTATTGGTCAGAATTGTTCTGGTTCTGTCTGGTTGGTGGGTTTGGAGCTGCAACCAGTGAACATGTTTGTCTGAACTGGTAGAGAAACCAGTTCAGGTCCAGTGAGAGAAAAACATCCAGGACAAATTAAAGCTCCGCAGAAAAACGGAGCAAATATATTTAATTTAATCTGCATCAAATGTTTCTTTCCTCCATTGATCCAGGATTAATTTTTAATTATTGATGATGTGAGAATGATCAACAAGACAGACGTTATTTAGGAGGATCAATATGCAGAATATTGATTGTAAATGATTGTTAACTTCATCATTCAGCTCTGACTGGAACATGTTTGATGTTTGATGTGTTTCCTGTTTGTGTCTCAGTCAGCCAGAGGAACAACTCCGACTGCATCTACATCTGTGTGATGGCGGGAAAGACGGGTAGCTAAAGATCTGCTGCTTCAACTCACAAATAATCTGCATGTTTTTAAGGTCGATGGCAGAAACGTCTCGGATATTCCTGGAGCGTTTTGTCTGATTAAAGTGGTTCTGTCCAGGCAGAGAGGTGACCGGGTTCTGGGGCGCCGGCGCCGTCACGCCGCTGTTCAACCAGACCATCGTTGAAGGACCGAACAGAGGTTTGTTTAATCTGCTGGAAGATTTAATCCATAAACTGGATTGGAAGAGAAAATCAGACTAAATAAACCTGCAGTTTGTTTCAAACTTTAACCTTTTAAAGCAGATTATTCTCACAAGATCAGAATTTAGATTATTTTCCTTCTTTGGAAGAGAAAAAACTTCATAAATAAACATAAGAATTAAGGAGGAAAACATGAATTTGTAATATTTGGGTAATGGATTAATATTAGTGTCGGTTTAAAATGTCAAATTTTCAGATAAAATGTTGTAATTTGCTTTTCATATTCCTGAAAGTCTGAATAAAACAAAAAGAACAAATGTCAAAAAATATTCATTTCTAAATTAGTTTCTACTTTAAATAGTTTTACAGAAAAACTTTTTATGTAAAAAGACTTGAACTGTAAACTTTTTATTTGTAATTGTTGTAGGTTGTATTTAATGTTCATTTATGTTGCTCTCAGACAAACCGGCTAGCGTAGCAGCATGCTAGCTTCTGATGCTAATGCTAACAGACACACAGAAATGTCTCATCTATAGTTGTATTTCCATCAACCTTAAGCTTCTTTATTTATGTAACAGTTTCTTCATGTTTTCACTCACAGCTCAGCTTTATTTCAGTGTATTTATATCAAACAATAAAATCTGACCCTTGACCTTTCTGTCTCTTTTAAAGTGGCTAACATCTCCTCCATTCGACTTCCTGTTGGTGAGCAGACTGCGTCTTTACAGGCCTTAAACTCAGATTATTCAGATCTGATCCAGATTTAATCTGAAGCTCAGATCTGGTTCCGGTTCCGCCGCTCCGCCGGGTCAGGTTTGGTTCATTTCACTTTCAAAAAGGTCAAAAGTTGTTTCTTGATAAATGTCCATTATTTGGTTTTACCTCAGTTTCATCTGCATATTTTCTAGTTTGATTCTTTCACTGCTGTAAAGACTTGGAGATAAAACGCAGCCCTGCGGGACACCAGTGTTCAAAACCAGATTATTAGATTTAAAGCCCTTAAAAAATCCAGTGAATCCATAAAAACAGATGTTCATAAACTTTCCTGGAAGTTAATATTTGCTTCTGCAGAACTTTTAAAGTACTTTTACTTTGCTCCTGATGTCTTCAGCTTCACCACATCAGAGCAGAACATCGCCAACAACGGTAAAGGTCACGACCTCCGTGGCGGTCACACCGACATCCTCCAGGCCTCCAGGCTTCACTGCAGGGCGAAGCGTTTCAGCTCCTGGGATCAGAACATCGGCTGGAACCGTGAGACGACCAACCAGCGCCGCAGCTT
This sequence comes from Poeciliopsis retropinna, assembly GCA_010277075.1. Lineage (NCBI taxonomy): Eukaryota > Metazoa > Chordata > Actinopteri > Cyprinodontiformes > Poeciliidae > Poeciliopsis > Poeciliopsis retropinna. The sequence continues at coordinate 1,234,626 of VMRM01000021.1, forward strand.
CAGCTCCGCCTGCGGTCACGACCCGGCCTCCTGCTGCAGCCGCAGCAGCAACTGAAACTGCAACAGCAACTGTAGCCGCAACCAAAACTGCAACTGCAGCAGAAACGGCAACTGCAACTGCAACTGCAACCACAACCGATACCGCAGCCGCAGCAGCAACTGCCCTGAAATCTCCCGACAGTCTGGTGGAAACAAACATTTCTCCAACATTTCTACAAACAACCTTCATTAGACCTTCAACCCTCCGACCAACAGGACGACCTGCAGAGACGACGACGAGCAGCAGAGATACAAGACCGGACCGGACCAGAGAAACGGAGAGACCAGGTAAACATGAGCAGGTAAACATGAGCAGGTAAACATGAGCAAGCTCTGAGGGGGAGGCGGTTAGCTGCTGGTTAATAACCAGATGTTCTATGATGGGAGGAAGTTCTTAAAATCAAACATTAAAAGGTCAAAATTCATTGAGTTGGAAACTAAATGCTTTGTTTTCATGCCAAATGTTTATTTTCCAAACTAAATATTTAGGACCAGGTTAAATATTTAGCTTATATAAAAATGTTTTTCACAAAAATAATGTATGAATGGATGAACATGAAGCTTTAAACTAGTTAAGTATTTAGTTTGTAACTCAGAATGTAGAACTGGAATCGTTAGCTTAGCTGCTAAATTAAACATTTACCTCTGAGTCCAACAGTTAGTTGGGGACTAAATGTCTCCTTTCAAACTAAATATTTAGCTTTCTGACTGAATATTTAATTAGTGAATTAATTTCTGACATGATGAAAATGTGACTGGAAAATAAAACCCACATTTTTCATTATAATAACAGATAAAATAAACAAAATTATTGCTTTTCATTTTGACAGTCAGAACCTGAAAATGTTTCCTGATTTATTTCCAAATCGTTTTTCTCCAAATCAGAGCAACAGCTAACGTTTCATCTCCTCAGCATCTTTACTGCTGGAACGATGAGGATCTTAAAACTAAAATTAAAAACGTTTTCATTTGTCGCATTGAGAGGAAACAGACGCTGATATGAAAATGGAGGAGTATCTTGGAGGCGCCGTCCTGCTGTCCTCCGGCAGCCGGTGCCGCTCGGCCCGTTGGACCCGAACAGAGCAGCATCAGAACCGTCCGCCGTCATTTCTTGGCTCATCGACGGCGTCTGATTCAGTTTGAGGCTGACTGGGGGAGGGGTGCAGAGACGGTCGCTATGGCAACAGGAGGTGCAGCCCTTCTTTATGAAGGAGATTTAATACAGAACAGCATCAACTCTTAAAGAGGAATTATTAATAAATATCTGCAGTTTTTATTAGCTTTACATAAATACCAATTGTTTCTTTAATTTTAAGGGTTTGGTTTATTTATGCCAATTTTTTTTAAAAATCTCTTTCTTGTTTTATTTATCAAGATAAATTATTTTAAAGCTTCACTCTAAAGTTATCTTTGTTCTTTTTAATGTATTTAAAAGACAAAAACTTTAAAATGTTGATCTAAATCTGGAGTTTCAGGGATTCTTCGCTTTGTCCGCATTTCCTATCAGAACCACTAGATGGCGGTAACATCGCACTGCAGAAGAAGAAGGAAAACCGTCCAGCCTCCTGCTCACTGACTTCTGCCTGGCAACAGAAACCTGCACAGTTTGTCTTCAGTTTGCAGTAAGATGAGCGTTTAGCTGCGCAAGTTACTGCGGGCAAAGAAACACGATCTGATGATCGATCTGATGATCGATCTGATCTGATCAGCTGAGAGGATTGATCTGATCTGGTCTCGGGATGCAGATCAGGTTTATATTCATGAAACACACAGAACGTTCAGAGGAATCTGTACCTGAATCACATGAACTAGTTCACCAGCAGCAGGTGATTCAGTCCTTTGGTCCAGGTGTGTTGGACATCCAGCAGCTGTTCAGGAGGAGCTGTTGGCTGGGCGGAGTGTTGGACGGAGGAGTTCATTTCCACCTAATAATCGCTGAAATTTTCTAGGAACAAAAATTAATTTCTGAGTTTGTAAAAAAAAATCTGAAATTAAAACAATAATAAAAAAATAAAAACAAAGACATTTATGAGTTTAAAAACCTGCAGATTTTCTAGAAATATGTTGAAATTTCTCAAAAAATGATAAAAGACAATTGTTTTTAGTTTTTCTAAACTTTCCTCATTTTGACTTTATCTGCACAAACCATCTTTGATCTGAATCATCTTCTCAGAACGATGATAACGCTTCAGTTTTCATTAAATATCATGTTTTCGTCATACAGCATTACACCATCTGGTTTTCCTTTCTCTTTCCCATGTTGCTGGAAACCTGTGGCCTGCTCAATAATGTGGAACATCCTGCTTAAGTAGATTTCCTTTAATTGAGCTGAACTGATCAACCAGCTCAGTTAATTAGGAGCCGTTGTTGCTCCTCTAACGGATTAACAACGTTTGTGACGAAGAATCTGCTGATCTGAATTTAAACGTCGATGCAGCAGGAAACGTTTTCCTCCCAGAGATGAATTATCTGTAGTTTTATTTCACCTTTTGCTTGTTAGTTTGTGATCTGTAATCAGGCAGCAGATGGAGAAGCAGACCTCAGGGACAGAGGATGTGCTGAGTCTGTGACTGAAATGACCTTTGACCCTGTCTCTTGAGAGGCTGTCCCTGGAGGAGGCCGGCGCCGGGCGGCGAAGCGGAGACGCTCGGCGAGCTGAAGCTGCAGCCCTGCGTCCTGGAGCTCTGCCGGTTCTTCTCCCAGTGCCTCTGCAGGCCGCCGGGCCGGACGACCCGCAACAAAAGGTTTCCACACGTTCCTGCGTCACGCCGCCGCCCCCTGCTGGCCGGCTGTTAAATTATCCATCGTTGGGTCAGAGAGCGGCTGAAACTGAAACACTGAGGGAAGGACAGAAACATGCAGGTCTGACGTTAAAAACTCTTTTTGGTTTGTGACTAAAAGGAGTTTTTACAAATATTATGGAGTCGTTGCAGCTGGTTGAGCAACAGGAATAATAATCCAACAAGGGAACCATAATCTGAGATTAACACACAGAATGAGTTTATGGGCAGGTTGGAGGCAGAAGAAACGGAGCCAGTTTGACTGAAACATTCCCAAAGTCGGGACTCATTGTCTCAGGTGGAGAACAGAACGTAGGCGGACCGGAACGGGAAAACTTCGGGTCAGTTTTCCTACCAGTAAAGACTTTGATGCCCTGGACTGGTTTGGTCTGGTTTCTGGTCCAACTGGTTTCTGTTTGTTGAAACGATGTTTAGAAGAATCGTTGAAGCAAAGCGGTGAAGCTCTGACCCTCAGCAGGTGTGGATCATGAATATGGATCATGAATATGGATCATGTGATCATCTTCTTGCTGTGGGTCGGTCCGACTCGGTTCAGAACTTCATTCTGGGTCGTTGTTGACTTTAACAGTTAGAGTAGCTTTGGTAGACCTGGAGGGTTTTCCACTGACAGGAAACCTTCAGGTAGAACCAGAACCGTTCAGCTCCTGTACCCGTTACCATGGCGACCCGATCTGAACGGATACGCTGGTTCAGGAGAAACCCTGGCAATGCAACCAGCCTGGTGTCACAGTTTGACCTTTGGTCTCCTTTGGTCGTTTCTGATTTTCAGTGACTTCCTCATGTTTTCATCCCCGTTGTTGATTCACAGATGAATGTTTTGTTTCTGAATGTTTTGTTTCTGAATGTTTTGTTTCTGAATGTTTTGTTTCTGAATGTTTTGTTTCTGAATGTTTTATCTCTGTCTGCTCTGACAGATATTGTGCCGACAGCTTCCTGTGGTACGAGGAACAGATATTCCAGGTGTGTCGAAGAGTCAAGAGAGTTTCCTTCTCCAGAAGTGAGTGCCTGTAGATGCGAGGCGATAAACTGAAAACACGTTTCGCAGAAACTTCTCCGTCTGCGCTGACTGAGATCAGACAAACATGGAGTTAATGCCTCAAAAATGGCACAGCAATTAAAAACACAATTTCTCCTTCAAATGTATTTTGTATGTGTAGATTAAGAAGTTTTTTTAACATGAGATGAATCTGCAGCTGAGGAACATTTAAAACCAGTTTTTGTTTCTTCCAGCTGATTTTTGACTTTGAATTGGATCTAGAATATTTATTTAACTTTTCACGCTTTAGCACAGAGCTAAAATGGCCGATCCTTTTCTTTAGGTTTTAAAGCTTTTTATTTCTTTGTGCAGAATGTTTCTGAAGCTGCATCCCATGTTTGTTCATTAGTTATTATTGCTAATTATTATTTCATATTTCATGACATCAAAACAGACGATAATAGTTGGTTTGTTTCTTCTTTATATTTTCATGCAAATGATGTAAATCCATCTGTAAAAATAAATACAGTTACATCCACAGAGTCTCTTTACTGTGAAAACCTCTGAGGGCTTTTCTCATTAAACGCTAATGAACGCCGTTGAATCAGTGGTGTTACTATGGCAACCTGGATCTTCATTAAACGTTTAGGTTTAATGAAGATTTCAAGTTTCTCTTGAACTTTGTCTGACAGACGTGGCAGGAGGAGTTTTGCTCCGACTGCAGCTCCGTCATCGTGTTCCCGTCGGTTCCCGTCGCTCCGGATTCGTCCTCTGGTGTCGGGTACCGGCGGTAACCTTTTCGCTTTTCCTCCTCCCTCCAGATCTGAAACAGAGATGCTTGTCTAAGATGTGCAACAAACTGTGACCCGACAGGAAGCGGCGGAAACAAAGAGCCGTTCATCTTCCCAACAACAGCTGGGAGCTGCTGGTGATTCACGAAACGTGTTCAGTTTGCACCTTTTACCTTTCATTAATCACTGCCATGAATTATGTATAAAAGGTTTATTTAAGGAGAAGAAACTAGTTTTAAAACATTAGTTTTATCAGCTGCCCTGTTTACAGTTTAACTGCTGATGTGTTAAACTTTAATCCACTTTTAAATGTTTCTATTCTTCATATTTAAAAAGTAAAGAGACATTTTCAGCAGCAGGAAGCTGCAGATTCACAGGACAGAAAACGATCTGAGCCCTTTAAACGCCTCAAACCCTCCAGATCCATAAACTCTGAACTGGTTTTAATTCCTCCTGAGTTTCAGGACGTCGCTGTGTTGTTGTCGTTTTGGTTTGAATGTCGATAATTTGGCTTTTAATTCATGAAAGATGCTTTTTAGTAACATTCATACAGTCTTATTAAAGTGAAACAATTTGATCGTTTTTCTTTTTAAATATTTCCATGAAGTTAAAGTAAACGTCATGTTGATCTGGGACGTTTGAATAATTTCTCATTTTTAGATTTTTTAGATCTGTGATGATTTTATTTTATCTGGAGTCGTTATTATGGAAAATCTGCTTCTTTTAGACCTTTTCTCTTGGAAATCTTTTATCAAATAAATCCTGACTTTCTGTTGGGGACAAAATCTCTTCAGAACTTTTCTGATCAGAACTTTGTGGCTCCTGGTCCAGTTTGGGGATTTAAAGCTTTATTTATTCAGGAAACAGTTTTTAAGTAACAAGTTTTTAAGATTTTCATCTGGAAAGGAGATCCGGGACGCATCGAGGGAAGTGAGGAACAAATCTGGTTCCAAGACCAGACAAAGGTCCAAGCTAGACCTACAGATTTGTAAAACTTGCAACTGAACTTGAATGAAAGTGGGAAACACTAAAACAGTCAGACCTAAATATAGATCTCTATATCTAGATATTAATCTTATTAGAATGAAAAATCGTCCATTAAACCTGATGATGGATCCAAACTGCGTCTCCCTTCATCCAGCAGCTCCAATCGGCACGTTGGAACTAAAGGTTCATTTGTTCATTTGTTAATAAATGAATAAATAGTAAATGTAAATAAAGCAGCTCTTAGATCTTTTCATGTTGGAGACTTTTCTTACTTTGGGTCGTAAAAACGAGTCAGATTTTCATCACCAGCCTTCAGATGTTCTGTATCACCTGGATCTTCTCCGCCTGTCCGACCCAAAGCTTCGCTCCAGCCCCTCCCCTCCTGATGCACTCATTGATCCCAACTCCCGGGAGGATCGGATGAGACCCGTTTGATCCTCCCGGGTCGCAGATCCAGACTCCTGCTGGACAAAGGCGGCTCTGTGGATCCTCTGCCGGGCCCCGCCCACTTTTATAAAAAACCCCAACATACCTGCGCAGGAACCGGACCGGGATAAGCTTCTGCTCAGGTGTCACCCGACAGCCAATCAGAGCTGGAGGCTCGCAGTGATAAACAGCGACAGAAGCTGAGCTGAACGAGTCTGACTGCAGGGAGAAGAGCGAAGGAACAAACTCCGTCTGAAGACAAGTAAGACCCGACAGTTTGTTTGATAATGGATGTTAATATTGTTGTTTTTCTGTGAACAATAAGTTGATTTTTAGCCGAAGGAAGTTCCTGCAGATCCTCTGGATGTTTCTGTGTCCTTGGATTCATTTGGAGGTCGACTGAAGAGCCGATCAGAGCCGGCAGACGAGTCAGGAAACAGGTGGAGCAGGAAACAGGTGCAGCAGGAAACCGGTGGAGCAGGAAACAGGTGCAGCAGGAAACAGGTGGAGCAGGAAACAGGTGGAGCAGGAAACAGGTGGAGCAGGAAACAGGTGGAGCAGGAAACAGGTGCAGCAGGAAACAGGTGGAGCAGGAAACAGGTGCAGCAGGAAACAGGTGCAGCAGGAAACAGGTGCAGCAGGAAACAGGTGGAGCAGGAAACAGGTGGAGCAGGAAACAGGTGCAGCAGGAAACAGGTGCAGCAGGAAACAGGTGGAGCAGGAAACAGGTGGAGCAGGAAACAGGTGCAGCAGGAAACAGGTGCAGCAGGAAACAGGTGGAGCAGGAAACAGGTGGAGCAGGAAACAGGTGGAGCAGGAAACAGGTGGAGCAGGAAACAGGTGCAGCAGGAAACCTTCAGGGCGAAGCAGAAGAGCTCTCCAGGAGCCCAGAGTTTATTCTTCCCGATTTTAGAGCTTGGAGTCGATCAGTTTGTTCATTTTTCAGAACTTTTCTCTGGGTTTTCAGTAGAACTGGTTCAGTTTCTCGCCAAATTGCTCCTGGGTTGCCAGAAAAGTTGCTCAATGGTAAAATTTAGTCCTTTGCTGCTGGAAACTCTTGGCAATTCTTTTCCACGTGTTGAAAACATTCAGGAGAATCGACTCCACCAGGCCTCCATCAGGCCTCCACCGGGCCTCCATCAGGCCTCCATCGGGCCTCCACCGGGCCTCCACCGGGCCTCCATCGGGCCTCCATCGGGCCTCCATCAGGCCTCCATCAGGCCTCCATCGGGCCTCCATCGGGCCTCCATCAGGCCTCCACCGGGCCTCCACCGGGCCTCCACCGGGCCTCCACCAGGCCTCCACCGGGCCTCCACCAGGCCTCCATCGGGCCTCCATCGGGCCTCCACCGGGCCTCCACCGGGCCTCCACCAGGCCTCCATCAGGCCTCCATCAGGCCTCCATCAGGCCTCCACCGGGCCTCCACCAGGCCTCCACCAGGCCTCCATCAGGCCTCCATCAGGCCTCCATCAGGCCTCCATCAGGCCTCCACCGGGCCTCCACCAGGCCTCCACCGGGCCTCCAGCAGGCCTCCATCGGGCCTCCATCAGGCCTCCATCAGGCCTCCATCGGGCCTCCACCGGCCTCCATCAGGCCTCCACCAGGCCTCCATCAGGCCTCCATCAGGCCTCCATCGGGCCTCCATCGGGCCTCCACCGGGCCTCCACCGGGCCTCCACCGGGCCTCCATCAGGCCTCCATCAGGCCTCCACCAGGCCTCCATCGGGCCTCCACCGGGCCTCCACCGGGCCTCCATCGGGCCTCCATCGGGCCTCCACGGCCTCCATCAGGCCTCCACCGGGCCTCCACCGGGCCTCCACCGGGCCTCCACCGGGCCTCCACCGGGCCTCCACCAGGCCTCCTCAGTCACCACTCCTCCACCACCGTGCTTGGCTGTTGGTATCAGACGTTTGTGCCGAAATGTCCAAAATACAAACCCGTCGGATGGTTTTGCACGCTAACTCAGGCTGCCGTATTTATCTTGTTTGATAAAAACTGAGGCAGTGAAGCTGGAGCTCCTGTGGCCTCAGCAGCCGCTGCCTCCGTCACCATGGAGGCTCAGGCTCTTCAGCTGACAATACAGCTAAGTGTAGCAGTGTTAGCGTTAGCGCCCCTCTCAGAGGCAGTCATATCGCTTCCCGCTCCAGGAAACCCAGACGGCTCTGTGAAGCATCAACAAGCCAGTTGTTGGAGTGGTGGAGCAGAGCCACAGGTGGGCTGAGCGGGTTGGAGCCATTATCTGCTGATGCAGTGAAGGTCCAGTCTGGCTGGCTGCAGTAATCATTATGGTGATGGGGGTAATTTATGGAGCTGGGGGAGTAAATGCAGGTCTCTGTTACAGCTGTGATATTTCCCTCCTGCTCCCTGATGGCTGTGATGAAGCCGACTGTCTGCTGGCTTCATGTTCTCTCTGCACCAAATAAAAACCTTACAGGAAACAAACTGAGTCACTTCCTGAAACTTCCTGGTTTCAGTGCAAAAACTAATCTGATGCTGTGGAGTCAGTGACACATGGTGGGTAGAACATGGTCCAGTTAATGCTCTCGTGTTTTTGGAACGGCCTTTTATCATTAGCTTATGCTAATAGCTGTGTTGGTAGCATTTTAGCTAAGTATCATGTTTGTATCGGTTTGGCTCCAGTGAAGCTGATTTTTATGTCCATTTTGGAGGGAGGGTGGAGGTGACGGTGTTTGGGGTCACGGTGGGGTCGCCGTCTCATAACCATCTGAAGGGCCGGTTCTGTGTGATCGCTGCTCTGAAGCTGTTCTAGTTCTCATTTTGAGGCTGTTTGTGTTTGTGGTTCTGATGTTTTTCCAACCAGATTTTCTCTGCAGCATCTCATCATGTTTCTGTGGATCTTCATGCTGCCGGCGGCTTCCTGCAGTGAGTCTCACCCAATCACTGAGCTCTAGGCTGGCTGCTCCCTTCTGCCCTCATGCTTTCCTTTATTTGTGTAATTACACTAATCACACAATGATTAATCAATTAACTGCTGATGTGTTAAATGTTGCATGAATTAAATCTGTGTCTTTCTGCAGCGCTCTCCGGCAGCGCCGCGTTCTGTCCGGACCCAGAGCAGCCCAGACGCAGGTCATGTAATTGGTGAGAATCGTCCTTTATTATTGTTGTTTTATTTTGTATTTGCAGCAATAAACTTCAGGCATGTTAACGGTCACCACACAAGCTGCTCCAATTGATCCTAATGAACGAGTGGAGCTGAAGGTTCAGCGGGCCGAACCGGATCAGAGCCTGAGGGAGAAACTTTCATCTTTAATTAATTAGCTGATATTTACTCAAAGCAAAAAGAAAAAAACTATTTTAAACAGAGATTTAGAACAATAATCAGTTCTAAAATGTCAGAACATTAATTTCTTTAATGTTCCGGTTTGATCAGATGTGGAGAGTCATAGTTCATTAAGAAACTTTCTCTCTTTTGGAGAATCTTTAATTTAAAAACAACCTCAACAATTATTATCAGATAATCATCAAATTAAACGAATGTTTAAGAAAATGTTCTGTTAACTCCTTTTTCTGCTGATTATTGACTCATGTTTTAGTTTTCCTGTCAGGTGATTCTTACTTTAAATCTGAACTAATGCAGCCTGATGAGGCAAAGCAACAACCCCACAGCATCACTCCTCCTCCGCCGTACTCAACAGTTCTCATGACTTGTTTCCGTCCGCCTGTTTTCTCTGGAATGTTTTTCCAAATTATTTGCAGAAAATCAACCTGTTTTTTTCACAGAGCAGATCTAAAATATTCTCAAGAAAACGGAACCTGGAAGCTGAAATACGTTGGTTTAATGTTTAATGATTCATTATTGGTTGGCTTTTAAAAGCAGCCAATCCAGAGGCTGCATTTATTTTCCTTTGTACTGATTGGCTGAATCCGTGGAGATGAAGAAAACTTTTCCCATTTTGAACATCTCATGTCGTATTTATGCTCCAGAGAATCAGAAAATCCTAGATTACTCATTTACACCATGTTCCAAACGATGTTTGCTCAGATTTTCTTAAAAGGTCAAAGCAAATGATGGTCAGTATAATTTTCAAGTCATGAACTATTACAGTATAAATCAAATTTTACTGAACAAAGCTCCTCAGTATTTCTTTCAAAAATTAAAACCCCAAAATCCACAGTTCCAAATTATTATGCACAGCAGATTTTCTAATCATTTTATGAAGATCTGCAAACGGCCTTTTTTCATCAGCAGAGATTCTTTCTCTTTCCTGTATTACTTGAAACCTGTGGCCTGCTCAATAATGTGGAACATCCTTCTTCAGTAGATTTCCTTTAATAGCTGATCAACCAGCTCTCTGAAATTAATTAGTGATTCAAAAAGTCCTGACACACAAAACATCTATAAATTTAATAGCACAACAAAAAATGTATCTTTATGACACTTAAATCCAATTTGCCTAATAATTTGGAAAATGGTATAAAAGTTTGAGACATTTTTCTCTTAGTAAAGCAATTTTTAAAAATTGTTTAGTTTATTTTGATAGCGCTTGTTGATGCCAATAAATTTGTCATCAGTGATTTTTGAAAAGAAAATGACACATTTAGTTTTTTTCCCTCTGGATAAATGGATGAGGGGAAGGAAAGACCGAAACAGAAAAATGTTTCACATGATGAAATGTTACAAAACACAAAAATTACAACATGATTTAAATCCCTTCTGAAGTAATATTAACATTTAAACCAAAGTTGTGCAGCTGTGAGAAAACAAAGCTACTGATTATTACAAAATGATTGATTATAGATAATTTTCTGTGAATGTGATGATGATACATGAACCCAGCAGACGGACAGAAATCTGCTGACGTTTCATTTGAATCCGACCATCTTCTCCTTCCTCCGTCAGACTGTCTGGCTCCACGCCGTCTTCGATAACTTCCCGTCGCTGCTGATCTTCGTGTCCAGGCTGCGGTGTGCATCAGGGCTGTGTCCGCGGGACCTGGAGGACTACGGCTGCTCCTGCAGACATGTGGATCCTCTGGACTCGTAAACAAAACCCAGAGGATTCTCAGATCTTATCCGTCAGGAATCAGAGGAGAATCATTTTAAGCAGAAGAAAAATTTGCAACAATAATTAGAAATACAAAGACTTCTGTAAATTAGATTTTCTTCTGGATAGAAACAGTTTACTTGAGTAACTTTTTTGAAAAGAAACTTTTAGGAGTATTTTTACATGAGTCCTTTTATTAAGATGTATTTCTTCTCTTATTATATCTTATTGAATTTCTGGATTTTCTACCCACTGAATGAAAAACAAATATGGTTTAAAAAAATTCACCAGACATCTGCAGTTTTTGTTAAAGTTGAAGATGTTTTTTATTGAAAGGAACTGATCTGGGAAAGATTTATTTAGCCTGATTTTGTTATTTTTGTTGTTACTGATATCAGTTATATAGTAAGAATAGTGAGTATAAGTTTTGGGTTTGAACTGAAAAGCTGCTGATTCCTGGTTGTTGTTTCCTTCTGCTGCAGCTGCTGCGCGGCTCACAGGCGGTGCTACCAGAGTGCTGCCCCCTGCAGGCAGCGGCTGCCTCTGCGGTGAGACTCAGACCCAACAGAACCTGGAGGTTCGTCCTGAGGGTTTGGGTTCACGGTTCCTCCTCCTGCTGCAGACGTTGGTGACTCGTGTCAGCGGAGGTTTTGTGAATGTGACCGAGTCTCTGCGTGACGCGGAGCCGCTACAACCCGAGTCTGAGGGGCCTGAAGGACGCCCCCTGCTGGGCGGGGACTGAAACAGGTGGGCTAACCATAACCCTAATCAATTAGCAAATATAACATCAGTTTATTTAAGAACCGGTTGATCTAAAATAAACTGGTTTCATTTATTAATAATGACATTAAATGTTTTTTTGTTTGTTTTTTGTCAAGCAGATGCTAAACTGAGAAGTTTAGTTTGGATGTTTTACCACGACGTCTCTGTTTGTTTTTCAGTTATAGTCAAAAATGACCAAACTAAATATTTAGGTTTGAGCTAAACATTTAGTTAGCAAGATAAAAATGTAACTGAACTAAATATTTAGCTGGCTGACCAACTATTTGGCTCCAAACTGTTTAGTTCACCAGCTAAATAAAATATTTATTAGCTAATTAAGTATTCATAATAAACATTTATATTAGATCTAAATATTTAGCGTCAAACTGTGACGTTTATAAATGAATAACTTTGAAAAATTAACCATTTTTTCTGACAGACTAACTAATCCAAACTACTGCAGTTAGTTTTTTTACTGTTTCATTTTACAAACTATAAATATAGATTTATGTATTTAGATTGCAAGTAGTCAGATTAGGTTCCAACCACTAGATGGCAGCAAACTGCTACAATATGATCCTCAGTATGTGTAGAATAAGCATCACGTGGCATCTGTGCAACAAAAAACGCCTCTTTGGCTGTTTGAGAAGAAAACACAGTAAAAGCAGAAGGTGTGAAGTGAACCAACCCAGAGCATGATGGTGCTATTGCCGTGCTGTTTTAGTTTCTGAAACTGGAAATGTACGATTCTCCTTCTGGGTTTTATGCTGCTCTTTCAATAAAAGACACATTTTCCTGTTAAATTCTGGTTCTATTAATTGGGATCCGGTTTCTGCAGCAGCCTTCACATCTTCCTGATCCGGGTCGGAGTCCGGCCAGTGCTGGGATCTGTCATTAGTCTGGTTCTGGTTTCAGATTGGCTCGGCGGCGGCGGCGGCGCGGCGCCGGGTGACGTCTTCAACAGAACAGGTGAGCCTGAGAGGACGGAGCCTCCACTCGGCTCTGGACGGTGCGTCACGTCTGGAGAGGGTCAGACCGCAGGAAGCGGCTGATTCACACCTCAGCCAATTAAAACAGTGACCTCCTGACGTCTCATCCTGCAGCTTCCTGCCCACGTTCATCTGGGAGGAGAAAAATCATTGATTCACAGAGCAGAGAGTCTAAATATAGCTGCAGGAAGAGGCTGAGCTGCTCTCAGACTGAGTTGAAGTGGAGGTCATTAAAGTGGAGAGTCGACTTCACAGAGAAAAGTTAGTGAAGCCAGCAGGAGGTCGGAGTTTTTCTCTTTGAAAACTGACGCAGGCAGGAAGCCTCTGTTTGAACCGACCAGAACTCACCGGTTCTGAAGGACGAGCTCAGCTTAAATCCTGCTAACGTCCAACGAACCGACCTCATCCTCCCTCTTTCCAGATGTTGTCACAGCAGCAGAGCGGCTGTCCAGCGCCGCCTCGCCGCCCGTAAACAGCCAGATCAGGAAAATACACACAGGATTCTGAATAATTATAATTATTATAATAATAATAAACTTTAATTCTGCTTGATTTGAGGAAATAAATTGTTTTAAATTCAGTAAGAGAAAATAATCACAGTTTAGCGTCACGTTGTTTGTGTATTGTGTTTATTTACCCATAATTTACATAATAATCCAATTAGTTCATATGTTGTTATAGGAAAACATAATTGAATGTATTAATGAAATGAAATGATAAAAATAACCAAACCAACTTTATTTTGTAACCATTAAACAGCCAAAGTATTGAACAAACTTATAAAATAAACATATTTTAGATTATTGATTAGCTTTACCTTACTGGGCTGAGCTACAGGTTGCTATGGCAACCGGAGTATAGTACAGCCTTTGGCTCTTTACCAAATCTTCCTGTCTACTTTTGGACGTTTTCATCCTCTGAACCATCAGAACCGGACCGGGCGATGATCGGTACTGTGGAAAGCCAAAGTAATCCGGCTGGGCTGGACGGAGAATCCATCACCGGACCACCAGAACCGACCGTCCTCCGGACTCGTCCTGGTACGATCAGGGAGGAACGGCGCCGTGCTGAGCCGTTTGCAGACATAAAGTGAGCAACAGAAACGGATTTGAACTGAAACGTTTCTCCTGCTCCTCTAAAACTGAATCTGTCTTTTAAAAGACTGAAAATATTTAACTCAAGTTTCGCTGCATGTAAATCTTTTCTCGCAGAGGAGCAGGAGGAACCAGGAAGAGCAGAAACACCAGAGTTTGATCTCTAATGGTAACTGTTTAAATCTCCTGTTTTTTTAGTTTCTGGGTCTTTTTTCCATTTGGACCCGACGGTCCCACAGCTTTCATGGCACCAAAACTCATTTCTCTTCCCACTGAGTGACTCACTTGGCTCAGACGTTTCCAATCTCTGCATCTCCAGGCCTAAAAGAGGCAGAAGAAGTGGAGTGGGAGGACCAAGCAGAAGATCAGACGACCCAAAGTCCTGCAGAAATCAGTCCGACGAGTCCAACGAGTCCGACGAGTCTGATGAGCCCCGGTGAGCCAGAAAAACATGGAGACCAGTCTCTTTTTTTAGATGCATGTCTGCACTTTAATGCAGATATTATGTTTAATGATTAACATGATACATTTTGGAACTTTTGTTACTTTTCAGAGTTCTGATGTTACATTTTTTTAACTTAAATGTTACTTTTTTATTTAAATGTTACTTTTTTAGAACTCATGTTACATTTTTGGAGCTTTTATGTAACTTATGTTAGAATGTTTTGTTACAGATGAAGTGTTCATTAACGTTTTTCTAAATCCTCCTGATTGAGTCAGAAATGCTCAGAAGTGAAACAGTGAAACAGTGAAACTCCACCAGAATCTGATCTGTTTCTTTTTTAATGAAAAGCTGAAACGAGCAGCTCAGGATTCGTCCTCCTGTTCTCCTGCAGAACAGGGGTGGAAGTTTTGATCTTTTGAGTTTAATGAGGAGGAAACGTTTGTTTCCTCACCAGGTGGGAGGCGCTAATAACGCTTTAGCTCAGGTTTTTTGTTGTGATGTCATCAGCAGCCTCTGTTTCCTCACCAGTTTTAGGAAGCTGGTGAAATCCACAACAATTGTCTTTGTTTTGTTGGTGTTCAGAACCGGATTGTCACCTAGTTTGATGTCAGACTGATGAGCAGTGATTGGTCTGCAGTGTGAAAAGGGCGGGGCTTAGCACACAGCCCAGAGGAGCTCCACTGCTCAGGATGATGAAACGTTTCCCACTGTTGGATTTTAAAGCTGAAACGTTCTGGATCTGCTGCAGATCAGGTCCAGTTGGTCCATGAAGCAGGGACCCCAAACGGGCCGCCGTCTCCACGGAGCCCTGCTGGTGTTTATTATGGGATGGATCAGACAGCCACAGCATCTGTGAGAAACACGCTGCTGGATGGAACCGGTAACAAGAAATACTGAAAATAAAAATAAAAATAATGTTTTAATTATTATATCAACATTTTATGATGTAAAAATGAATTGAGCTAATCTAATGTCTGACTGTTGGTTCAACACCCTAAGGGCATTTAGTTTTCCCATCATGTTGGTTTCACTGTTCATAACTCACCACTGGTTTCAGGAAAACCCCACAGGTCTGCAGGAAATGTTCCAGCATCCGTTCTGCTCTTTCTGCAGCTTCATAAAACCAGGTTCTGAGCCGCTGGGTCACCCGGCGCCGTTTCCCTGCCAGGTAGAAAACCTGCAGCAGGTGGAGAAACGGTTTTCCTCTTGACTGGGTCTGTAATGACGCCCTGAGGCTCTGGGACAGCTGAGCTGGGAATCCTGGCACTTATCAGGCAAAACATTAATATTAATAAGCTGCTGCTATCAGTGAATGTGTCTCTATGAGGAGGAGAGCTTTACGTTCGCTCCAGCTGCACCTTCATAGGAGGAAGCAGGTCTGAGGTCATCTGAGGGTCACTAGTACTTCCTGTTTTCTCTGCAGACGGCTGGACTGGCGCTGAGGAGCAGAACACGATGTTCGATTGTTCAAGAAGATAAATGTTTTAACGGCTGCAAAAACACATGAAGGATAAAAAACTCTAAAACAAATAATACTGCAGGAAATGGAAGAAAAAGGGAAAAATTCTGCAAACTTGCTTCTCAGTCCTCCAGACCACTAGGGGGAGTCGGCTTTGACCTCAGGAAAGACGGCATGCCATGATTTAACAGGATTCAGTCTGTCACTGTACTACAGAACTGCAGCATGTTGACCGAGGGGATTTTAGCTACACTGGACTCCCCCTAGTGGTCTGGAGGGTAATATCGCAGACATGCATATATACTGCTGTTCTATAAGAACAGAAGAAGTTTTTTTTTTTTCAGATTCTCCAAAATTTAAAAAATATTTGAAATTTGAAAAAGCTGAAATTTCTGAGTTTCAAGTTGAAAATTTCCCCCCAAACAACAGCAAATTTTATTGGTAGATATTTACTCCTATTTACAGTGGCCCTAATTTATTTTTATGTAAATGACATGAAACATGACGCACCTTTTCTTTCTTCCTTCCACTTTCTCCTGAACATCCAGTCTTTACTCTACGGAAGAACATTAGGGCCAACAAAAAGAAAAAAATTGACTTAATCTCAAAATTATGACTTTAATCTTCTGAAATCAAAATTTAGAATATTTTTTTCCATCTTCTGTATTGATGAGGTCCAGTTCTGGCAACAATTGGTGGTTGACTCCCCCTAGGGGTCTGGAGGATTTTGCAGCCGTTTTGATATTTGTTACATTTTCACTGTTGCTTCTGTTACTTATGATTGAGGCATTTTTCCCCCTTTGTAGCGTTTTTGTGTTTGCAGATCGTTTCTACTCTATAATGGTTTAATGGTTTACATTATAACCATTCCAGATGTTGACCACATCTGGAATGGTTAAACATTCCTGCTGGACTTCAGACAAAGAGTTAAAACATGACAGAATAGCAGGTCAACAGAAACACTTGTTAAGGAAAAGAACAGCTTTGGGTTTCCTGTTGGGAGAATCAGGAATCTTCTGATCTTCACCTTTAATCTGCCTCAGGTGTGGAGCTTCTGTCACCCGCATCTCCAACCAGAACAAACCCACAGGAAGCTCAGCGTCAGCTGGGAAATCTCCACCAATCACAGCGACGACGACGCCTCTGTGGGAGGAGGAGGAGGAGGAAGAGGAGGAAGACGGTACGGCTGTCAAACAGGGTACCAAACATCAGGGTTTCATACATAAAACCAGAAGTGAACCTGAAGTCACTGAACCGCCATCTTGGTAGGCAGCGCAGCACAAGGCTTGGATGAACCATGACTTCTAGACGATTAAAATACTTTATATTAACAATCCTGACCAACCTGCAAGAGACAAATGTATCAACAAAATGGCTTCTGTCAAGATTGAACCATAACTCTATACCAACTGTCATGACAGTTACAGATACCTACCAAGATGGCCGCCAGCTACAAAGTTAGAAGTGTGGCGTCACATGAGAACAACGTACAGAGTTAACTGTCTGAGGACAATCAGAGGGAACCTGCTGATGTTTGTTTGTCGTTAGGGGCGGAGCCGTTCTTCGCCTGGTCATCCAGCAGCCGGGCGGCCGAGGTGAGCCGCAGCTCTGACCTCGGGACGTCCGTCGCCGGCGGTGAGGCGTTTAACGCATGAGCTGCTGAATGTCTCGTCCAATCAGAATGCAGCTCCTCCTCCTTCTGGGTGTACAGCAGCGACGGGCGGAGCCGCAGGGAGATGCCGGCGCTGGGGGCGATGCTGCGCTGCCTGACGGGACGATGTCCGCACGAGTACGAGATGTACGGCTGCTACTGCGGACAGGAAGGGGCGGGGCTTCCTCTGGACCAGCTGGACAGGTCAGCACAGCCCCATGGGAATTTATTTACATAAAATACACTCATAAATCCGACCTCAGAGTGCCTCAAAAATATATAAAGTTCAATTCATTTAATCAGTATTTTATTGATTTTTTCAACTTTATTTATAATTGGAATTTGTTAGAAATTAACGTCTCCAAACCTGAAAAATGTTCAGATTTAATAGGAAAAATGGTAATAATTACTAAAATATGACTATATTTAAAATGGAAATTTTCACTTTGATAAATGGGCACAAAGTTATAAAAATGAAAAATAAATTGTATAAAAAATAAACAAGTTGACACGTAATAAATGTAAATATTTAAAAAATAATAATCTTAAATATTAATAAGCATTCCAACAATGTATTATTTTCATGATCAAATATTGTGAATATAAACATTTAAAATGTTTTAATTATATATTTATATCATTTTTAAAACATTTCAATAATGTTAAATATTTATTACTACTAGAATATAAATGTTTTAAAACATTATTAAAATGTTACTGATTTTGATTTTTCTGCCTTTTACTTGAAATTGCTGAAATTTTTCTGAGAGAAAAATGTTTGGTAAAAGTTGAAAAATTGATTCTTAAATGCAGAAACATGAAATTAAAACAATTCAAGAAAGTTATTTTAACCATTTCTTGTGCCTGTTTTTTTTTATTTCTGCTGTTTTTTGGAGGCACGTATTTTCTTACTAAAGAGGTAAAAAGTAAATCATGATGCTGTTTCTATGGTAACGATTACTTGCTTCCTGCATAATTGAGTGCCAGTTTCTGAGCTGGAGCCTGAAAGTTGCTCTGTTCCTCAGATGTTGCTTCTTCCATCGCTGCTGCCTGAAGCAGATCGGCTCCCTGGGCTGCCGCGCCGACAGGAAGCTCAACGCTCACATTTCCTGCGAGAGCCGCAACAAACCGCGATGTGAGTCCAGTTTAACGTCTGAGATAAAGTTCTTCATATTCAGCACAAACCAGAAGCGGATTATGAAACGTTTTAATGCAGCTGCTGGTTTACAACACAGGAAGGGCAGACCTATTTCAAAATAAAAGTATCTAGAGGTTTCTTTGATGAAATTTGTTGGGAAGCAACAGGTCAGCTTCAGAAAAGTTTTTTCCCAGAATGCATTGCTGCCTTCGACCGTATTTTTTCTCTAAGGTTACAGAAACTCCCAGGTTTTTTCAGGTGCCTTTAAAAACTGTTTTTCTGCATCGTTCCTGTTTTCAACCTGCTTTCTGTAACGTGTGAACTTTGACCCCACAGGCTGTGAGCTCAACCCGGGACCGACCGGTTGCTTTCCTGGAACCAGAGCCAGAACTTCATGAGCTCAGAGGATTCTCTCAAAGAAAATACTGACTGCTTTATTTCCGGTAGTTTCTCCTGGTCAAACTTTAATATTTCACAGGTTGTTTGCTGGAACCCAGTTCTCTTGAACATAGAAATCATTTTCCCACATGGTCCATCTGGGCTTTATTAAGTCCTGAAGGTTCTGAAAATGTTTGCAGGAGGTTCTGAATCGTTTCCGTTTCATCTGCAGGTCAGGGGGTCACGGTGTGCGACAAACTGCAGTGTGTGTGCGATAAAACCACAGCACAGTGCATGGCTGCAGCGCACTTCAACCACAGTCTGCCGTCGCAGCGCTGCCCGGCGCCGGCAGGCCCCCGAAACCCGCAGCGGAACCGGCCCGCTCCAGTGAGGAGAGCAAACCCGGTCAGTCTGAGTCGAGTTCTGCTCAGTATTCAGACAGGTGAGATACGGAGCGCCTCAGGGCTGAATGCTCGGGTTCATCTCCTTTTCTATATTCGGTTCCACCTCAGCAGTTAAAGGGATTTTCTAATGTTTCATTAGTGGAAGTGGGTCAAGTGAAGATTTCTTACTGTTGGAATTAAAATGTTTATTTTACTGTGTCGATCCAAAACAATTTTATTTCTACAGAAGATGTTTTAATATTTAATTAAACCAAATTTTATTGTTTGCAGTGGTGAAAGTTCTGATGTAATGAATGAAGAGATGCCGCCGACTCTTCAGAACCAAGACCAGGTACCGGCGGACAGACCGGGAGAGGAACAGGAAGAAAACTAAACCAACCACAGAAAACGTTGCAACTCAAATCCTTCAATAGAAACTTTTTATTTGAATCTCCAACATTAAATTTCAACACATTCTGAGACATTTTGGTGAACGCCGAGGCTCCGCTGCAGCTCAGGAAATGAGATCAAACCATCCAGTGTTTCAGTTCAGGTTAGTGAGTCCAGAACAAAAACGACGTCATTTCCTGAACCTGCAGGACGAGCTGAACCTTGGCGCCACCTAGTGGTCACAAATCACCGATTAACAACTCTGAGCGCCAGCGTTTTAACAGAGACGAGACGTTTCTCTAAAACTGGCACAAGAACACAGACTGCTGCAGCACAGACCACAAAACGAGAAGGTTTCGCTGTTGCCATGGAAACGAGCGGCTCCATCCTGGGGCCGTCCCACAGTAAGAACGACCAGCTGAACATTCAGAGTAAAAACATTTCCATTCGTACCGTTGTGCCGTTTTTGTGCCTCAGAACCGTTTTAAGTGCAAACATGGGGAACCGCGATCCGTTTGGGTTTGAAATGACAGAGCTGCTCATGTCTGCGCTAATACTGACAAACTTTCATGTGCAAAAAGCAAAGAGGGGCCAGACCCCCGCCGGGGGGGCCAGACCCCCGCCGGGGGGGGCCAGACCCCCGCCGGGGGGGCCAGACCCCCGCGGGGGGGGCCAGACCCCCGCCGGGGGGGCCAGACCCCCGCCGGGGGGGGCCAGACCCCCGCCGGGGGGGGCCTCTGCTGGTGTTTGACATGATTTCTGATTAAACTACGGCGACAATTTGGTGAAAAGAAAAGTTTCAATCTAAATTAAAGATCTTTCTATAACAGCTCATTTTAATCAAAATAATTTATGATTATAGTCAAAGATTTGTGATGCGATTCAAATGCAAAGCGACGACAAACAAACGATGATTCAGCATTTTTTCAGTGATATGTCTCAAATCTACCAGGCAGCAACTGAACCATGAAATGTACAAAAATATACGATCTGCTGCATCAGCGACATTCATCACGCTTTCCAGCCACGTCTAAAACCAGCCGGGCCGGACCGGGCCGGGCCAGTCACCGGGCCGGGCCGGGCCGGGCCAGTCACCGGACCGGGCCGGGCCGGGCCAGTCACCGGACCGGGCCGGGCCGGGCCAGTCACCGGGCCGGGCCGTGGACGGATCGGGTTTCACAGCATGTTTTATATTTAGAGAACGAATCATGCGGTTAGTTTGGGTCGGGATTCAAACGGCTCAGTTTGCTCCGGTTGGATCGGGTTTCTGTACAGAAGCTGGTGGACGATCAGAACCTGCACAAACTGCTGACAGCTGCACAGATCAATTATTACTGGACTGGATGTCAAACCGACCCCTAGTGGTCATGGTTGGTATTGCACCTTCAGGAACTCCCATGTTAATCCGTTTCCATCTTTTGGACCCGCAGCGACACTCGGCGGTTCTTCTGAACGCATTCTAGCAGATGTTCTGCTGGTATTGGTCTAGTTAAAGTAATGAAACCAATGCACAGTTCAACAGGCTCAGGTTGGTGAATAAAAACCATCAAATTTCACTTTTCAGGAAGCGCGACGAGCTCAACGTACAGAACCACCGGCAACGACTCGGTTCCGATCCAGATCGATTGCTCATGTCTGCAGCCCGACCAGAACCTCAGAAACCTCCACACTCAGAACCGACCCGCTTCAAAAACTTTACACTCTTGGGTTTAGTCGCCATGGCAACAACCTCTAAGATTTTCCAGCTTTTTAAACCGGCTTTAAGAAGATCCAGGAATATCGATGCGTCTTTGATTCAAAGTGTTGAATTAGTTCAGTTTATGAACAGAGGGCAGATTTAAACAAGGATTACTTTCATTTTAACATCACAGTATTAGTTATAATCTGTAAAAGATTTATTTTTGGACCTTATGTGTTATTTTGAAACTGAACATTTTATCATTTTGTTCTCTACTTTGTTTCAGAAAAATGAACAAATCGAGTTTATTTCTAAGTTATTCCTGGAAAATCTGCCAGACAAAAATCCCATTTCAGCGACTTCCTGGATCAAACAAACACTAAGACATTTAGATTTGGTCTAATTTTAATCCAACAATCGTTGTAAAAGTTCTGATTTTGTAAATCCTGAAAAAGCTTCAGGAATAAAATCTGGATCCGTTTCACCAACCATGAGCCGTTTGAACTGAACTGATTAGTTTTCATGTTTTTTTCTGAGTAAATACAGACGATCAATCAATCGATCGATCGATCAGCTGTTCTACTGGATTCTCTAAGAAGAAGCTGTTAAAACCTGCAGGTGGTTCTGATCCAACAGGACCGTTTAGTTTTTCTACACAGCGTGAAGCTTGAGCATCGACATCAACAAGGAGCGTAAAGCGGTTTGCGTTGTTCTGGTTTTGTTCTGTTGGACCGTTTTGGGTTCAGGGACGTGAATCAGAGAAACGGCGTGCAGCCGGTTCGGCCCGCCGCCTGTCCGAGTCTCTGATTGGTTCCCCGCCGCCCGGCGGCGTGCCGATTGGAGGAGAAGCGGAGGTTTGCCTTTGATGATGTTTGAGTGGTTCAGTAGACGCACAGGTCCGGGAACTTCATCTCGTAGACGGGAACGGACGGGTGCTGGGTGTGACCCGCCGAGATGGAAACCACGCCGGACGGGCTGGGCGGCGGCCTGCCGGGGAAAGACATCATGGAGAAACACATCCATACTGGTTTAACTGGTTTATTACCAGGTATCATAGTTTCTGACTTTTTTTTTTTTTTTTATGACTTTTGTCATAAAAATATTTGGTCTGATTGGTTTTTAGAGAGCGATTGTTTGTCTTTATTAGTCGTTTTTATTTAAACACTGTTTAGTTTTAACGTTTTCATACTTTGGTGCCAGATTAAGAAAACATTGTGATTATGTTTGATGGGTAATAAAGAACCAACAGAAGAATCATTTCCAAAAACGTTAATTATTGAACCACAAACTGACTTTGGAGTTTAATCAAAACTTTTGACAGGTTTAAGTTTTTCTGTAATAATAAAATAATAAATCAGTTCAAAAGGCTAATAAATGGATTCATAAACATGAAGAACATTATATCAGTTTTATAAGTGCACAATATAGTGCCAGTTAGTGTTTCTGTTAGTTTACATTAACTAAAATATCAAATATCCACTAATATTCTGTGCTAAATAATAAAAATCCTCTTTGGAAACCCTGAAAATGCAGCTCAATGCTGCAGATCCTGTTTCCAGACGAAGACTTACCGGATGGTGAGCTCAAAGATCTGAGCCAGGCGGCTGTGCAGCAGGTTGGCCTGCAGGAAGGAAGGAGAGAGTCAGGAGACGCTGCTCAGATCCACTGCAGTCACTGACTGAACGTCTGCGTTTCAAACGGCTTTTGGACCCGGTTCCCCGTCACCAAACAACACGACATGTTTCAGCTCGGGTTCTGCACCGTCCTGGTTTCCCACCTTGGACTCGCAGTGAGCAGCGATCTCCTCAAACGGAGCTTTCTGGAACTTCTCCATCACCTGACGCCTCTTCTCCCTCTGCTGCTCCTCCAAGCCGGTCGTATCTGCAAGACCAAAACCAGACCAACATACGACACGTCGGGTTCTGACTAAATGTTCTGCACATTTTGCTGAAACAGAAACAGCAGAAGCACCGACTGAGAAAGGATTCAACCGTAACATTTATGGGGAAAAGTATCCATCAGGTTCTGCTGACCGGATTCTCTGTTAGCTCCTGGGCTAACCTGAAAGTCTAACATTCATCGAAGGTAAGAAAAACACTGAACCGGCGGCTGGTTTGGAAATAAATGCTCACAAAACCTCAGGAACAGTGAAAGTAGAGACATTTGGCCCAAAATGGAAACTGGCACATCAGTCTAAACAGCTTTGATATGAGCTTATTACAACTTTAAACATATAAAATGAACAGAATTAGTTTTCTGTGATAAGGGAGGAGCTGGATGATCTCACCGATGGCTTTCTTCAGGGTCTCAAACGTGATCTCCTCAGCCAGCTCCGACTGCTCCTGGGAGAAACAGACACTGATTCAGTGGGAACTTTTCACACGAATCAGCTTAAAGTCATTTTAATCTTTTCATAAGTGACTTTGTGTCATGAACTAAGTCAGACCTTGTCTGGCAGGCTGCTGGACATGATGTCCACCTGGAGAGAGATGGTGTCCACAAAACTCTTCCTGCGGGTCAGTCGGTCTTCATCTGCAACAACAACAGTTACTTCATTAAACCGCCGTATCAGGGGAATATTATAAAACATCTTCTGCCATAATGACTGAACACTGAGAGCATTTCTAAAACAGTCCACATGTGGAGGTGATGAATCGTTTGGATGAACTGAACCGACATTTTAACTTGGAAAAAGTCAATCTGAACAAAATGGACGCCGTTGCAAAACAAACGTTTCTCTGAACGTTTTTTCTGCATGTTGAGTCGTGATCATTCGCTGCAGCAGCAAGTTGTTTCTCAGTGTCTGAGCCAAATGAATGACAGATTGTATAAACCAGTTTGGTGATGAGCGTCGGCTTTGCAGAGCTAAATGACAGGAGTCGGTCAGAAAGAGTCTGATCATCTGTGTTCAGTTTGACTGAAGCAGTGAAACCCTGGAGACTAAAAACAGACTTTTAGCTGCTTCCATTTACAGCTGCTCTGTTGATTTAAACTCCTCAGAGTAAAAATGCTGGTCAGAACTGGAGCAGAAATGACAGTTTTAGATTCCTCGTCACCAACACACCGTCGAGCTTTTAAACCTCTGAGTGCTGGTTTGTTAGGTCTCCAAGCTATTGCTTCCTTTGAAGGCAAGTTTTACATAAACTAGAAAAGTATAAAACTAAAAATCAGTTGAACTCAATTATCTAAAATTGTCTGATTGGTTAAAACAATTTTTGAAGATAAAATTATTTATAATCAGTTGAAATGATCAAATATTTGTAGAAAGAAACAGATTAATCTTTCCCGGTTTTATAGAAGTTATTTTAGAAACAAGCCGCTGATGGACTCAAACTCCTCGGCTTCAGCCGGAGCGCTCCGGCTCTCCATAGGGGAACAGATGGGATTCATCCGGGCCGAACCGAGTCCGGTGGGGTTCTGACAGCCGCCCCGGAGCGCCGCTGTTTGTTCTGCAGGAGGAGATTAAAGTGCAGCAGAGTTTGACTGAGCAGGTCAGCCGAGGTGTGAAAACGCGGCGCTTTTTAATTAACTTTCTCCATGAGTCACGGCGACCTTTGCTGCGACCGGAGCAGGAATGACTCAGCAGTCGGCACTAATGAGGAACGTCGTCCCAAAAGACGGGAGATTAAAGACGCACAGAAAGCCGGGCTCCTGCCTCACTCACATTTACCCTTTATGTTTCATAAACTCTTAAAAATGTAGAGGAAAGCAGAGAAAAGCCTCAGGATGAAACTCCAACAGGAAGAACATCGTTTAGAAAATAGTTTGAAAATCTGTGACTGCAGGTCTCTTCTGATCATCCAAAAAAAATCCCACTGCAGGCTTGAAAATGGTTTTGTGTCATTTTCTTAGTATTGAGTTTAAAAATATCGATACAACCAAAGCAGCTGGAGATAAAAATCACAGGGAGGTTTTTTCCCACCTGAAGTTTTGCTGCCAGCAAAACACTAAAAACAGGAACATTTATTTTACACCAGGAAGCAAAACTAATAAACTCACCTGAAACTTCAGCTAATGGAGGAGATCAGTTTTTGTTTTGTGTTTTTGCTAAATTTGGCAGATTTAGTTTCCCCTGATTGGTGAAACAAGTCAAACCAGATTTGATCCAAACAGCTTTAAATGTTTCTGTTTTTTTATTTTCCTGCAGATCTTTCAGGTTTAAGCCGTGAAAATGTCACAGTAGATTTTGATTGTGTGATATTTTAAACTAATGTAAACAAGTAAAGAGCGTCTGGGTTCTCATCCACTTTCTCCTGTTAATTTATCTCTTCTTCTCCTCAGGCCTCCAGACTCAGATGTCAGAGAAACCAGAAGGATTTTCTACTCAGACCTGAAGTCATTGTGGTAAAACTTAAAGCAGTTTTATGGAGATGGAACGACTTTATTATCCTGATATAATAAAGTATATTAACGTTTTCCATAGATGGTGTTGCTAAACCAAACAGAAA
Organism: Poeciliopsis retropinna; assembly: GCA_010277075.1. Taxonomy (NCBI): domain Eukaryota; kingdom Metazoa; phylum Chordata; class Actinopteri; order Cyprinodontiformes; family Poeciliidae; genus Poeciliopsis; species Poeciliopsis retropinna. Next base: position 1,260,468 of record VMRM01000021.1, read on the forward strand.
CCGCTGATTTATTTAACTCTAAAACAAAATCAGATTAGTGCCAAACTACCAACTACCAAACTACTTACATGAACTACATCCTGAGATACTCACCACAAAGAGTCCAGACGCAAAGCAGGTAAAATAATTAAACAAGTTGTTAAAGTGTTTTACGAAACAACAATCAGATTCTGTTTATCACCATGTTTTGGTTTAGATTTTAATAGTTTGTCCTGATTGTTTATCAAAAGATTATTATTTTTGTCTGATTATGTTTTTTATACAAATATTTATTTACTCGTATTCTGGTCATTTCTTGCATAAATGCATCAAAGTGATGCATCTCTTGGTTGAGGTGAAGCCAAACTACATCCAGAGAAACTTTCATGATTTTTACGTTTTAGCTGAATAAACGATGTGGGCGGGGCCTGATCAGCAGACCAATCAGAACACTCGAATCCTCGGCAAGAAGGAAGGAAGGAAGTCTCTACAGGGACTTAACCAGGAAGTCTCAAGGTTTTGTAGCTAAACTGAGCTCATGTTTTACATAAGGAAACTGAATCTACTGTATCTTTTACCTCTGGACGTCTGCTTGCACCTGTGGATGATTTTTCCTACCGTGTAAAGAACTGAACAGGAGGCAGCGAGAACAGAGCGAAAGGTTTAGTTAGAGCAGAGAAACAGCTTCAAATCATCCCAACACTTCATTTGTTACTCCTCATACTTTAATATAACACATTGATGTCTTATGGATCATTTTAGACACTTTTCTACAGTTTATGTTTATATTTGAGGCATTTTATTGGTTTTTAAGTCATTATGTCAGTTCCACATTCTTTATAAACCTCTTCATAAATATTGCCAGCAATATTTTTAAAAAGCTGAAGTCATAAGACAGACGTTAATTTGTCTGATCAAGTCATGTTACAAGTTGGTTCTTATGATCCAGTGAAAAGACGAGGAAGGTTCTAGAAAGCACCTTGCAGGTTCAACGATACGTTTACACCGGATGGGATTTTGTCCATATAGCTGCTTCTCTGGTCAGTAATTTCACACTGGTTCTTCTGTCATTTTAAAAAGTAAAATTTGCCATCTTGAATTGCTTTAAATATTTTTTACTGATCGATCCCAACAGGAATGTTTTCTGTGAACGTAGAAGCCGGTGGCGGCGTACCTGTGACCTGGGGGATGTAAGGGATGGACAACCTCTCCACGTTGTATCCTGGACCCGCCAGGCACTCGGCCATGTCCGCCGTTTGGAAATACAGCTGCCTGTCGTCTTTGTCCAAAGACTCAGGAAGACTGGAGAACGACAGGAAAACATTCAAACTAAACCTGGTCTCATCTGCAGATTTTAACTTCCAGGTTCATTTTCCCACTAAGAAAAAGTTAATTATACTCCTCTGTCAGAATTAAAGGTCAACTGATAACCATTTAGCGCCCTCTGGTGGAAAGGTGGAGGACTGCTGCTGTTTTTAAATAAATCTAACCAAACTGACTGTAATGTTTATTAGGTTTGAGTCATGATGTAAAGTAATTCTTTACATGGCGGTTCCATCGTGTGTTCAGACTCCTCAGCTTAGTAAACAACGGATCCTTCTGGTGCAGATCTGCTGCAGAGTGAATACTTACGGACACTTGTCTCTGAAGATGTGCTCAGGCAGGAGGTACGGAGCGTCCATGTTTCTCAACTCGATGACCTGAAGAGGCACAAAATCACCAGAATTATGATTCCAAGATGCCTGAGAGTGAAGCTAAAGCAGGAAGGAGGAGGCAAAAACAAACATGTTCCATGTCACCAGCAGCGGCTTCAGTTGACGACGCACCTTGCTGACGTGTTGACAGAACGGCGGGTTGGCGATCATCTGACTCAGGAAGTTGAGGTACGCCGCCACCAGCGCCATGATGCCGCAGCGGATGAACATGGCCATGTTCTCCTCGTTGTTCAGAGCCATTTCCTGCAGGAAGCAGGAAGACGCTCACAGATCAGGCCGACTGCGCCGCGCTGTCAGAATAAAGGTTGTTGTCCAGGCAACAACTCGGGCGTAAAGAGGCCGACACGAAGCTCTGCAGGGTGACGCAGCATTACATAATGCATGATGTGGCCGATCCGATCAAACTCCAGACATTAAAACCTTCATCACAGGCTGACGGGTCAATATCTGGTCAACATTTAAATGTTGAGTTGATGTCAGTGTAGCAATGTGCTACACAACATTCACCTGTATGTGCAGTAAAACCAGCAAGGATGAAACTTTCTGCTGCTTTCCAACATCCTGAGGAGTTTTTCCCCAGAAACAAAGAAAGTTTCCTCTACCTGGACTCAGAGGCAACATTTCCAGAACCAACGTCCTGGACTCTCCTGGTACCAACTGCTGAACCTGCAGAGGCTGCTTCCATGAAGCAGACAAGTGGTGAATGCCTGGTTCATATGGCAGGTTTTTACCCCCATGCTGGTGAAAACGGTCAGTATAACAGGTTCGGTCTGGAGCAACTCTCCACTTAAACGATTTCATTCACCAATATCTCCCAAAACCTCGCAGGAGCAAACGTGAGTTCAGAGTAAACAAACATGGCCGACTGGGGAATGGCGATAGTTTGTAGATCATATCTAATGGACTTTCTGGTCCAACATCCCAGCGGTTCTGGTACCCGGCTTTCTGATCGGCTGCGTCTCATTCAACAGGCCGAGAACGCCTCGCGCTGTGATATCGGGCCAAGACGACCCAACACGTTGGAGCGACCCAGATCTCTGAACACACGGCCGGGAACAAAGAACCATCCTGATAATCGGGACAGTTCTGAAGATTATTGGAGGACAGAAATCAGGACCTGCTGTGTGAACGAGTCGTTATCCAAACCCGACTGATCTCTGCAAGAACTGAACCCAGTCAACCAGAACCAGCCGGCTGCTGCACACGGACCTTCACACTATTCTCCCAAACCCGACTCTGAACTTTGCTAGAACCGACAGTCAACTTTCTCTAAACTTTCTGGTCATGACCTGAACCCTGCATGGTTCCGGCATCGATCACTAGAAAAGATTATTCTGTTTAACTGGCATCATAACGAAGTTACAAGTCAAAAACCTGCAGCAGCATTAGAACCTTTAAAATGTCTGTAAGCTCCAGCAAAACATCCAATAAGTCCTAGAAAGACCCTCAGTGGATCAGAGTACATCCTGGGTCACAATGTCCAGAGAGTCATCAGCGTCACCTGCAGCGCGATGGCGAGGCGGATCAGGTCGATGACCACTTCCTCGTTGGCCAGCTCGATGGTCAGGACGGCCAGGGTGGTGAAGAGCAGCTCGAAGTTCTTGTGGACGTTGTCCTCCTCTTTGCAGCCCAGGTAGACGTGGCGGTAGAGCTGCTGGCCATGCTGGAAGGGAACGGAGACCAGAACATGAAAGGCTGAAACATCAGAGTTCACCGGGTCCGTTAACGCCGGGTCCGTTAACGCCGGGTCCGTTAACGCCGGGTCCGTTAACGCCGAGTCCGTTAACGCCGGGTCCGTTAACGCCGGGTCCGTTAACGCCGGTCCGTTAACGCCGGGTCCGTTAACGCCGGGTCCGTTAACGCCGGGTCCGTTAACGCCGGGTCCGTTAACGCCGAGTCCGTTAACGCCGGGTCCGTTAACGCCGAGTCCGTTAACGCCGAGTCCGTTAACGCCGAGTCCGTTAACGCCGGGTCCGTTAACGCCGGGTCAGCAACGGCTGGAGAATCAGGAAATCTGTTATTTCCTCCTGGATGTTCAGACATGTTGCTGCTGTCATGCAGGTTGAGAAACCAGTCGGCTCTGAGGAAACATGCAAGTCTCATATTTGCTGTTGTGCATCAGGCCTTTGTGGACCACGAGTCTGTTGACTCAATCAATCAATCAATCAATCTGAAATCATTTCTATTAATAAGAAAACTTAACTTTGGATTCATGGCAGCAACATTAGTCAAGAACAGGCTTCAAATATGGAACCTGATAAATGCAGAGTGGAGGCGACCCGGACCCAACGTGTCCTGAACACGACCCGGTATCGACCCAAAGGCAGACGGACAGAACCGTCCTGAAGGCTGTTGGTCTCTGAAAGGTTTTCCTTGGCTGCTTTGTGGAAACATTTTGTTCGGTCCATATTTAACGGAACCGACCAGAACCTGAAAACGATTCAGTGGCTGATCTGGTGAGAAACCCAAAGAATCTCTGGTCCAGGTCACTTTAACGGATCTTTACTCTCAGCATCTTCCATTCTCCTCCTCTGGAAGCAGAAAGAACTCAACACACATCAGGGATCAGACTAATTCCTGGAAGAAACAATGGACCCACTGCTGTTTGTGGGACTGGAGCAAACAAACGGGTCTGTTTGCGTCGCGGTTAATGAAGCGTCGCGTCTCCTGGTGTCTCATTAATAGCATCTTAATGGCTGCTGGACAGAAACGACTCTGACAGTGAAGGATAGAAAACATTAACGTCTGCCGGTGACTCAGTCAGCAGGGGGCGGCAGCCAAAGGAAACACGACGGTTTGATCAACAAACGAGTCCAGGATCTTCTTACGATGTGAGAATTTACTGCAATTAACAGAATATCTTTCTTTCAGCTTCTTTAAACAGATTATTTCAACACGTCGGCTTTACCAGACTCTGATTTCTGCTAAAAGATTCAGAGAGAAAAATGTGAATCCAGTTATTTCTGGATGGAAGGCTTCAGGTCGAGGAGGAAATAAATAGCCGGAGCGTTAAGGCGCTGTGGGAGGAGGTCAGTGGAAACCAAAGACGCCTCTAATGACTCACATTTGGGTTCCATTAAAAGCAGAACCGGTTCTGGTTCCGGTTCTGCAGGCTGCAGCCGGTGTGAGATTCGCAGGTCGACCTGTTCAAGCTGCGGCGTCTTGAGGGAAACGTCCCGATCTGAGGCTGAACGGCCACTTTCTGTCGGGCTCAGCGAGCGGAAACCAGCCGCACATCTCAGATCGCAGAGGAGTTTTCCTCCCAGGCTGGAATCCAGTTCAGAGGATTCGGCGTCTCCTCTCTCAAAATAAGGTCAGGTTCTCTCTAAAACTGCATCAAGTGTTTTTGTCCTGAGGATCCAAGAAGCTGCAGATTAACTTAGAAAACCAGAATAATAAATAATCGCCATCATCTTCCCACCTGGAAGCTCAGAGGGCAACGCAGGGAGAGATCACACTTCCTAGAAACAAAGACACATTTCCAACTTCTTCACATTTAATTCACTTTATTGAATTAATGAAGAACTTCCAGGATTATGTTTAGTATAGATACTCCTGATAAACATTTTGCATTTAAGCTCTCAGTGTTACTGATGAGGAACAGAACCAGAACCCGGCTAAAACAACCTCCTCACTGGCCGTTGGCTACAAATTATCTGTGAAAAAAAGTTTGAAGTGAAACAGAAATGACCCACTTTTTACCTTTTTCATGAATGCAACGTCTTGTTTGGATATTTTCTCCCTTTTGATCTTCAGAGCTGCAACGTTGGGGATGATCCTGCAGGAGGAAAACAAACCTGAGAGACGCTCAGAGAGCAGCAGGTCGATCGTCCGACCGCGCCGTTACCTGATGCCGCGCAGCTTGGCGCGGTTGTCATGGCGATCAATGATGTTGTGGAGGATCTCGAGGACCAGCTGCCTCAACTCGCTGTCCTCCATCAGCGAGATGGAGAAGAGCGGGTCCAGGAAGGGAGGAGGCAGTGCCGTCGACATGGACTTGGACTTGAACCCAGAGGTCACCTGAGGAGGGGAAAGACCAGAGGCGAGTCCTTACAGCAGGGGGCGCCACCGAGCAACACCAGGATCAATTTAAACACCAAACATTTGACTAAACATGATCAGGCTTTCAGCTGGGCTGCATCCGGCTGCATCGGCTGCATCCGGCTGCAGGGTGAAGCCGGTGGCGAGCCGAGACCCTCAGAGTTTCTGCAGGCACAGCGATGCATTACGTGTTGCAGCAGCTTCTGGAGGCCTGCATGTTTGCTTTTCTCTTTTTTTGTGCATGTTTGCTTCTCAGCATTGATGAGGATGTGGAAGCTTTCCCTGGTTTGTGTTTGCTTTTCAGTGTGCATGCTGCAGCCTCACAGACATGCGTCTGTAGCTGCGTTTCCATAGAAACGCTCAAACTGACAATCAATTCACTCAATAGAAACACGTCAATTTAGAACAAACATGTTTGAGAAGTTTTTGCGTTAGGATCAGGTGGATGTTTTTTCAGCAGTATTTTTTCTCGTGAGTCACATGATCAGCAGCCGGATGTTGCTACTGGTGGAAACGAAGAAGAAGACGACAGGAAGTGGTCGCAGGACGATGGTTTGTTTTTGTTTCTTTCGGCTCTGCAGAGCTCAGTCAGATTCTCACCATGATGAGGGAGCTGAGCAGCATCGTCTGGATCCTCTTGGTTCCCTGAGACCTGAAACCAAACAGAACCAGACAGTAACTCAGAACATCTGGTCCTTCAATGCTGATAATTCACTGGATTAGACTAAATTAAGGTGGAATAGTAAAGGTGGACTGGGAGGATGTAAAGCTGATTCTGCATGGACTCGCTGACATGCTGCAGATTTCAACCTCAGCGCTGGAGGAAGGAAGCCTGTCTGGATCAGGAGGAAGAGGAGGAAGAGGAGAAGGAACGGCGTTCATTTGATTTGGGATTATCTTTCTCTGCTCCCCTGAGCTCCGATGGATTTACTTGATTTTCCTTTTTCCATCTCGGCGACCGGCAGCTGAATGCACCGCGAGGCGTTCAGGAGAGATTTTACTTTCTGAACGACGTGGAAAAGATCAGCTGCAGGCACAGTGATGCATTACATCCAGAGACACGATGAAGATCCTCAAAGAGCAACAGACCGACTGCGGCTAACGGCTGTGCTAATAATCAATTAGTATCAAGATTAATCGATTATTATATCAATCACTCTGCAGATCTTTCCTTTAAGCACTGAACACTTTCCCTAAATATTAGGACAGTAAAAAATAACTGAATTTCTCTAAATAAGAAAAAGATGCTTAACATGATTTTTCTTTTTCTTTTTTTGAATCAGGTGAAACTGAAACTTTAGGAGAAATTTAAGTTTGAAGTTTTTTCTAAGTTGTTTTTTTTGTCTTAAATGCAAAACATTTTTATTTTAGTAGTTTTGGTTTAATTACAGCTCTGAGTCTGTTGTTCAGCAAAAGGCCTTTTCTGGAGTCTGGCTTTATGCTCCAGTTAACGATTAATTGATTTCTAAATTAGTTGATGATTACGCCATTAATCTTTTGCAGATCCAGTCGGTTTGCAGCAGTAACAGGTTTTGTCTCAGTCCAGATGTCGGCGGACGTCCATCTAAAATTATTTTCTTCCCTGTTTCTGTTAAAGTTTCTGCTGAGGATCCCTGGCGCCTCCTGCAGCTGCAGCGCGGCACGGAAACCCGGGGCACCGCTGCGTCACGGCTGACTCACCCGATCTTCACCGTGTCCAAGGTGTGGCACGGCGTCCCGTACACCGGCACCTTCCCCATGATGAACATCATGACTTCGGCTCGCTGGTAATCTGGCAGATTTCCACCAAAGAACCCTGCAGGGGGCAGCAGAGAGACGGGTCAGAGCCGGAGGAGCCGCCGGACAACCGGCGAGGAGCGCGCCGCCGCACCGATGGTCTGGATGATGGCGTTCTGCACGATGCGCTCGTCGCTCTCCCGGCCGCGCACCGACGACAGGCTGCTGCCGGAGTTCCTCCTGGAGCCGTCGCCCAGCTCGAAGTCCACGCTCATCCGCAGGTGTTTGAGCAGCGTGTTGAAGACCTCCAGGACCGTCGGACCTGCCGTCACACCAGCAGGTTACAAACCCAACAGGTGATGAACGAACCGACAGCTTCGCCGACAAACAACGACAAACTCCCAAAACCAGCCCAGATCACAACTGGACTGGACTTCTGTTTAACAATAATCTGAGATAAGACACTTGATTAACCAATGATCAATCAATGATCAATCAATGATCAATCAATGATGACGCCATGCTCGACAGAGTCCAGTTTCATTCAAAATAAATTAATTAATAACTCGACATTTCTATAAAAACTTTGTGCTTTTGACATAAAATGGCAAAATAAAAATAATAATTTCCTCTTTCTAAAAACCAGCCAAATGTTGTGAAAATCAGGCAAAATTTTAACAATCTGACAAACAATTTAAAGAAACAATAACAGCAACATCAATATCAGGAATCAGGAATCGGCTCATATCCTGAGTTTTCAACTGGCTGGTTGGGAATAATGAGCATTTTGAGAAGAAATGTTTCTTATTTCTTAAAAAGCTTTTTTCAGATCATCATTCTGGCACTTTTTATAGGACAGATAGAAACCAGAGGACCGCATTGATTATTGACAAAACAAGTTGAGGAAGGAAACAAATAGAAATAAAAACAAGCAGAACCATTTGGTTGGTCCCATTACGTCATATTTATGTATTTACAGAATAATATTCAGTGAAAGAGATTCAGTCACATAAAATCCAACTTTCAGCGACACATTTAAGCTCTGAATGATGTTTCTGATCCAAAGTCCAAATTATTCCACATTATGGAGGATTTTTATTTTAAATTTTGTAAAAATAAAGTATCCGTCCTCCATCTGGATGGTTTTATGGGATTTTCCAACACTGTGATAACCAACTTTTTAAAATTACAGCAGAAAATGAATAATAAATGAATGTGATTCTGTTAAAATAATCCAGCTTCATCCCAGAATAATTAGAAAATGTTTGGTTCTGATGAGCAGCAGCAGTTTTTTGGTTCTGGGATTTAAAACTGATTCAGTTTTTTCTGAAACTAAAATTAGCTCCAGGATGAGCAGACACCTGCAGAAAAGTGCAGCTCACAGTGACGGCAGGCCTAATTTATTCTGCCACAGAAAGCAACACCTCAGATTATCAGTCAGTGCTGACTGGTCCACGCGGCTGCCTGGGGCCCCCCGGGGCCCCAAACCTCAAAAACATTATTTACAGAGTCTGCAGGATTTAAAATGGACAGACGGATTCTTCCAAAGCAAATCTGACAAATAAAACTTTTACCTGAGGGGAAAAGATGTGACATTAACCTGGTTTTGTGAAATAAGAGCTTAATCTACTTGAACACATCAGCTTTCTGCTCTATGCACCACTATGAGCTACACCATCACAACACGGCTGACCTGCAGCTTCCCGACACTCCGGCTCCGTTTCACAACGAGGGGCAACCAGAAGAACCAAACAGCAACAAAGTTCACTTTGAGATCATCAGATGTGCACAACTTATGGTCCTGCTTTGTTATTTTTGGGATTTTCTGACAGTATTTTAATCTGAAATGTCAAAGACAAAAAAGAGACGGCGTGTTTGATTCGACCGTCGGGTCTTCTGGTCGCTCTCCGTTTTCCTAAAACTACTCTGGGATTACAGGAGCATTTTTACATGAACCCGGCATCAACATGCATCCAAAAACACATTTAGGCGTCATTCATATCAAATATTTAAAAATATTCACTGTTGCTTCAATTTATGTCTGAAGTAAAAGAACCAAACAAAACTGAAGACGAGAAACTTGAGAAATGGGAACAAAACAGTCACTGACTTTGATTTATTCAGTCAGTTTAGGAAAAATTATCAGAAAGAAAGAGCAAACATGAAGCTAATCTCTAATTAGCGGGGTTGGAAATAATCTAAAGAACTAAAACTTTGACATGTTGCACAGGTAATGTTACTGTTACTGACTCATATCTAAATGTTTAGCAGAAAATTAATTACTGAGGAATATTAATCAGTCACTGATGCCTGCATCTAGACGCTAGCTTGACTGTTAGCTGAACTATTAGCAGTTAGCTCATTACTTAGCTGAGCTAGCTTCATCTGTAAGGTTAGCGTTTAGCTCCATTCTTAAACCAGCTGCTAGTTTGATTTTCTGCTAGGTTGCTAAAAGCTTCACTGTTACTTTGCAGTTTAGCTTGGATGCTAGCCCAACAAACAGCTAAATTCCCAGTTTGCCTGTTATGTCACATATTAGCTTGTCTAATCGTTAGCTTGCTAGTTAGCTGAACATCTGTTTTTCCAAGCTGAGACAGTTCTGACTGGACCTGATAAAATGGAAAAGCATCTTTATATCTTCAGTTTTGTCTCAAACAGGCTGAAGCTCATTTTCCCAGGATGCTTGTTGATGTCTGTGAGTCGAGGGGAAAAGCTGCAGACATCTTTAACCACACTGCAGTGTGTTTTACTGTACCGAGCCACAGATTGTGAGGAGTCGGGCTTTCGCTTTCAAAGTTGAACACGTCGCTTCCTTTGCACTCTTGGATCAATCCTGTCCACAAGGAATTTCGCTTTTATTTTCCCAAAACATGGAAGAAGAAACAAGTTACAGGTTTTTCTGCATTAATGAACGTTTTTAATTATTTCCTCTGGTTGGAGATTTTCACCTTCATTTAACAACAGAAACATTTTTTCATGGTGAATTAAGATGCTAATTTGTTTCTGCTGCTGTTCTCAAGGTGGTAACCTTCATGCTTCAGAAACAATTTAATTACAACATAATTTAACAGAAAAAGAGGAGCAGTTCGATTCTGAGAGGAACAACAATTTAATTTTAGATTTTTTCCTTTTGTACAAAAGGAGCATAAAACCAAATGTTTTGCCTTCAGCTTTATTATCTAGAATAGTCTTTTTGAAGAAAGTAAATGCTTAATTTTTGCAAGTTTGAATCAAATTGAGTTTCATTCTTGATCAACCAACCATTTATTTAGGAGACCTAACTAAGAAAACCCGACTAATTTTCCATTTTCTTCTCCAGTGAAGAGGCTAAACGGACCTTTTCTCTGCAGAACCGGCGCTTCTATTAACACAGGATGTGAACCGTGACGCCGCGGCTCGTCTGAAACCAAACGCTGCTCAGACTCACCCACAGATCCTTTAGCAGCGATGGCCACCGTCTCCAGCAGAACCTGGACGATGCCGGCTCTGACCCGCGGAGTGCTCCTGTTGTTCCCGTCCAGGTGGGTCAGAACCTGCTGGATCACGTGGTGCGAGTGCTGAGCCTGGATCGGTCCGAGAAAAACAAAAAATATCAAAATAATGAAGAACTGAAATAAAGTGAAGAGTTTTCTGCAGAACCGGGTCGTAACGAGTTACAGTTACTGGAGTAAACTTTCACCATGCTGTAGTTTTTACTTCAGTAAAAGTTCTGCATTTTCTACCCACTGACAGAAAACCAGATACCTGCAGTTTTGCTTAAAGTTTTTTATTGAAATAAACTGATTTGTAATTTTTTTCTTTTGCCTGATTTTGTTATTTATGTGAATTATTTTTGTTTTGGTCGTTAAAATATAAAATCTTTCACTTAAATTGGTATTTTTGGTCCATGCGATTATGTAATTTTTAAATCTTAAATGATCGATGATTTGAGTTTCTTTTGCTGCATCCTGCAAACATTTCCAGATATTAAAATGAAGTCATTTTTATTCAAGCCCAATCTCATCTGATGAAGTCCAATAACCCGGATTTTGTCCCAGAATGAGGAAACAAACATGAAGGTGAAGGAAATTTTATTTCCAAACAAGCAGATTCATCCTCAGAGTCTAAACAGCTAAAAAAGGAGAAAAGCAAATCACATGGAGGCGAAATTAAAGCTCAACCTTTCCAACAACTTCAAAACTAATTCTGCTCAGCAGCTCCCCCTGGGTGTCAGGCAGACCAACTTCAACCTTTTGTTTTTACCCGCTAGCGGCGGGCGGCTAACTAACGCTACGCTCACACAGCGGGACTGAAAGCTTCGTTTGTTTCTTCTGCATGAAAAGATTTTTAAAAAGAATATCACAAAAAACGTTAAATATTGCAGTAAACGTTACCTGGATGGAGAACATGATGATTCTGAAGCAGGACACGGCGAACTCGTTCGGGTCCCACAGGTGATGATTGTCCAGGTGGCTGAGAACCAAAAGCAGAAACAAAATCAAAATACGATTTGAATCAAATTCCTATGGAAAACCTTCCTGCACAAAAATGAAACTGTAAAAGAAAATCATATATAGGTGCTTCATATTTTAGTAGCTTTAAAATGGCTGAAGCGCCCCCTTGTGGACACTTTGATTTCTCAAGAATCAAGTTTAATTTTCTGTTTATATATTCTTATTTTTGCTCAAACAAACAGCTAAACCCAACGATTATAACGTAGAGTCCGCTCTAACAGAACCAATAAACCCAATAATCTGCATAATAATGCTGATTTATTTCTTTAAAAAAAGCAAGAGCTGAATAATCCAACTCACTTCGAGGTTTAAAGTAAAAAAAATAAGATTTTAGTCAAATTATTCACGTCTTATTGGTTAAAATCAAAAGTGCAGAAGAAAGTCAACAATTCTTCTTCTGGCAGCATCATGCTGTGGGGGTTGAAGGTGAAATGAATGTAAAACAACCCAACAAATCCACAGAAATGGACTGACGACAAGGTGAGGCCTAGTCAAAGTCCAAATAGACACAACTGGACAGTCAGCAGCAGAAATTATTAGACATTTTAATTTTTTATCGCCAGTTTTCACTTTGATATTAGAGGTTTTTTGTGGGAAAAAAAGCTAAATTATGTTGGTCATGACTGATTTGCAAAAGCAAAAAGTGAAACAATCTTTCAAACTTAAAATCTGACGTCTTTTTGAAAAGTTTGTTTTGTCTCATTTTAAACATTTTAAGATATTTTTACTAGAAATTAGACAAACTTGGCAATATTTTGTGTTTTTGCAGCAACTCAGAGGTTTGAGGGTTGGCTCTGCTGGTGGCTGATTGGTCGATCCACTGCAGGTTCGTGGCCTCTAACTGGACCAGAACCAGAACCAGCTTCTTTTCTAACAATAGGAAAGGAAGATATGAAGGAAACCAGTAGCATTGCTTTTTGAAAAAAATAAAATCACCGAATCGGTTTGAGCCCAAAAACGGTAAAAATGCCGCAAACAGGGAGGGAAGGAATCAGGTGTTGGAGTGAAGAAGGAGAGAAAAGATGAAGCAGCAAGAAGAGAAAAGGGAACAAAAGATGGAGGAGAGAAAGCAGCTTGGAGGAGAACAGTTCATGACGTCAATCCAAACCCCGAACCCCCTCCTCCCCGTTAACCCCAATCCTGCTATTTATAGTCTGAAGACGCTCGCCCCTCCCCCCCCTGTTGCTGCCTGCAGAGTTCTGCAGGAGGACAAACGGGTCTGAGACACGCAGGCGCCTTAATGCACGACGTTAGTATTCGCCACGCCGCGTCGCTCACGAAGGCGTTTAATATTCACGCAGCGTTTCCGCCGCAGCGACACGTCAACGTTTAATCTAAGGGAGAGAGAAGAAGGAGAGAGAGAGAGGAAAGAGAGAGAGATAGGAAGGAGAGAGAGAGAGAGAAGGAAGAGACAGAGAGAGAGGAAGGAGGAAGAAAGGAGGGAGATAGAGATAGAGAGTCTGTACCAGCAGCAGCTCCTTCACCCTCCAGGCTCCTGAAGCTCCCAAAACTGCACCGCACTTAAAAAAAAAAAATCAGTTTTTGTGTGAGATCCGATTCATCCTCAGCTGTACTACAGTACCAGGGTGTGATGCTCCAGCCGGCCTGCAGGGGGCGCAGCGCGCCAACCTGACCTGGAGCCAGATGTGAAACTGAACCTGTGGCCTGAACTCAGAAACACTTACAGTAATAAAGTGTTAGTGTGAGAATGACACACTGCTGCTCTCTGTCACGGTGTGTGTGTGTGTGTGTGTGTGTGTGTGTGTGTGTGTGTGTGTGTGTGTGGGTGTGTGTGTGTGGTGTGTGTGTGTGTGTGTGTGTGTGTGTGTGTGTGTGTGTGTGTGCAGACCTCCTGCATCAAGTATCACACCTCAGATGAAAAGTGACCGAGTGTCAACAGAATGGATGGGAGACGTCAGGAGGTGAAACAAAGGCCTGCAGGAACCGAATTAATGACCAATTTGTTGCTTCATCCGCTGGATTATCAGACAGATTATGAACTAAAGACCCCGACACACACACACACAAATGTACTTTTTTACAATTTATGCTGTAACTGTTCTTTCTTTTTCCATTTAAAACCGTAAAGGTTCATATTTTAGCTTGTAGTTTCTTTAAATCTTCCAACATGCTGTGATTCAGAGGAAATGGTTCAAAACATCATTTCTGTCCCAAACCTGCTCAGAAAATCATCTCATTGTTCTTTGCTTGTTTGCTATTGTATTGATATTTAAGGAAAAACTTAAATATCAATACAATAGAAGGATAAATAAATATTGCTTTAAAAAAGCAATATGCGTTTTCTAATTTGGAGACAGACGGTCGGAAACAAAGGAAGGAGGGAAAGGAAATATGAAGGATGGATGATTAAACGACAAACTTTTTGTTCCTCTGCTGTTTTTGCTCCACGTTTCTGTTCCTTTAAATGATGAACTTCAGTGAATATTTCATTCTTTCCACTCAAACTGAAGAGAAAAATGAGTGGATTTAAAAAAGGATAGAGTTTGTATCAACAGTTTCAAACTGAGCTCAGGAGTTCCTCAGGGCTGTGTGTCCGGTCCCTGTTGTTTAACCTCCTGACCCAATAACATACAGAACCATGACAGCACAGAGAAAACATCCTGACGTTTAATGTTTGTTCCTCTGTTTCCTTGCTTGTCTTTAAGAAATGTAGATCTTTTACCAATAATAAATAAACGGTAAGAAAAGCAGGAGAGACAGAAAGAAGAAAAGCTTTTGAACTTTAAACTGAGGAAATGTGAGGAAGAAATGCGTCGGTGTTTCTGAAGCAGCTGTCAGAGTTTTATAAAACCGATTGTAATAGCAGCAGTAAAAGGTTCTTCAATTAATTTGCAAGCATGAGTTGCATATTTAGGGAAAACGTGTCACTCCAGGCTGAACATGGAAATATTCAATAAAGCCACTGAGGAGCAACGTGGAGCCTGTTTGACTTTTTAACCTAAAGATTTGGGGGTTTTTTCAGTTTTTTGTGGAGTGGAAGCAGCAGCCGGTCAGATCCGTTAAATAACTGATCAACATCAGTCTGACATTTGGAGTTTGATGCTCAGCAGTGTAACGGCGGGTTCACACGATGCTACAGAGGATCAGCTGATCGGGTCCTGATGTTCTCCAGGGAGGAAGGAGACGTTTAATGGTTGAGACCCAACAAAAATACAACAACATGGGAGTCATCTCACAGCTGAGAGGCCAGTAAACTCAGTTTGATGAGGAACCAGAACCAGAACATCTGCTCCACCTCCAGCTGCTGTGGCTCTGAGTCAAACCAACCTGTTCCCCTCCTGGCCTGTGGGGGCGCTGCACCAACAACCACTGAAGACACAAAAACCTCTGAAGACGCTGAGAGCAACTTCCTTCATGAAGTAGAAACAAAACTGGAGGCGTTGGAGGATTTCTCCTTAGTCTTTGTCATTTCTCCTGCTAGCGCTAGGCTAGCACGTTTGTTTTGGTAGCATTTACCCAGAATGCCCTGCGCTGTAGTCCTTCCTGCCTTTGGAGCTACAGTCTGCTTGCTGTTCAGAAATGGGTAATAATCATAATAATTCAGGAATAAAGACAAAGTTGTAATATTACCAGAATAAAGTCATAACATGAATACAGTTGTAATAATTTAAAAATGAAGTCATAATAATGAGAATAAAGCCGTAATGATGAAAGCTGTAAATTACGAAGAGTAAAAATAAGTTGAGGATAAAGTCACACCTGTAAGATTTTATTCTCATAATATTAAGACTCGCTCTCCGTAATGACGGTTTTTTCTTAGCCTCCAATATTTTGTAAATCTACCAGCCATGCTAGTCTACTACAGAATGGCTCAATACCAAAAGAATCAAAGTGGCCTAGTCAAAGTTCAGAGCTCAGCCTCATTGAAATGCTGCTTTAAGAAGGAAAGATCTCCAGGTTGTACTCACACCAACACGGGCCGGACGGCGTTCTTCATGTTTCCGTACGCGGCTCGGCCCAGCAGCTCCCTGAAGCAGTTCTCAGCCAGAACCGCCGGGTTCTCCTCGCCATCCTGACCCGACCCGGACGGCGTGCTGGGATGCCCCGCCCTGCGGAGGGAACCAGAGCAGAGAAACATGGGAAACAGGCAACACGTCTGGAAACGGTAACATGACGTAGCAACAAGCCGCGCCGGGGCAACGATCAATATTTCATAACAACACAGAGAGGCTGAGAAGACAAACCTCCAGGAAGTAAGAAGAGGAGGGACGGAAAGAGAGAAGCTGACATTAAATGAAAGTTTCATCAGAAGGAAACAACCAGGATGAATAATAGAGGAGAAGCTGCTGCTTTGAAATAATGACCAACAGCCAATCAGAAGCCGGCGCCGTCAAGGCCACAGCTCACATCGCCGTAATGGCACCGAGAAGTCTGACGGGAAGGTCAAAGGTCAGCTCACTGGAAGGTGACGTTCAGAGCTGAGGTGTGAAATCTGAGCTGTCAGAGTTCACACTGCTGCTGGATGCATTAGCTTCTGCTAAATACTGTGCTCACTTTAGCGTTAGCTTCTGCTAAATACTGTGCTCACTTTAGCGTTAGCTTCTGCTAAATACTGTGCTCACTTTAGCGTTAGCTTCTGCTAAATACTGTGTTAGTATAGCACTTAAGAGTTAGTTTATGCTAACTATAATATTAGCATAGCAACATAGCATCAGCTGAACTTTGTGGTTAGCGCTCCAGAGTTAGCGCAGCTAGCCGTTTAGCTTCACTCTCTCTGTCAGTGAAGGAAACTGATTTCTGCTGCTTGCATCCAGGATCTCGGTTCTTCCTCTCGATATTTACGCATCGGCTCCATAATTGAGGCATCAAACTTCGATTTTCATGTCATTATTTCAGCTGATTCCTGAGTAAATCTCCCCTTTCCACTCAACCATTGCTCTGTTGGAAGCGAAACCCTCAGAGTTCTTCCATTTCTCTCAGAACCGCCCCATGAAATGCTGCTGCGCCCTTGAAGCAGCCGCAGCCACTTGTTGTGGGGATAAAACACGCGAGAAGTAAATCACGTCCCCGGCAGCGAGGCGGAGTTCAGGCGGCCGCGTCTCAGGAGGGAAACGATGCAATTACTGTCAGCACACGGCGGCGGTTCAGGGGAAATTAAATGCTTATTGCTTGTTAGAAGTGGGGAAATGATAGACAAAAATGAAACCTCCTGCTGTAATTGGAGGTGGATTGTTGTGGTTTAATAAAGTGGGCAGAACAGACGCAATAAAATGAGGTTTTCTGTTGCTGGATAAATAAAAAAAGACTCTGTAGTCAGAATTTGTGTCCAAATTAAAGAAAATATGGTCCATATTGAGGAAAAACAGAAAACGGATTTTAGTTTTAACTTATTTGGTAACTTTTTGTTCTGATCCAATTATTTTGTTTTGATGCTGTAGGAAGGGTTGATTTCCAGCAGCAGTCAGTGTTGCATTGAATCTGAGCAGCCCTCTGACTGAAGACTGCTATATGATAGCATAGCATCACAGCCATGGCTCGATAGAGACGATACTCCACAGTAACATGTCCTGCTTAGCTCTGCTAATCCACCTCATTTGCTTTTGCTACTCCTCTTTAACGCCCCGTCTGGCTGAGGGTCAGAGGATGTTGGAGTTGGGGATACGACCCAGAAACGTCCTTCCTTTCTCCACATCCATGAACAGTCATATCATTTTCAACTCCTCTGGGATTCAGGGTCAAAGTTCAGGTGCTTTGAGCTTTTGAGATGCTAACCAAATGGAAAAATAACAACCTGTTGCCATGGTTACGCCTCATAACTGTCCCAAATTAAAAATGTAAAAAACACTTCCAGCTGCAGAGAAGCAAGAGACAGAGGGAATAATTGTTCACACGAGCAACGACCCAACCAAAATCAGAACCAACGTAACCGAGCCGCTCCAACATTTCACAGCCAATAAAGTTATTTTTTATGTCCAGTAATCTCTGAAAGAGGAGGAAACTCCGGCTCTGAATAACTCCATGACCCCTCCTGTCTCGTTTGTATTCAGCAGCTGTTTGGGTTTCATCAGATACGAACCGTTTAGAGAATCTGAGCAGCTGGAGGTCAGAGGCATTTTATCGCCTCCATATCTGCTCTGAACGGACAAACGCCATCAGGGTGGAGCCGCGAACACCAGCGGAGCCTCGGCCTCCCTCCCTCTGCAGGCCGGACACGTCCGCCTCACCGAGAGGCAACTAAGAGAAACACGGCAGCCTTGAGCGGCGCCGTCCATCAGAGACTCGCCGCCAATCCGGAGGGGAAACGAACAGAAACCAGGAAGACGTTTGTTCAGGGAGGAAAAACTACAGAACGGCTTCAGGATTAATTCTGCAGCAAAATGAACCATGGAGGAAAAAACTGCAGCAAAACTCAGATTAATCTATGAGAATTAGATTATTAGACATGGAAACACTGTTCAGGTCAAAGGTCAAGAGTTATTCAAACCCAAAATACATATTTATATATTTGGATGGACGGATTTAGAGTCCAGAGTTTCTTCAGGAAAACGGTTAGAGACACAGACAGGACCTGGATGTCAGAGAGCTGAACAGAACCAGAACCGGATCAGAACCAGTGAATGGCTCCTCCTGCAGCAGCAGCAGCAGCAGACGACACACACACACACACACACACACGTTCCTCTAACAGTGAGCTGAACTAAATGCTTATGATCGATGGATCAACCTCAGCGGCTGAAGATACTGACTACATGCAAACGCTCGATATTCTCCGCCTGCAGAGCAGAACCTTAGTGCCGATCCGCTCCAGTCGGGGCGCCGGCGCCACAGCCGAGCCTCTTAAGAAAGGAAAGTCAGCAGAAGAAAGAAAACGGCAGCAGGAGCAGATCCAAAAATAGCTTTTGTTCACATGGAAACCATACGGATGAAACGACAGCGAGGAGACGGGAAGGTGAGGCGACGAGATCCGGGAGGAGAAAAGAGGAAAAGAACCAGGAAGATGAACAAACGGCAGCGGGGCGTTGATTCACCGATATGCAGATTTACTAAATCTGCCTTTATTAGCTCAGAATCCACTGAAATAAGAAAAAAGTCATTATTATTTCATGATTTCCATTATTTTTACAGAAAAGCAGAAACTCTGTTTATACTTTAGATGAATTCTGTCTGAGACGAAAGGCTGAAATATTCTGGGAACTTTCCATGAAAGAAATGGAATAAAAGATACATTTTCTACATAAATGCAGAAAAATATCAACAACATGGACAGAAATTAGAAGGATTTGATTTTCGTAATGTTAAAAACTTTTGCTGTTATTTTTGAAAAGTTGCAACTTTTTAAAGTAAAAATAAACAATTAAATGGATCCGAAACCCCCAAACTGAAAGTCCTGA
The DNA here is from genome assembly GCA_010277075.1 of Poeciliopsis retropinna. Lineage (NCBI taxonomy): Eukaryota > Metazoa > Chordata > Actinopteri > Cyprinodontiformes > Poeciliidae > Poeciliopsis > Poeciliopsis retropinna. Next base: position 1,279,764 of record VMRM01000021.1, read on the forward strand.
GGCCAAAATGAGTTTTTCTCTCCAGTTAAAATCACAAATATAAAATTATTCCTGCAATAAATTAAACTTCTAATATTTTAATTTTCCTCAATATTTACAGTTATTTAAACAGTTTCTGTTATGTTGGTCTATAAACTGTTTCTAGATTATTTCCCGCCACAAATCTGAGAATTTTCTTCTAAAATCTTTGCCTCTGCTCCGATTTGAGGTGAAATAGACGACGGCGGCGGCGGCGGCGGCGGCGGCGTACCTGTCCAGGTCCTCGGCGTCCTGCATGTTGAACAGCATGGAGGGAATCAGCTTGTCCATGTGCTGCGGCTCCCAGATGATGGCCTGCAGCTCGTCGTTCACAGTTTTCCTCACGACTCCCTGAAGACCTCTGATCCCAGCGACCCGGATCCTGAAACACACGGAGACGCCGCTCACATCGCCGAAACGCACCAACGGATGAACTCCACTAAACTGAAACCACATTTAAAATGATTTCAAACACTTTCAGTTTGACTGAGAATGAATGTTTTCCATCTAACTGGTATTTACTGGGAATATTGAGAGGAATTTAAATAAACTGGAAGTTAAATTTGACTGAATTAAACTGGAATTTCTTTCCTTAAGTGAAAGGAAGCACTGACCAGTTTAAAAGTTAGTAGCAAAGCTGATAGATTAGCAGAAAGGTTCCCACTAATGACACTGAACATTTTAATCAGCTTCAGATATTTTCATTTTATTGAGTTTTTATCTGCAGCTTCTTTGTTTTATCCAAGTCATGATGCTCTGACATGTATTTAAACTTCCACTTCAGGATAAATGAGGTTTTTCTTCAACAGGATGATGAAAAAACCTTTACCTGAACTTTCTCTGCTGTGAATTAACACAAGCTGCCCTTTAATTCGGTTTAAGCTGATATTTGTCTTGAATTGCCTCTGAACTTGATTTAAACTGGAATATGCAGGAAAGTGGCTCCAGATAACCTCTTGATATAAAGATTTATGAGTTTAAAAACTTCTAAAATGATGCGTTGCATCAACTTGGCTCCAACACAAAGTGAGACTCTTCCACAGTTTAGTCCCAGAAGTCTGGCCTAGTCAAAGCCCCATGAAACCAGGCCAGCTTTCAGCTCTGGACACAAAACTCTCAGAGCAATTAAACCGAAGACGAGGTCGGCGTTCCTGAGAAATCCAGACCAGGACATGAAGCAGGAGGACAAAACCTGCCAAACATGAACTCAGATCTACAGATTAACCCCAGCGGCAGCAGCAGCCGCAGCAGCAGCAGCCGCAGCCGCCGCAGCAGCAGCCGCAGCCGCGACAGCAGCAGCCGCAGCAGCAGCGGCAGCAGCAGCGGCGGCAGCAGCGGCAGCAGCAGCCGCAGCCGCAGCAGCAGCCGCAGCCGCAGCAGCGACAGCAGCAGCAGCCGCAGCAGCAGCCGCAGCAGCAGCCGCAGCAGCAGCCGCAGCAGCCGCAGCAGCCGCAGCAGCAGCCGCAGCAGCAGCCGCAGCAGCAGCAGCCGCAGCAGCGACAGCAGCAGCCGCAGCAGCGACAGCAGCAGCCGCAGCAGCGACAGCAGCAGCCGCAGCAGCGACAGCAGCAGCCGCAGCAGCGACAGCAGCAGCCGCAGCAGCAGCCGCAGCAGCAGCCGCCGACCTCCTCATCCAGACAAACGGAAACAAAAGTCCATTTTTATGCCCAAGCGTTTCCTCCACTCAGGGTCCCAGCTGGGGCGAATAATGTGAGCAGCTCTGAAGGCAGCGGGCTCCTCGCGCCGTAAATGAGACAGAAGAGGCTGCAGGTATTGTTTTCATCCGCTGCTCATCTTTATTAGTGCCAGACAGCGTCTCTCTGCGGAGGACCAGCAGCCGCCCAGCGCAGACATTTAAAAGCTATTTTTACCTCCCTGCAATCTTCCAAACAACAAAACCTTCATTTGATTCACTGAAGAAATAAAAGCAGGTTAATACTTTCATGGTGTCACTTTAGGTTGATATAAACACATGAGGATAAAAGGCTATAATATTTACTCTCTGCCCTGGAAACACCTTTGGATTTCTGTCACTTTCCCAAAATGTTTTTGTTTCTTTGCTCAATGAGGGGAAATTTACTGCAGAAACAGAGAAGTTACATAAATATTTTACCTGGAGACAAAACAGGAAACAGGAAGGTGAAGGTTTAAAAATCACATTTTACAAGTTCAGTTTTCTGCTAATCACTCTCTGTAAAGCTAATACTGATATAAATGATCAATTAATAACATTATAAACATAAAGTTCTTTATTTGAGCCAGACTGAAACGAACCGTTTGAGCTCACATCTCACAGGCTGCCATTCTAACAAATGAGCACAAAACTGTTAATATTCTCCTAATATACTTATAAAATAAGAAATGCAATTAAAATCACACGTTTTCACACGATGACTCATTAAACATCATGATGCTGCCACTTCCTGTCGTCTTCTCCACAGTTTCCGCCTGCAGTAACATCCGGTGGTTGTTCATGTGATTAAACTGTTTCCTTTGCAGTTTTATAAAAATAAACAACAAAAAAAACAAGGTTTTGAGATTCCTGTTTCCATTGATCAGATTTATTTTCAGAATGTCAGCTTATGCATTTATACGGTAAACAGAAGCTCAGATTGGTGGCACAAATGTGACTCCATAACCATCCTGGTGATATGGAGGAACCGACTGATTATTAGTCGTATTAATCGGTTGATTAGTCGATTCTTTGACTTTCTGGACTCGTCCTGAAGGTCAGTAAATAAACAAATGTTTCTCAGAGAATCTTTAACTTGATTTTAATTCGTCTTTTCTGAGATTAAAGGTTTTTGTTTCTGTTCAGCAGCGATAAGAATCCAGTGTTTAGTTTGAAAGTTCAGAGGGAAAATCTAACCTTCCAAATGTTCAGGATCCGAGCAGCGAAAGGCTTCGTCTCCTCCCTGCATGCAGACTCTGCTGCTTCTTTTATTTGAGGATTAACGTTTCTCTAAAAGGCATGTTTGGTTTCTCTGGATGTTTTAATCCTCGCTTCTCTAAATAACCTTCCCTCGCCTCTGAAGATGACTAATTATTCTACCGTGTTGGATTCAGATTAGCAGCAGCGCGACCCGTTTCCTCCTTCAGGAATCCGGTTTCAACACGTCTGGATGTCGGCGGCTCAGCCTTCAGCTGGTCACTGATAGAGAGAGCGAAGCTCAAAACAGAAAAAGCGCAGCTACGATTTGTGTCTTATTTATGTTTAAACACTGAGATCACAGAGTGAATTTCTTTATGACGGTTTTCAGAGGATGTGGAGCATTTGTCTTGTGATTCTCAGTGTCATGATGCCGTTTAAACGGCGCAGGTGAGGAGACGATTCAGAGGAAATACGGATCAGACGGATTTATATCTGCGTTTTGACGGGTTTCTGTGGACGGGCGTCACGTTGCGTCGCTCCTTCATCTCTGATACCTGAACATGAAGCTTCGACTCAAACTGAACCCTGAACCCGACCCAGCAGGGGGTCCACCGTCAACAAGTCCCTCCAGTCTGACAAACTCACATTATACTATTAATAAATAACTGAATTATTGAATAATAACCATCATAAGTCCTAATAATGAACCATGTGTCTTTAAGTTTTACACACAGAAACCAGAAAAATGTAATAAACAACAAAAACTTTTCTACATTTCAGCCCAGATGATTCGGCTTTGAAGGAAACATCAACTGGAAAGCAGTTTGAATAAATCTTCTAGTCAACATTTCTGGAGCATCCAGGTGGTAAAAATATCTGTAAATATTGAAGTGAGGATTATTACAATAAACACCTTTCACACAGCAGCCCTGGAGATGAATGAAATGATGTGTTTTTGATGCAGCAGCTGCAGCGTCATGGTGTCAGTTGCAGCCAAAGTTCAGTGGCTGTCGCAGTCAGAGGCTCACCTGGTTCTGGTCTCCGGGTCTTCGTGAGTCGAGTGGCACATGGCGCTGAACTGGGAGACGAAGAAGTCGTAGCGGCGATGGTAGGAGGGCGTGTCCTCCTCGATGTTGGCAAACTTTACAAACTGCAACAGCCAAACAGCAGGGAATGAGATGTTAGAGGAAAATCCATCAGAACCGGGTCCGACCGCAGCAGAACCAGGTCAATTTAACATCTGCTACATTATAAAATACTGAAACATTTATTTTTGATTAGGAACCAGGAATCATGATGCACTGTGGCTTTAATAAATCACTCTCTCCCATCAAGTTGGTTTTTATAGATCACAACCTGAGCGTTTCGTTTTCAGACCCGTTTTGTGGCCCGGCAGCGGCTCCGGCTCCGCTTCCCCTCATTTCAGACCAACTGCTGCTCTGAAACATAACGGCTGGTTGAAGCAGCAACTCACTGACTTTCATCAGCAGTTAACGCGTCAAATCCTGGTTAAACAAGCAAAAGGAGTCCTCTCACTGAACGGGTTTCTATTCAAGAAGGTAATTCTGGTTAGTGAGGATCATTCAGGCTGCCGGATGCCCGGCGGCGGAGCAGTTAAACCTCTGATTCTGTTTGTTTCCCTCCCCGGTGAAGCGAGGAGCTCGCTCTGAAATGAGACGACATTAAGGCCGTGGAGTGAAATGGGCTGGTTTTAACTTTATTATGCAGACTAATTGGTATAATGAAGCAGCATCCATTTTCAAAGTCACAGGCAGTGAGCCATGAGAGAAACTGACCATCACCAGCTGCGATGTTCCCATCAGCTGGTGCAGGTCTAACAGTCGAGCCAGAAATAGATATCTGAATTTTTTTACTCCTAAAATTGGTTCAAAAACCTGAAAATGAAAAATGATGAAAAGATGAAACGGGAACTAATTATCTGAGGCTTTTTATGTCCTACAGGGGGATTTTGTGCTCTCCATCTCAGACATTAATATGGATTTTAGTTGTGACAAATATTAAAAATATTTGAGAAAAAGATTAGTTGCCAATTATGGAGGAATTTATACGAGTCTCTTGACATTTTCACTCAAACCCAGAATTATCTCCGCAGGAAATCAGCTTTCCTCGAGCCGTGACGCCGTCTATCTGGTCCATGTTCTCACACAGAGATAATCATGCTTTCAAACAAGTAAACGATAAAAGTTTACCCATTTTCATCACACCAGGACCTGAAACAACCCCTGCCGCCCCCAAATGAAATCACTTTTTACAGCTGGCAATAAAATCATCAAGTCGAAAACTTCCACAAGTGTTTTGTTTTGGCTTAGTCAAAAGTTTATCATTTCCTCAGGTTAATATTAGCATTTTGATTTCAACCTTCTAAAGGATTATAACCTTTAACATATAGAGGTGGAAAAACTGAGAACAGCAATAAGACCCGATAAAACCCTTCAAGTTTAACGTCTGGCAGATTATTATAAATCAAAAAAGTAAAAAGATTAAAACCCATCTTTCTGAAAAGTGGACCTGAAGTCTTGGGGGAGGAGCCTGGTGGTTTGGGGGAGGAGCCTGGGCGCTTTGGGGGAGGAGCCTGTACAATAACCCACACGGTTCAGGTAGCTTTCCAGTTGCAGTAAGTTCAGCAATTCTATACCAACTTTCATTCTAATTATTAATTTCTCCATAACTGAAGTGCTTTTCATATTGTAATATTCAAGGCCTTATTGTACAAGTTAATTTTACCAAATAAAAAAAATTATGTTTTTAACAATCATCCAGATTTATAGTTGTGTTCCTACTTTTATGTATACATTTGTAAATTCCTGTAATGCTAAAGTGATTCTTTACATACGAAACAATTAGGAATCAATTTTTTCATACATTAATTACAGTTGAACAGAGTTTAGTTCTGAAACATCAGAAACAAAGAGATTTCTGTGGTCTAATAATAGCTGCGATGACCGGAGCGACACTTTGCTGACCATCTGTGAACCGAGTGGAAACGTGTGAAACCACAGGAGGAACAGAAGGAAACAAATGGAGTTTAGTTCATGTTACCGAGTCACTGCGGGGGTTAAAATCTGAATTTTTGTCATTTAGGGATTAATTGTGGAAAGAAATCCAGAACTCTGATTTTATTTTGGGATTTTTGGAGCAAAATCATAAAGATAAAATGTTTTATTCCCAAATCTATCAACCAACGTGCATCAGATCCAGGTTATTAAATCACTGAACGTTGGACTCTCAGCTTTCATTAACAGAGAGATGAAAGGAGATGCAGGAAACAGCAGAATGCATGTGAAGTTGAAGCTAAGAGCCCTGGACATAAGCTGGTAGGAGTAAAGCAAAGATGGATGTTTTGGGTTTTAATAAGAATCATTGTTCTGCTGCCTGTGGAGTGATTTATCACCTCCTCCCACCAGGGCTTGTTTTCCTCTCCTGGGTCACCTTCTCATCGAAAAACTTTAAAAACAACAGATTTGCAGCACAGATTGAAATGTAAGGAGCTTTGTTCGAAACAGTTCAACTAGTCATAAAATGTCTTGTATATAAAGCAATAAAAACAGCAGAACAGGTCTGGATGTTTCTCTCACTTTACCTTTTAAAGAAGGCAAAATATGTAAAGAGAATAAAAGAATGGACAGATGTGAACAAATTACATCCAAAGAAAACTTAATCAACATCTTGCATGTGAACGATGCATCACATCATTTACACAAACAGCTGTTTTTTCAGATCTGGCGCCCTTTTTGCGCGGCGCCCACATGTGTCGCTCAGTGCAAACTGACTGTCTGCGACATCGACAGGAACATTTCTGATTTCTGAAGCTTGGAAGTAAACCTGAACCTTCATCCACTTAGCAGCAAACCCAACAGTAGCTGCGTTTCCATTAACTATGGAACTGTGCAAATTGGAGTCAAAATAATAAATTTGCTTAATGGAAACACGGCATTTAAAAAAACTCACGTTTTTTGATGAAACGCTTTTGGGTTAGGATGAGGTGGGTTTTCGCTGCGTCAAAATTTATTTCCCAAAACTGCAATGGAGACACTTTTTACATCACGAGTCACATGATCAACAGCCGGATGTTACTACTGCTGGAAATAACGACGAAGACGACAGGAAGTGGTCGGAGGATGATGGTTTTGTTTTTTCAGAGCTCTCGCAGCATCTCAGTTCAGAAAATGTTTCATCTCAATGTATTGAATCCAAAGCTTTTCTAGAAAATCACAGACCAATTTCCCCAAAGCGCCGCATATTTACTGTCGCCGCTCAAGGTAGGCGGGGCTTGATGCTCCAACGTCTGACTGTCTCCTCTGATTGGCTGATAGATGAGCGCTGTGGCGGAATCATGAATGCATCTCATGTAATTGTTTATATGCGTCACCGCCGTGATTTTTAATGACTGATTCTCTGGAAACACGGAAAATGGAAAATTGTGTTTTTAATCATCAGCAGAATATTTGAGCACATTAGCAATGGAAACGCAGCTGATAAGATATTTTTTGTTTGGATGCTGCAGTTTCAGTTTTTTTCTTTTTGGGTTCTTCTTTGACAAAATCTGAGATCTAAATAAACTAAACTGGTGATGATGGACAGGAAGCAGCCCAGCCTTCCTGATCCAACAGAACAAAGTGAAGCAGATCTGTTGCGACCACCATGAGGACGGTCTAACTGCCACGGTTCTGCATCGGTTCTGCTCTGTCACAGAATAAATACCACACATAAATAATGCAGGTCCATCTGAACCCGCGGCTCAGATGGCGCTAACAATAGCCAGGATGACAGAACCGAGAGGAAACTACTTCAGTTTCACCTTCAGAGGACGTGGAGGAAACAGATCTGGAAGCAGCGTTAGGATGATTTCCTCTGTGTGTTATTGGGCCACAATAAGAGCAGAATCGGCTCTTAAAGCTCCACCAGCGCCTGGCCTGCAGCCAACTGACAGATTTAGCCCATTTCGTAAAAATAAGGTAATAAGTTTCAGTTTAATAGCTAACTTTGTGGATTATGAGCTCATATTTTCTGGGATTTATTGCGCAGCACATGAAGGCAAACATTAAAGCGCAATTATAGCGACAGCAGCGACGCATCTCCCTGATCCAGGGACGAAAAAAACCCAGCAGATTTTAATATCTGCTAAAAAACAGTTAGTTAAAAATGAAGGTTCATTTCCTGCTTGTTTTTTTTTATTTCGATTTCTGCACCATGAAGAGCAGGAACGTCTGTAAGGTTGTTGCAGCAGTGATGCTGCATCACTGCTGCGTCTCTCCTGAAACCCGGATCTGCGGCAGCAAATCAACATAAACAGATTCCATCAAACCTCCAGATTATGGATTATCATCATCATCAGGTGGTTCTGATCTATAAACAGTCCTCCATGTTTTAGTGTCTGCTGCTCCTGGTCAGGTTATGGAGGACTAATCCTGCCAAAACTGGCAAGAGATTAATAAATGGCTAATATTGCACCTAAAAAAAGTTTAAAAATCAGAATTTTAACTTTTCTGGCTGTACTGTGTGATAAGTTAATATTGATCATTTTCAACAGTATTAATTTAACATCACCTCTAATTGATTTTTTCATTTTTCTTCAAATTTCATTATTAATGTTTCTCATTTTTTATTTTATGCATTTTATTTAAAAAATGTATTTTCTGTCACATTTTATTGCATTAGGTTTTTCAATTTCTGCATGCAGGATTTTACCGTCATTATTTTAAATCATTTTTTCTCTTTTTACTTTGATTCATCCAGTTTTGTCTTATTTACAATTTGTTTTTCACAATTAATCACAAAATAAATAAAAGCAATAAGATTGGAAACAAAATGGAAAATTAAACAATAACTTGAAAATTCTTATTTTTTATTTTTGGATGTAATGTTTGCCACACTAATTGCCTCTAAAGCCATTTATTATCATTACTAAAATAACAAACTGACTCCCAAAGCTCCATCTTCACTGGTTTCTACTGGAGATTTTAAGTAGAAAGAAGTTGAGTTTCCGTCACTCCAAAGCAGTGAAAACCTGTGTGTGACCTATTGGTGGCGCTGCTTACAGAGTTCGTTCCCAGAACCTGCAGGTCCGGTTCTCTGGACTCCAGCAGCTTGGCCACCATGTGCAGGAAACTCTCCACGAAGGGCTTGATGCTCTGGGAGTGGCACGCCATCAGCAGCTGGTCCAGCGCCTCCATGGCGATCACCACGTACCTGCAACCCGTCACAGGCAAGATGGCTGCCATTAGACCCAGACTGCAGGTTCTGGCCTGGCTCCGTTTGGACCGGCTCCTCACCCGTAGCGATGCCGCACCACGTCTCTGCTCAGCCGGTCGGCGAGGTACGCCCCGATCCGGTCCAGCTTCTCCGGCGCCGACACGGCGTAGAACGTCAGCTTCTCCATGTCCGACTTACTGAGGCCATCCTGACAGAAACCAGAGCGGAGAAAACGGGTCGGCTCGGTCCAGACGGCAATCATCCCAGAGCCAATCATCAGAGTTTAACTTCCTGTTTATTTATACGCAGACGACGCTCAGATCTACCGCCTGATGGTTTTTATAACTGACTGATGTTTCATTAGCTTTTAAATGTGTGATATAAATAAACCGAAACTTAACCTGTAATTCAGAATAAAACAGATTAAAACGTTTAAACTGCAGGACGTAACTTATAAATCTAAATGTTTTTTTACATATTTGTTAAATCTGTGGCCGTGTGCAGACAGTATGAGGATAATCTGTGGAAACATCGACCTCCTCCTGCCTGAGCCGATGTTCCCATCTGCACCAGAAACAACCAACCAGAGCCAGGAGGAGGGGCTGAGCGCTGTCAATCAATCCTGTGAACACCCTGCTAAATGTGCTAGTGGAGCAGAAACAACTTAACGTTTCAGGAAAGTTGTCCATCAAATGTCATCGGTGGCTATGCTAACTAGCGTTAGCATTTATGACAGACTGCTAGCTAGGAGGATGATTGACAGCGCTAAGAACCGCCTCCTGGCTCTGATTGGTTCTCTGAAATTGGCACTGGGAGAAGGCAGAGAAGCTCAACTTTTTCACAGATTATCTGTCTCATAACATGAAAGTTTCAACAAAAATATGTTTTATAAAAGTTACAAACTGCAGCTTTAAAGCAGAAATGTCCAAACGTTTTGCCCTGATGGACAAAAGCAGAAAAATAAAACTACTGACAGGCCAAAAAATTCATTACAAAGCAAAACTTTAACTGATTTTTTTTCTTTTTGTTCTTTTTTAGCTGCTCAATAATAAACCAAATTTTTATGAAATCTGCAAATTATTAAAAATCCAAAACATAAAAAACCCTTCAGATTTTTATGTTTTGTGGTTATCAACTCTTTTCCATTTTGTTGGCCAAACGTTTTCACCAGACTTAACTTCTGGTCAGGGCCCTAACAGAATCATCTTAAGGGCCTCAGCCGGCCCGCGGGCCTCAGTTTTGACACCCAGTGCAGAATCTTGTTGGACTCACTTTGGGATCCTCTGGGAAGATGTTGTCCACCAGACGCTTGTACCGGGGCCTCAGGGGCCCGCAGCAGCCACACACTCCTGGAAACGAGACAAGCAGACATGCTGGGTCAGAACCTGCTGCAGTTTAAAAACCTGCAGAACCAAAACCGTGCAGAACCAAAACCGTCTGGATCCGCCAGCCCATCATGACTCATCCACACAACGGCCCGACTTCCTCTGCAGCGGCCGCCACCCGACCGCCAACACCAACGAGTTTCAGTGAGTCAATAAGCAGCGATGAGTCAGAGTCACGCTAGGAAGATCGGGTCGACGGCGGGTCGACTGGAGGCCGCGGCAGAACCCGCAGAGGTTCTGCTCGACACCGCAGATGGATTATAATAAGCTATATTACCATAAGGTTTCTGATTAAATTAAGTAAATCAATAAGGAAATACATTTTGCTTTGCGACTGTCAAATAAATCATGTGAGGAAAAATAAATATTTAAATCCACAAATGTCAATAATTGGGCTTTAAGGTATCAATAAAGCAAAATAAATGACGTAAATTAAAAGAGAAAAATGGAATAAATAAAGATGGTTGAGCTGAAAAAGGTGTGGGGAAAAATTTTTAATATTTCCACGGATATTTTAAAGATTTTCATTCCTGAAAATGTTTTCTGAAATCAAAGATCCAGAAACTTTTAAAACAAAATAAATTTGTGCAGCGATTCCTCCTCTCTTCAGTTGAGCTCAGAGTGTCAAAGGTCAACAGCGGCTCGATGAGGTGAGCTCAGCTTTACAGATGAATCGATTCAACCCGAGACGGCTGAAGTCCCGACCCGAATACCAAACAGGAAGAAACGGATTTCTGCCACCAGGCGGGAGAAAAGAATCGCTCTGCTTCAATTCCCAGCAGGCGCCCAGCGACTTTCTGCTCCAGAAAAGCTTCGTTAAAGACGACTTCATAAAAAACCCGTTCAGGCAGAACCGCCAGAGCAGAGCTTGGTCATGACTGGCAGCAGCCGGGCGTCAATGCCACATCAACACCGACGGGATTTCAGCAGGAAGTGAAAGTCTGGACATCAGAAGACTGAAGCGGTGAGAAATGTTGACTGTTCATAGTTTATTTATTATTTATGACCTGAAACAGAGAAATCCTGTCAGACACGATGAGGCTCCTGCAGAGGCAGATCGGAAAATCTGGGAGGTTTTACTGCCCTGCAGGCGCCAACGTCGAGCTAGCATAAAGCGCCGCCAAGCTAGCATAAAGCGCCGCCAAGCTAGCATAAAGCGCCGCCAAGCTAGCATAAAGCGCCGCCAAGCTAGCATAAAGCGCCGCCAAGCTAGCATAAAGCGCCGTCAAGCTAGCATAAAGCGCCGCCAAGCTAGCATAAAGCGCCGTCAAGATGCAGCTCCAAAACTCAACGTTTTCATTGATCAACGAGATTCTGGGATCATTCATTTCACATTTGATCCGTTTCCCTGGAAACACAGGTAAAGTCCATTTGAACTGGTTGGTTTAAAGAATCCAAACTGGTTTTGTAAAGGATAATAAAGAGAAACTTTGTTTCTGGTACAAACGTCTGACTTCAACCATTTTGTTATGTGTAAAAATTTATTCTAATTTATTTGGAAAGTGATTCGTCTTAATTATACTATCTGGTTAAAAAAAAAAGAAGAAAGAAATTCAGTTAAATTTACTAATCTTTAAAAATAAAACATCTAAAGACAAAAAAGGTAAAATATTTACTTAATATTTGAATGAAATTGATCTTATGAAAAAACGTTTGTCGATTTTGTGTATTTTGATCAAGTACATGTAACGAGATCCAAGTTAAATTTATCTAATTTATTCAAAAATCTATATATATTATATAACATACATAATATAATTTACTAGATATAAATGAGTCAGGCACTTATATCTACTGGAAGATGTTAGTGGGAAATTTCCAAGGATTTTTTAAAGTACATCCCATTTTTCAGGCAGTAATCTGAAACGGTTCGGGGTTTCTGATGAAGATCTGACCTTCTGACTGTAACTGGGAGCTGAATGAAAATAAACGACTGGATTCAGTTGTTTGTTTCTCAGGCGGCGCCAGCAGCAGAAAATGAGCTTCATGCCTTCGCTACGGTAACCGAGGCAATGCATCAGGTTTAGTGTCCGCTGACGAATCTGCAAGGAGAGGAGGGCATAATCCCGACGCGCAGCAGAAAACTGATGAATTACACCGACCAGATTCATCCAGCCGGCCGAGGGAGACGATTAGAGCCGATCGGATCCATCATCAGCCAACGCGGCGCAGCAGGACGGAGTACAGATACTTGCAGCAGTCAGGGGGTTCCAACATGCTGAAACCCAGACGACCTGTTCGTCCTTCATCCAGTCACCAGCTGGACACCAGATGGGCTGAATATCAAGGCTTTTTATTCAGGAACCGTAAAACGAAGGCGATGCTGAAGGCAGCAGGTTGTGTTCACTGACTGAACAAAGACGATTCCTAACGGTTTGGTCGGCAGGTTCACATTTTTGGTCTGACTGAGTTAAAGCATTTCTGTTGCGCAGAAGATCTGCAGCTTTAACTCTGTGCTGTCAAACGGTTTAACCTTCAGGACCGTGAACACATGAATCAGCTCCTCCTTCATGACTTAATCATCTCATTCAGGTGACGCTGAGGGACGCCTGACATGACGCCGACCTTCCAGGATCTCGGTGAAGTTTGTGCATTGCCTGAAGGTTAATGGACCTACCGGCATTCAGGAATCCTCGTCTGTTTGAGGCCCGGTTGTAGTTGAACGCTCCGTCCGCCTCGGTTTGAGGAACCTGCCTGTATCTCCTCAAAGCGTCACAGAGAGACGGCATGATGGGAAAAAGTTTTACTCCTCAGGCGGACGGTAACAGTAATTCTCCTGCAGCTCTTCAGAAGACGGTAACATCTAATGCAGATCCTTGTTTCTCCCTCCCAGGTGAGACCATGAGTCCATCTGCCACACCTTCAGACTCTGCTGGCTTCACCTGCGTGACGGACGGCAGGATCGGCCAATCGGCTTGAGCCGTGGCCCGTGTGACTTGGATCACCTGGAGTTACCCCACTGCGTGAGGCGGAAGACGAGCCTCTGCTCGGTGGTGTCGACCCGGCCGCGGCGGCTCGGGTTACCGGCCGCGTTGTTCACAGGAAAATGTGATCCAACACGAGGCGAAGGGAAACTCTGGAACTGGAGAGGCTGCAGCTAAACGCGGAGCGGCCGGGTTTCCATGCAAATCAGATGCAAACGATAAACAAATGATGACAAACGTTCATATCTGACCGACTCACATCAGGGTCCAAACAGGAGCATCTGAGTTTTATTAATGACTGTAACAAAGCTTCAGTTTTAATTCCTAAAATTAAAAAAAAATAACCAGATTGAAATACTTAAAACCCAAGTTTTAAAGTAGTTTTTAAACAACTCAAAGCTGAGATGTTTTTCCTTTATGTACGTAAATAATCATTAAAGAAGATTCATTTTTATTTCATCAATGCTGGAAATACATCTGCTTATTATTAACTTTTACACCAAAATTAAAACATGTATCCAAAACCTCAAAGGGTTTAAAAAGAGCAGAGACACTAAAGTCACTGAAAGCAAACGCAATGTTGGAACCAACGGAGGACATCCTGCAGGCCTCTGCAGCAAAACGTCGCCTTTTAACCCACATGTCCAGTAAATGCAGTTGAATCGGTGCCTTTACTGTAGACTAGTCATGGGAAGGAGATGTTGGCTTTCTGCCCAGAACTATCCATGTTTTAAAATGAGCTCCTTACCACCTGGTGATGTTTCCACATACTGACGTTCAGTTTGTCCTCAGGACAGGATCTGGGATCATGTCCAGCTTAGCGGTGATTGGCAACAACCAGAACAAAACGTCTCCATCTTAAAAGTCGAGAGGAGTTTGCCAATTGTGAGTTTGTGATGTTTACAGCCAAACAAACTACATAAAAAAACAGAATCTTTCTTTGTCAGGTTTTGTTTCAGCAACCTTTGGAGTCTGAGTTGGATTTTGTCTTTAGATGCTCCACAAGTTTACCGCCAGAACAAAACAATGACTGAAACTCTGCAACCTCCTCACATCCAGAGTAAAACCATTTCCTGCTTGTTCCTGGTAGAAACCAGTTTTAAAAAAACACTTCAGCACAGTGTTGCAGTAAAGCTCCCGCAGCAGAGCCGTGTGCTTTAATCTACACCCAAACCACCGCAGGCACATAATCTAAAAGATTAAACACGGCTCCCTCCCCTGCTGGTTAATACCTCCAAACAGCCTCTCTGTCCAGGGCTCGGTGGGCCGACAGGAGACTTCAGGTCGTCCATGAAGATTTGGTTTTACGTGGGACAAAACCAAACAGAAGAGCCAAACTTTGGCTTTTGATAGAGATCAGCTGGTTTCACTGATAACATTATGAAAACTGAGATTGTTTCTTTAGAGAAACAACAGGCTCCAAAATCTGCCTCAGTCCATACCCATCATCATCATCCCGCTGCTTTATTAAGACGAAGGTGACAGGTCACAGCGTTTATAAGCAGGGAGAGTTTATAATATTCAGTCCACACAAATAAATCTGGAACAGCTGTGAGTTAATAAGCCAAACAAATGAAGGATGAATAACGGTTATGGATCCGCCGCCTCGGCTGGAATGGCTGCTCCCGTTTTCACAGCCTGGAGGCAAACAGAGACGATGAGCAGAAATCTGCTGCTGCTCATCCTGACCGCACGTTTCTGCAAACATCAACCGCTTCTCAAACTTTCACCAACTTCAAACTAGAACCTGCTCACTAACTTGTACCGTTATCACAGCGTAATGCAGAGTTCCTCAAACTGAGATGTTAATTCAACTAATCTAACAGATCATTTCTACAAAGAAAAAGAAACAATTAATGCATGTTTGAGAAATCCTATAATCTCCATGGAAACCATTCAGCTGTGCAAAATGCCTGGGTGGACCTAGCCCCGCCTTCGAGGCGCAGCTCCTCCTCTCAGCTCCTACAGACTAGCCAGCAGCGATTAGCAAACCTCTGGTGGAGCTGCTGAGCTCCAAATAGGAGCTAGTGCTCAGAGCAACGCTGGTAAAAACGTTGCTAAAAGATTAATGACGACTTCCTGGAGGCGGAGCTTCAGAAAGAGCTTCTTAAAGAGACAGAGACCCAATTTCAAGCCGTTAAATGACAACGTCAAATATCTTTCAAGTCGTATTTGACTTGTATAGCATTTATGTAACAGTTTAAGCTAATATAGTAACTTAATAATGATATAAATGGCTCTGTGTGGCTGGACAATGTCTGATACTGTCCCTTTACAAAGAGGAAAAACAAACAACCCAAACTTCCTAATGAAAGCTCCTCTCTGCAGGTTTCCTGCATTCATAATGTCTATTTGCTGAGGTCAGCAAAGAAGCTTCAGAACCAGCAGGTTCTGCCGCTCCGGATCAGGGAGGTCGGGTTGATAACGATCCCGGCGACATCCGGCCCTTCAGACGCATTAAAGCCAGGAGCGGCGGTCCGTTTGCTGAGCCAGGCGGGGCGGACAGCGGCCATCCATCGACCGGCAAATTACAGCCACCATGAGGGCAGAGCAACTGGTGAAGGGAGGAGGAGATGGATGGAGGGATGAGGAGGAGGAGAGGATGAAAAGAGGCCCGTGGGGAGCCGGGAGACGGCAGAGAGACAAATGAGACCAATTTAAAGTCACTCCTCCATCCCTCCATCCACTGAGTCTGCAGCCAAAATAATGAGATCTGATCAACAAACCCTGAAGACCGACAGGAATTACTAGAGATAAACTGAAGCACAACCAGAAACTGGTGGGGGAGGGGGGAGAACGGCTGCTAACCTGACAAGATGAAGCGACATAAACCTTTAAAACGATCCTCACCGACAAACAGGAAGTAAACGTCAGAAATGATCAAACAACTGTCCACTAATTTAGTAATTAATTAACTGGAGAATATTGATTCTAAAATTTGAATCAATTTAACTCACGCCAATAATTAACCCAAAACTGCACAAAATATAAACAATTAAGGTAAAAAAAATCTTTATTCTGTAAATCTGAGCTGCTCCTGTGGCAGTTTTAGATTCATTTGCTTCAGATTCTGTAAAATAATCCAATAATCTCCTTTTGCATCCAGTTACTAACCAAAAATAATCAAAGGGCTGAGCTTTTCCATCTGCAGATCGTTTGCTACAAACGATCAACCTTCCACTGGAAGAATGATCATTTTTTCTCCAGTTACATCAGAATAACTGATAACTAAAGTAATCAGTTATTCTGAACTAATATTCAAAAGAAAACGATGTTGGATCAATAACATAAAACACGTTTCCCTCTGATTTCTCCTTTCTACAGAATCAGAGAAAAATCTGATGTTTTGGAATCAATTTTCCCGTTTTTGTTACAAACTAATAAAAAAATGCATCTCCTGCCGTCTTGTAAAGACAAAACGGAGCAAATCAGGACAAAAACATCTCCGCTGCCATGGCAACAACGCATCACGTTTGTGCGGCTAAGTTTTATCACATCCAGGTTAAAAGGGTTTGAGTTTCTATCTTTCTGGGTCTGTTAATCGTGCAGTGAGGCAGAAACAGAGGAAGACGGACTGGATCAGTCAGTCCAACATAAAGCCATCCCATAATAAACCTGCAGAGAAAATGACTTAAAACTGCTGTGGAAGCAAACGCTGACAAACCCAAACAGACCCTCTGAATTATGAGCAGGATGCACTGGGGAATTACAAAATTAATCCTGGAAAATCGACTCCAGGAGCCGAGGATTCTGGGTAACAGCGTTTCTCAGTTTAACGTGGAAATCTACAAAACTTCCCACATCGCTTCAATCCTTCATTTTAACCTTAAACCAGGATTCTGACACAAATGAAATCTAACTTTTGTTTCCATCCTAAAAATACCACATCAAGTTATTTGTTCTTCTATCTGCAGGCGTGTCGCCCAGTTTCTGTTTGGGAATAACGGGACACGCTCGTCTCCCAGAGACAGAAAAGGAAATCTGTCCGTCCGTCCGTCCGTCCGTCTGTCTGTCCGTCGGCAGCGGGACGGATGGAAGGGACTTAATTAAGTGTGAAAGGCATCAGATGACCTCTGGTGTTTTCAGCTGCGCTGCCAATCAAACATCTGCCAGGCTGCAGTCCAAACAGCCGCGCCGTCCTTCATGCTCAGGTTGCCCTGCAAACACGGCGGCGGCTGCATCAACACCAGGAGAAACGCTCCAAACACATCTGTGAAAAACCATTTGATCCCTTACAGACCGCCTCTTTTGTCACATTAATTTCATTATTAGGAACGACAAACTGTTAAGTGATTTAAATATAAATGAAATTATTGTTTGCAAACAGGACCTGAACGATTCCCAACCAAAACTTTCTGGTGTTTTATTAACTTTATATTCGGTATTTAAATGTAGCTCAACCGTCCATCTGAACCTCCTGGCACCATGTTTACTTTGTAGCAGGAAGTAGTCGCTGCTTTGAAGCAATCTGATTGGTTGACGTGGGTTGCAGCTCTATACTGCCCCCTGTGGGTTTGGCATGTTTCAAACAGCGCTGATTGTTTTTATAATGACTCGGCTTCGGGTTTCAAAGGGTTTGAAAAATAGAACAGGTCAAAATTCAACCACAGGTGTTTTGATCCGCTCTACTTTGCAGAATTGACGGGACTTTCTACTGGAATCAGTTTGGTTCGGAAAGCTCCTCTCTAGACGGAAATAAAAAATTAGACCCGATTTATTCCTTTGGTTCATGATCTGAAACATTTACACATAAAAACTCAAGAACCTGAAGGGAGAAATACTTTCCTCACATAAATGGAAAATATTAGAACAGATTTGTCACATTAAATTTTTTAAAACTAGAAAGCCTTGAACTTCTACATCAGCTAAAGAAAAACATAAAATCAAAGCACCTTTAGCCTCTAGTAGCACAAACAGATACATAAATAATAAGTTGTGTCAAATACAGCAGATCCAACTCATTTATCAGACAAGCGTTACCACATTTCTTCCTCTGAAAATATTAAATCCAGACATGAATAAGGTCAGATCATAGCTGGATGATCTCACTGTAAACACGAACCGCTGAGAGAGACGGGACTAAATCAATCCGTTCTAAAGTTTAAACTGACAAAACAGAGACGCCATGTTCTTCTCCTGTTTAACCTTTAGAGTAAATCCTTAATAAGACGGGAGGAGGGCACACCATCATCATCATCATCAATCAGCGGCTCGTCTCTCCTCGTTACGGCTACCTGGCCTCAGCGCCTCTCTGATTGGTCTCAAGGTGCGCCAGTCAGGCAGAACCAGCCTGCTGATTGGCCATCGGGCCTCAGTGGAGGAGCAGCTCGATGGCGCAGCACAGCGGCTCGTCCACTGACCCTTCGGCCTCCATCTCCATCTGCCAGAGTCAGAAATTAAGGAACAGCCTCCTACCGGACTCATTGCTCTCTGAATCCATCTTGTTGGAGGTGAAGCAGCGACCGGCCTCGCAGGCGGACCTCCTCTCCTCCGTCTCTCCTGCCGTCTCCGTGGCCAGCCTCTCTCCCTCTCTGCCCCCTCCTGCCGCAGACACCGGCAGTCATCGCTGACCTTGCGGTGTTTGTGTTTCCCTCGCCGACGGCAGCAGCTCTGCAGAGACCGGCGTGTGCAACCGAAGCTCCTAAACTCTCTAATTATTCCTCTGAGAGGAAAACACAGGAAACAAACCCTGATGAGCAGGGAGGGTTTGTTTGCTGGGATTATGTCATTTTACCTGACTGGACACAACCTGCAGCTGAAGAAAGCGTGACCATTGTTTATGTGTGAGTTTGAGGTTGTGTCATCCAGATAAAGTAGCTCAATCTGCAGCCTGAGGGAGGTTTCAGTTTCCTAAACTCAAACATGTTGACCCTCAGCATGAGACGTCTTCAGGAAGCGCCGCGCCGCCATGACGCCATGCGCGCGCTACCTACTGCAAGCTAGTCAAAAACCAGACTGTTAGTAATCCAATATCGCTTTTATTTAGTCGATTTTACTGAAAAAATGTCAAATAACAAAGACGTAAACCAGACTTGTCATTTATCGTAAACCTTTTGATGAGGAAAGACGACGACCGGATCCGTTTGAGTCATCTTGTCCTGAACCATCCAGAGTTTCCAGACCACAAATCCAAGATTTCAGCTTCTATAGTAAAGATCCGAACGCTGCGGGACTCCATACCCAACACAGGTGCATGTGACAGATTTAGCAACAATTTCCTTAATTCCAACAGAAAATGTCTGGTCTCTTCTGAACGACTATAGAAAGTAGCACTGAGCTCCAGCAGGACCAGGCTGGTGAGTCTAAGAGGATTTTTGTTCCCTTCTTCTTCAGATGTCAAACAATCAGGAGGATTTAATAAAAAATTTAACTTTTCTAATGTCTTGAACTTCATGCGGAATCTTTGGTTGTTTTCACACCAGACGGTCCAATAGTCTCGATTCAATTGGGAACCAAAGTTGCAACATTTGTTCCATCTCCAGCCTCTGTGGTTCTCGTTCACTCGACACCGAGTCAAACCAACCAAACCCTCTGAGGACCTGTTCCCCTCCGGGCCTGTGGGGGCGCTGCTCCGAGAGCCACTGAAGGAAACGACACAAAAACCTCTGAAGACACTGACAGCAACTTCCTCCTTCACCAAACAGAAACAAAATGGAGGCGTCAGATGTTAGCGTTGGAGGATTTCTCTTTAGTCTTTGACTAAAAACCACGAGTCATTTCTCCCGCTGTCGCTAGGCTAACACGTTTGTTCTGGTAACTTCATCCAACACCAGAAAGCTCAAATTAAATGATTTGCACAAAAATTCTATTTTCTTTTTGATTAAACGTCTTTCTAACTGATCACCAGGCATCCGATTCCTCTGCAGAATAACAGACTTTCAGTGACATCATGTGAATCACTGAAGAGTTTTGGCCCCGGCTGTAAATAACCGAGACGGAGCGCGGAGGTCAGGTCTGTGTTTGAGGTCACCATCTCATCCAATGACGTCCTAAAAAGGACAAGCAGCAGAACTGACTGCTCACATGGAGTCAAGCGTTCGCGAAAAGGAAAAGACATTTTCATCTCCAAACATCCAGAACATGCAGCTTAAAGGTTCATCACAGACATCCTTAAAACGACTGTTTACCAGGAAACAAAGACTGACCACTCAGAGGTGAAACACAGCACAACTTTGGATTTTTCCCTGAGAAATGTCAACAGGTCAGACCGACAGGCTGCAGAAACTCAGCCATTTAGCTGAAACATGGGGGTGTAAATGTCAGCCGTCTCCTCGCATGATGGCGCCGCACTTCAGCCGAACAAACCCAGCCTCCTGATTTCCATCTGAAAGGTAAAAGCTCTCACTCCGTTCCTCAGGAGAGGGACGGCAGGCCTCCACGTGTTCGCCTCAGATCGACACAACGCAGATGTTCATGAAGTTTAAATTCAGCTCTGCGTGTTTCTGAGCAGCCAGAGATTATTAATCTGTTGGGATTTAATTCTCACTATGAGACAAAAGACTCAGGAAATAAATCAGGACTTGACCAGAACTACTAGTGATTATCTCTGATAATGTTTTGATTTTAACCATTTGAAATGTGTGCTTTTATTTTGAAGGTAGGTTTTAACAACTGGCAGCCATGTTGGTAGGTACCTGAGTGGGAAAATAATCCAATAACCAAAAAGATTAAGATTAGCTACATTGTAAAAACAAAATCCTACCAAACATTTTTATTGTCTAGTTTCTAGTGAAAATATTTCTGTAGACTTGAAATAAGACAAAACAGAATAATGATTTTATAACATTGATAAAGAAAAGAATATCAGTTTAAAGTGAAATAATCTGCCATTTTCCTGGATTATAAATTAAAATCTTCCACTGCTAGATTATTCCTCTTATAACTAGAAATTTTTTATTAAAATTTATTATTGACTTAAAACAAAACTGACTTACTTATAACTCAGTTTTGTTTAATTTCTAGAGTACTAAGATGTTTCCAGACAAAAATACTTGGTAAGAGTTTGTGTTTCTACAGTGTATGATTTTACTTCCACCCATTAAACCTTATTTTCAAGGTTCATACTGTGTCCGATCCAACAGGGTTTCGGTTTCAGAAATGAACTGCAGTGACCAGCTCTGATGGATCCAACCTGAAGTCTCCATTTTATCCCAATCCGGATTATTTTAGCATAATCAGAAGTTCGGTGTTTGCAGAAACCAGCAGGTGCTTCGCTGCAGATATTCCAGCCCAGAGTCTCTGCAGCCTGATGCTGAGCAAACATCTGAAAAGAGAAAATCCTTACAGAAGTGCTGAAAAGCAACAAGCTGGGCGTCACACAACCCGCCGACCGAGATAAAAGCTCTCGGCGCGGCAGAGACGCGACCGGCGGAGGAAAACAGAGGGAGGCCCACGCTCCTTTGAAGTTATATTTAGGACAAAATCCTTCTTTGCAGAACAAACCGTCTTATTCTATGAATACTAATCAGAGGCAACAACTGAGGGAGGAACCGTCCTCAGAGCACCGGAAGCCGCGCCGCGTTTGATTCGGTTCGGGACGCATCAGCCTGCAGCTGCTCCATTCAGGCCACATTCACCAAAATCAGCCAGGAAACATGAGACAGAAAACGGTTCAGTCTAATTTAAATGGAAACTAAAGAGTGTGGAGTTCCTCAGGTTAACGTGGGGAAAAAACTTAAAGTTCTTCTGTTCTTCCTGAATCTGTTTGGAAATCTCAGGAGAACATGAGATTCTCCTCATGTTCTCCGTTATTTCCTCCCAATAAAGGAGGAAATGAAGTTTCTCCCAGCAGGAATCCCATCATGCATCTCAGCTGATCACATAAGAGCTCATCAGGCTGCACAGCAGCAGCAACTTTCTGCTGCATAATGGCTCAACTGAGGCGTCGACACTCAGGAGCCTGCAGACCATGATGGATGCTGCAGCTCTCGCACTGAGAAACGGCTCATCCAGAAATTTTTCCAAAGCATTTTTATCCTCGCATGCAGAACGTGGTTTTCTGTTGCTCTGGTATGAAACGCACCAGAGTTTCACACTGCATGTCGCAGGAAAACCTCTGCTGCTTTTCACAGAGGAGGAAACGACCCAATCAGAGAGACGGCAAGCGGCAACATACAATAGATGAAACTATAGTCATTAAAATAGCATATTGAAATTTAATGAAATGTGTAACTGGATAGGATCATTTAAAGAACCAGTAGTCTGTTAGTTTGTGCTTAAAAAACTAACAGACTGTATAAAATAAGTACCAGAGTTTGTTGGGAGCAGTGATGCTGCTGGCAGGAAGGATCTGAGATGACGCAGCTTTGTGCACTGAGGACGCAGCAAACACTAATGCAACATGATCCTAGTTATATTTTTGTCAGACTCCCACCTATTTGAATAAATAATCATTTCCTACAAGATGGCTGTTGTAATAAAAGTCACATTTACTGAATCTGCTGTTATCACATTGAAACAACTTTGGTTTTAGTTTCCTACTGATCTTTTCTCCTGCCTTAAACAGCAGCAGAGATGCTAATGTAGCTCATAGTTATTGCAGTTCCTCTGTTACTGATATTGCAGATAATAGTTCTGGGTTCATGATAAACTTCTGATATATTGTTCTTCCCTAAAAAGCCAACAATGACTCCAAAAGTTATTCTTGGCTTCTGTCTGCAGAGACTTTCTGCTTCTCCATTTCTTCCTCCTGCCACTTTAACCAATCAGCGATCAATACTGCACTCGTCACATTACCACTAATGCAATCAGCAGTTTACCACAGGGAGTGATTATCTGGCCGACGTGAGGCATCAGCAGGCTGAAATATCACTTCCAGAAAACAAAGATGCTCCATCTGCAGACAGACGCTCCTGCTGTTGGGTTTTTGGTTCTGGTTTCCAGTTCGGCCCGTTTCTGGAGCCGAGTCGGGATTTAACAGGAGAAACATTAAACAGCAGCTGGTTTCCCGTCAGAGCGCAGAGAGACGGGAATAACACACACACACCCAGACACACACCTGGGATTGTTCCTGTATTCCTCCAGAACATGTTTAGGATTTAAAGAGCCCGGTCCATCACACAGAACTGGACCAGTCCAGATTGATGCATAAAAACTTTAGATTAGAGCTGAAACTTTAAAGAATTAAAAAATAGACATAATTAATTGCTTTAAAATAAAAACATAAGGATCTGAGCGGAACCTTTATGCTTCATCACCCTGCATGTTTCTGGTACTCCAGTAAATCTGATGCACAGACGACAAACGGCAGCGACAGACGACAGAGCTGCTGCAGAACCGATCTGAAACTTTCACCACCAAAACCCAGAAGATTCAAAGCGTCAAAGACGAACCTAAAGCCCAGTCGAGGATGTTGGTTCTGATCCAATCTGTGATCCAACAAAACCCCCTGAAATAATCTGACCACATCTGCTGAGGTAAACACCTGGATGAGCGGCCATGTTGGACATGTAAATCCTTTAAGTTCCCTCTTATAAAACCAACAGAAGGAACCAGAAAAACACCCAGAAATGATTTTCCCCTTTAATCAGAAACCTGCGGGATAAAGTAAAGCCTCAACATGGCTCCTCTTCCTTTCTCCCAATTTTGTCTCTTCTTAAAGAGGATAAAAGATGAAAAGCTCTCTGGCGTCTCCTGCTGAAGTGACCCATTTGTTAAATTTCCTCGGAGACCGCAGCGCGTCCCGCAGCGCGGATCCAGCCTCCAACGCTCTGCTTCTCTAAACCCATCCAGCTCAGACCGCTTCCTGACCCAAAGACACTCCGATTTCCTGACTATTTTAAACGCAACACAGTAAAGCAACTATACCATAATTCAAACATTTTATGATCTACAGGTTCTGGTGTTTGAAATCAACATTTTTACAAGAACTGAATGTTTGTGACAAAAGGTAAAACTGACATTTTTATTCTGTGAGGAAGTAATTTGTTTTCCAAATGACTAAGTGAATGTACTTCCTTTATAAAACAAAAGAGTTGATGAACCACCTGAATTCAAATAGGATGTTTTAGTTATCACAAATCACAGCCAATAGTTTTGAAATATGTATTTTAAGGCTTCAATCAGAAGTTTAAAGTCTGAGCTTCAGTTCTTCCAAATTTATCATTTTCTTTTGCTTGAAAGGCTTTTATTTGACGCTATATTTCCATTATTTTGGTAATTACCACAACAGTATTACTTCCTGGGTTAATAAGGACCAGTTATTTCAGTTTATATTTATTTCTTTTTGCCATTATCAGGTTTATTCTTAATCATTTTATTTCATTCTTTTTGTAATTTGAAGATATTTTATGACCTTCAATTTATAATCAATGTTACTGTAAACGTTTAATTTCTTTAATACATTGATTTTTTTAAACTTCTACCTTTTTATGTTCATTTCACATTTTTGTATTTTTTTATTACTTCGTTCAGAAATCTGCCATCTTCGTTTTCTTATTACCTGACTTTTTATTTTAAAATATAGTAACTATTTTGGTTATATTGTGTAATATTTATTCTTTCCTGATCTTTTTTACAGCTTTTTCTTTTTTCAAACTACTTTGCTGCTAAAACTAAAACATTAACTGTACAAGAAAAAAATAAAGTAAAAGCTTATAAGCAATAAAAAAACAAATCTAGTTTGTGGTATTTTTATTTCTAAAATTAATAATCCAAAGGGACACTTCGGTGTTCTTAGATTATATGCATTTCTTCCTCCCAACTTAAAGATTTTCCTTCAAAAATTTAACTTTGGTTTAAAACGCCAGGAAATATTTTACTGATTAATTAATCAACATTTTAATCCATGTCAATATATTATTTAATCCAGTGGTTCAGAATCTTCCACAGTTAATTTAACAATGACCCGTGCTTTAGTTTTTCACGGCCCAGAGCGGGACCCCGACCCCAAGTTTGGGAAACCGCTCTCTTTACCGCTGCGTCAGACAACAGGTATCCCACACAGACGGTGTCCGTGAACGCACCACTCCAGCGTTTACCTTGAACCCCGGTGTTGTGTAATTAGCTCAATAAACGCAGCAGTTTCACACCAAACACGAACCCTGCTCCCCCGGCGTGTCCACGCTCCCCCACGGCCACAGTCCACGGTCACACAGCGCTTACCGGCGGGCATTGTGGAGCTAAAGTACCGCAGACCGTCCCAGCCGAGCCCCGTCAGTTAGCCTCCATTAGCTTCTCCCGCCGCCGCTCCGCTCCACCTGGTTTCCGGGTTCAGAGAGTCTGGATCACCTGTTCGGACCGAGAGGCAGAATTAGCGGCCAGCCAGGCAGCCCCGCTCCGGGCTGCAGCCGCCCGCTGACACGGAGCTCCAGCCCCGCTAATAGCTCCTCCTGTCCGGGGAGGCTGTCACCGAGCTGCCGCTGAAACGCTGCGGAGCTTTAACTGCGACATTAGCGCTAAAAGCAGCGCAGACAGGGACATACCTGGAGGTAAACATCCGCAGATTAACTCCCTCTCATTACTGCCTGCTTCCTGCTTTACGGTGACAGACAACACGGAAGTGAGAGCAGCAGCGGAGCCAAACGAGCCCAAACATGCAGCCTGAGAGGCGGCTAATTATAGCAGCCTGGGCAAGGTGTGTCTGCGGAGGAATGTCCTCGGATGTCCTCTGACGGGACCCGTCCAGCTCACTCTGCAGGAACCTGTCCTCTGAACACCGGACACACTGTGACAATTTGCTTCCCTCTTATTGGTCGAAAAAACTTTGGGCTCAGGGGGGGTCAAATGAAGGTCAACCTGTGTGGCCCTGTGTCAGGCAGGGACACACCTGGAGGTCCACAGGTGTGTTTATCCATAACGGATGGATGTGTGGACGTTTCCATGGTTGGATGTTTTAGCTCCTTCTACAGTCAAGAGGTAGATTAAAAATGGCGGACAGGTGAGACTGAAGGACGTAGGCCACGCCCCCAGGCAGTAGACCTCCAGCTCAGGTAAACATCAGCCTGAGCTGGTTGTTTGTTTCCTGACAGATGTAACCAATGCCGTAAGCAAGATGGCGGATATTTCAAGGCATTTGAAATGGTAACGTTTAAAGGGCTAATGTCGCTAGCCGCTGCGGTTCTCTGCTGTTTGCAGTTAAATTCTCTTAGTGCCATTTCCTTTCTAGCTCATTATAAACGCTGCAGAGGTGTAGCTCCATCCTTCAGCCTCACTAATGATTGTCATTAAAGTCAACAAACACCAACGGTAATTAACCCGAGCCGGAGTGAAAACATCTGATGTGTGAATGTGAGAAAGTTTCCCGTTTGTGCTGCTTTTTAAGCTCTTAAGGACCTTTGCTGCTGGACTTAAGGCTGATTAAAGGCTTTGGCCCCACAGATGGCTCACCAAGCGTGTTGAAGTCAAACGAGTGGCAGCGCTGCCGCCTCTAGGCCTGATGGGAAAATAATAATAAAAAAACCGGCTTGTTTAATTACTCTAATGCACAAACATCCACATGTTATCGCTGTGGGATTAAATGGAGCTGGAAGGGGCGGGGCTTATCGCAACATGTGGTTACTGAACACATTAACAGATTTAGAGGTTTTAGTAGAGCAGTCAGGTACAGCGTGAGTCCACTAATAATTTACTTATTAAAGTTGGCATAATGCATATTAAAAACCAATAAAAGACATTAATTAATTGATTTTCTTCTGGCTTTCTGAAGGACGTCACTGAGCTGCAGCATGACATCACACCCGAGTGTCCAGTTAGCATAGTTTTTGTTATTTTATAAATAAATATATCAATTTATCTGGTTTTACATTTATGTCTTGATGAAAGTAGATGACTCTGTTTGCCTGAGCATGATGGTGGCCAACAGTTTCCCAGAGGGCCCCCGGCCCCCGGTGATCAACTGATCAACTTTTGACTCTGCTACCAACATTATGTCTGTTTGCTATGGACCAGAACAAAGAGCCAGATTGTTTTTAAAGATTTAATTTTAAAAATCCTTCTAAATCAGAGCTTTTCATATGCTAAGCTAACTTTGTAATCTCCTGTTAGGGATGCCTGTTGGCCATGCTAGGTGGATGCTAACTCTAGCTAGCTCCATCCTGATTGCAGAGGAAAAGCTTCTTTGTTCATTTCTGTTTCAGTTTAGGAAGAACAGAGTAAACAAGGTGTAGCAGAAAACTCAGCCTCATTCAGGGAAATTGTTAACTTTTTCCTGTTTCAGTCCAGCAGGCAGTGATGTGCAGCTCAGTATTGATGTTAAGCAGTAAAACGACGAAGTCAATGAAACATTCAGACAGTCGCAGTTTTCTCATTACTCTGGGAATTGACTGCTGATTGTCTGGCTGCAGCTTCGGGATGTTTTCATGCGGCTCGTTGGAACCAGTTTAGGTGTAAATGAACAGATTCGTTCCTGGGAACTGAGCTGCAGTTCCTCTGAACAGGATGATCAGGACATCTAAGACGAAGTCTGATTTGGGTTTTAGCAAAGATGAAACAAAAGATTTTTAATTCCTTAAAAGTTAGGATTTAAAGGAATTACTTTGTTAAAGTGCAAATAATATCTTTTCTGTTTGTTGTGTTATAGTTACAATTTAATGTGAGGATTTTAGTCCTTTGAGTTTCAGCTCAGATAATATTGTTATTGTATTAAAATACAATAACATTTAAGGTTCAGGAGAGCAACAGAGTCTCCTGGGCTCCACTGAGTCACTTTGAGACTTAAAATGTTAAAGCAAAACAGGCCAAAGATTTACAGGAAATTCAGTTTTTATAAGAACAGTGACGAATTTCCATCTGAGGAAATAAAGTGTCTCCATCTGAGTCCGAAGCATTTCCTGCTGCTGAAGGTTCACAGGCTTATAAACAACATCATGTCGACTTCTGATCAGTTTTTGTTACGTTTCTCAGAAAACAAACAAAAACATTAATAACTGGTTTCAACCGGTTCAAGACAGAATTTCTTATTGTCAGAAAAAAAGCCAAAGTGCAGATTATTTATTTATAAATTGCAATTTTGTTATAAAACACTTTATATGTAACTGTTAAAACTGCACACATTAACCAAATGATTAGGGCTCAATAGGCCTGTCAAATTAATGTAACAGAATAATGCAAAGTCTCAAAGATCAATACATTTAAATTATAACAAACATTTAACACTGGAACTGGAAGACATTCTAAATATCCAGAATAAAACAGAAACAACAAATAAACTGAATTATGAAGCAAAATTGTCCTTCAAAAAATGTCTAGATAAAATCAAAACATCCGGCTGAAAACTTTTATCATCCAGTTTTTGGTAGAAAGAGAAAAAAATATATAAATTGTAAAAATTATTGAGCTTCTTTTAACGTATAAAGCAATGAATTGATTTATTGCTCATTGGGAAACACTTAGGGGCCAATTGTAGTATTTTAATAATAAAAACAAAAACTATTTGAATGAAACGAGATAAAAACAAAATGAAACAAAATAAAAATGAGATGAAAACAAAATGGCTCCAACCTTCAGGAAACTGCTCTTCTCCTCCCTGACAGTTTCTTTCTCCGCTCCGACCGGCTGCTGCTTCAACGTTAAATTAAATAAACACATTCTTTGTTCAGACAGATTTCAAGTTTCAGGTTCGGCCCAACCGTCGTCCGGACTCGACCCGGCAGACCAGCAGGTCCACTGTGAGCAAAGTCAGACCTGAAGAATCAGTTAGCATCAGTTAGCATCAGTTAGCATCAGTTAGAACCTGTTAGAACCTGTTCTGCTGCGTAGACTCTGAGTCCATGTACAGCAGCACATCTACAACCAGGATTATTAGTTTTATCTGAAAATAATCTGATGTTTGAATCAAGACTTTAAAATCTGTGGAGTTATGACAGCTGCACTACAATACTGAGCTTAACATATAATTTACAGTATTTACGCATTTCACTGCAGTTTTATTATCAATTTCAGTTAAAATATGAAAACATTTACAGTATAAACAGATTTAAAAACTAATTCTGTCTGTAGTGAACTGGCTAAAGGGAACGAGGCGTTAAGTGTTAAATAACCGTCCAAACAGTAAAGATGTTAAAAACTGTTAGATCTGGAAACTTTGACTTTAAGATGTTTTCCATCTGGATGTTTTTGTGCAGCAGAGAAACAGTGCAGGAGGCTTTGACAGCTCAGCAGAGGACTGGTGGTGGTACAGCTGACGGCGCAGGAGTCACAAAGAGCCGGAAATAAACCGGCGGCCATCAATCAAGACGTCTGTTCCCAAAAACCCCAAACAGTGAGTCATCTTCTGCAGAGGAAGAGAGGAAGAGGAGCGACGATGCGGTTTTCACGACAGTTTTTTTTATCATGTAACTTCTGTAAAATCAGATTTTATTCCAGTTAATGAGATAAAAATGCAGCATTTTAAAGCTTACTCAAATAAATGTCAGATTGTTTAATAAAATAATAAGAAGTAAAGTTGTACAGCCTTCACTGGGCAGCTGTCCGTTTCATACTCCAGACCAGCAGGTGGCGATGATGAGCCGGTTTTGCAGCTCCTCCAGACTAGCCAGCAGCAATTAGCAAAGACCTGGTGGGACTGCTCATCAGCTGAGCTCATTATTGGAGCTTCTTCTCAGAGCAAAACATCATTAAAGGGTTAATAGAGGAGCCATGTTGGGACGACTTCCTGGAGGCGGAGCTTCAGAAAGAGCAGGAGTTTTTAAAGAGACAGAGGCCCAATTTCAAGGTGCTACATTAGGAAGTAATATTTAATTTAAGTCATATTTAATATATAGTATTTTCATAACTACTGAAGGTAACATAGTTACTCCATTATGCTATAAAATGGAACTTACTGAAAATTACAATACTGCTGTAATTAACCTTATCAAATATTAAGGTAACGTGTGAAAATCACACTTTGAAGAAAATGTAAAAGAACTGATCATTGGCTAAACAGGAATACTGCTGGAAAATGTACCTGATGAAAAGTTTTCACTGATTTAATGTCAGACAGTAAAATGATGTTTTTTCTACAGAATGTAAAAATCTAGACAAAAACCAAACATATCCAAACCCAGCAGCTATAATCCCTCTGAATACTTGGCTTTAGCTTTTATGACATGAATATTATAATAAACATGTTACTAAAGTCTCCAGGTAAAAACCGATCAGGTGAGGAAACGGAACCTGCAGTAACTGTTTCTGGCCGTAGAGGGCGGAGTCGAGCTGCAGTCCAGCTCTCCATCAGTCAGACTCAGAGCGAGGCATGCCGGGAACATTTCCCCTCAGAAACCATCAGCAGGTCGGTGTCGGTCCAACTCTGCAGGTTTCAGCTGCAGAACTATTACTGAATAAAAACAAAGAGAAACAATCAGTTTGAAAGTGAAAGGATGAAGCATTCAGCATCTTCCTCCTGCTCCTCTTCATCACAGCTCTGTCTGCTCCTCCAGACTGGTTTAAAATAAATCAATCTGTTTTGTTTCCCCCTCTCTGTTCTCCAGAACTCCTACTGGGCCGGGTCATTTTTCTTCTTCATGTAATATCTGCAGCAGTCGCTTTGATTTCCCATCGCTCAGCCAGTTGACATTTATTCCATAAACACTTGACATTTGGAAATCGTCTTCCTGTGTGAGGAACCTGCAGCTCCTCTGCGCAGCGCCGTCCAGCCGGCCTTTGTACCAAGCAGCTGGACGGTATGGACCCGCTCCGCTCTCAAATTGATACTTTCTGCAGAAAATCTGAAGCTTTCAGTCCAAACATGAATCTGAATGTCTGGTCGATTTCCTCTCATCCACTTCAGGGCTGCTTGGTTTCAGTGATCTTAAAGGGGAAGGACTTTGCCCCTTTAAGATCAGGGAGCCATTATACTCCATATATCTGACTAAAATTAAAATATTACTTTGCTTTTCACATTGAAATTAGGCCTCTGTCCCTTTAAGAAGCTCCTGCTCTTTCTGAAGCTCCGCCTCCAGGACGTCATCCCAACATGGCTCCTCTATTAACCCTTTAACGTTTTTACCAGTGTTTAACTAAGAAGTAGCTCCTATAATGAGCAACGCTGTTCCAACAGCTGTTTGCTAATAGCTGCTGGCTAGTCTGCAGGAGCTGCGTGAGGGAGGACCTGTGTCTGGAAGGCGGGGCTATGTCCACCCAGGCATTTGCACAGCTGAATGGTTGCCATGGAGATTAAAGGATTTCTCATGACAAAATCAAATCAACACTCCAGATTTGTTTCTGAGGGAATAAATTTATAACATGATGGGAAGATTTAAAAAAGTAACTTTTACACGATACCAGCCCTCTAATGATTTACAGGTAGAAGTCAAAGAAAGCGAAAAGCATGATTATTAAAACATTGTTTTATTCCACACATTTTCTCAGATGTCAGTGAAAAGAGACGCCGCGCCGCCTGAACTGGACCCGGAGTTCGTCCTCTGCTGCTGCAAAGTCTCACCGTTTTCTCAGCTTGTCATGTCATTTTTCTACACCTGCACTGCCCTCCTTCACCCTGCAGGCTGTGATTTCCATCAGAAACATTATGTACCGGCAGGGTAGCGCTGTGTTCTGCGTTGGGCTCGGATCAGCGCCGGGAGGAGGAGACCCTGCAGGTCATGATGAGTTCAAATCGCAGAGAGCGCAAACAAAACCTCCAAACCAGAGCCGGAGCTGCAGGCAGGTCGGTCGCTTCATTTGCATGTCAATGAGGAATCTGATCACATCTCAGCATTCAGCAGCGAAACGCTCGACACCGGGACGATGATTCTGATCCGGAAACCTCTGCAACAACGGCAGAAACCTCAAAACACTTTATCTTTCTGGATGTTCTCCTCCTGACAGCATCGTGTTTCACTGACTGATGACAATGAACAAGAATAAAGGGGACATAATTCACATAATTCACATGTTTGAACGTCTGTTTGGGTTTCAACATTTAAAAAAAACAGGAATGTTTTTAGAAAACATTTCTGTTTTCCTGCTAAACAAAGGGAAAAAACCCACCAGCTGTCTTCTACCAATACATTTTATGGTGTCTGGAAAATAAGCAGTTTCAAAACCCTCTGAAATTACCTGTTACCTAGCAACCCCAGCTAGTTACCTAGCAACCCAAACTGAGTTCCAGCCTATTTGCTCAGCTGGTTTAATCAATCAATCAAATTTAAGCATTTCAAAGAGCTTTACATCATAACAACACAAAAACACAAAGTCCTGCAACATAGAATCAACAATCAAAACATTATGATTTTATTGCTGTACAATGGCTGCTGGAAAACACAAATGTTTCGTAGTTGACTTATCATCTAGAAACCACTTGCTGCATTCTTGTTGGTTGTGCAGGAGGCTCTACTTTTGCTTTTCAAAGATATACGGCTGTAAAGCTGCGCATCAGCTTGCAGCCATTTTCATGTGCGAGTGTAAACGTTGAGTTGGGGGGGCGTGGCCAATGGATTTAAAGTGACAGAGGTCCTAAAACGTCTCAAAATAGGCAGAACTGAGCAGAAAAAAATGCCTTTGTGCCAAAATGTAATGAACATGTTTTGTATAGACCGTAAACCTACATGGAGGTTAGTGAAGGTAAATCAGTGGCTCCTCTTGTGAAGGAGTGGCTGGTCGTTGTGCGGCTCAGACAGCAGCTCTGGGTTTCTCAGGCAACACTAGCAGAGTTTCTGACTGCGGGAGCCGATGACTCATCGCTGTAGCCGTTGTACGGGCGGCGCATCAATCAGCCTCTCCTGATGGGAGCAGATGGCATGTGGCAGCCCAACCAGTGAGGACGACTGGGTGTGTGTGTGTGTGTGTGTGTGTGTGTCGGATGAAGACTGGTGCAAACAGCAGCACGAAGCTGCAGGACAGCGGCGGCTGATCGGAGCTGGAGGTCCAGCTGTGGGAGGATGTGAGGACCTGCAGTGTGTGTTCATCTCACGGGCTGTGATCTGAATAGATCCCAGTGAATCCAGTTAGAGTCCAGGAGAAGTCTGGAGTGATTAACGGCACCAAGTTTCCTCAGAAGCAGAAAACATGATCGCACAAAAAACTGCAAAGTTTGTAATAAATAGGCTCAATGGGGAAAATGCATTTAAAACTAATAAACTGTCAGGATGTTCCTGATAGTCCAGGAGATTCGGATCGATCCGGGATCAGAGCTGCAACATGTTTTACATTTCCAGCCGTTCAGAGTCAAAAACAACAAACCATTTGAAAAAGCTGTTCCCCTCCTGGCCTGTAGGGGCGCTGCACCAAGAACCACTGCAGGAAATGACACAAAAACCTCTGGAAATGCTGAGAGTAACTTCCTTCTTCAAGAAGTTTAAACAACGATGGAGATTTTAGCGTTTGTTGGATTTCTCTTTTGTCTTGGTAAAAAAACACGACCTGTTTCTCCTGCTAGCGCTGGGCTAGCTTGTTGTTTTGGTTGTATTTACCCAGAATGCCCTGCAAAGTTATTGTTTCGCTGCCATTAGCACATTTAGCAGCACATTCCTAAGGATGAGTGACAGCAGTAAGCTCCTCCTGGCTCTGATCGATTGTTTTTGGTGCGTTTCTTCAGATAGCAGTTTGATATTTTCACAGATTATTGTGTTAAAAACTTTTTATAAAAGTTATTTACTGCAGCTTTAACTAAACTAATCTTAAATAAAACAGAACTTATCGCCGCCCCCATTTGGACCCGTTTCACCATTTCTAACCCGACCAGTACAGCAGAAAACATAAACCAGTAAATGACTCCAGTTTGAGCCAGCAGAATGGAACTCAGTGGTTTTACTGGTTTACTGACTGAAGGAGGAAATGAGGGCAGAATAAACCCAAAGCTTTAAAAAGATCCAAAAGAACTGAAATAAAAGGAGTTTAAAAAATGTGGCATAAATGAATCTGCTTTTTTAAACAATGTTTATTCAGGAAATGTTTCTCCTTCACAATAAAATACATTAAAAAACAGATAACAGGTAATGCATTGAAGAACAACTTCCAGCCAAATAAGATAGAAATAAACATCTGAGATCATGGATTGAAGACAGGAGAATGACTGGAGCCGACAAGTCTGGAAAGAAACAGTTTCAAATAAATTATTTTCTATTAAATAAACGATTGTTAAACCTTGTTGCCTTTGAACAAGTGAAGGAGCGCGTTATCGTTTCTGTTGCCGCCATGAAATAAATTTGTTCAATGGAGACGAATCAGTTTGGAAGAAACTCCTGAGCAAAACTGCAATGGAAACACATAACCAGTCACATGATCAACAGCTGGACGTTTCTACTGGTGGAAACGACAAAGTAGACGACAGGAAGTGGCAGGAGGAAGATGGAGCCGCATGTTTTTATTCACATGTGGTTTCAGATTGAAGTTTTGTTCACATTTATAATGGAAACTCAGTTAGAGAGAAAAAGACTAGAAACAAACCAGAGATTTGACAGTAAATGGCTTTAAAACAACAATAATAATTTCATTTCATGTTTTTTTTCACCTTTTATCTTTTCATTCTGTGCTTGACTATTTTAAATGCCAGGACTGATTTAGGAAGGTAAAGATCAGTGATTGGTCGAGACATTCAGTCTGGAAATCAATTAGAAAGGAAATAAACTGCCAGAATAAAGTTACAACCACCATGAGGAGGAGCGCTTCCTGGGTAAAAACCTCAGGTCAGGAAAGGAATGACAGCGATGACCGACAGCAGCCTCCTGCGGCTCCTGGCAGCCCCAGTGGCCCCCGGCTCCGGCCTGCGGCCCCCGGCTCCTGCCTGCGGCCCGTGGCCCCCGGCTCCGGCTTGCGGCCCCCGGCTCCTGCCTGCGGCCCCCGGCTCCGGCCTGTGGCCCCCGGCTCCTGCCTGCGGCCCCGGCTCCGGCTTGCGGCCCCCGGCTCCTGCCTGCGGCCCCCGGCTCCGGCCTGTGGCCCCCGGCTCCTGCCTGCGGCCCCGGCTCCTGCCTGCGGCCCCCGGCTCCTGCCTGCGGCCCCCGGCTCCTGCCTGCGGCCCCGGCTCCGGCCTGTGGCCCCCGGCTCCGGCCTGTGGCCCCCGGCTCCGGCCTGTGGCCCCCGGCTCCTGCCTGCGGCCCCCGGCTCCGGCCTGTGGCCCCCGGCTCCGGCCTGTGGCCCCCGGCTCCTGCCTGCGGCCCCGGCTCCGGCCTGTGGCCCCCGGCTCCGGCCTGTGGCCCCCGGCTCCTGCCTGCGGCCCCGGCTCCGGCCTGCGGCCCCCGGCTCCTGCCTGTGGCCCCCGGCTCCGGCCTGTGGCCCCCGGCTCCGGCCTGTGGCCCCCGGCTCCTGCCTGCGGCCCCCGGCTCCAGCATGCAGCCGCTGTCTCTTGGCCATTCTGTGGGGCAGCTGGAGGACAGCAGCCGGCAGGAATCTACAGTTTGTTGTTTCTTTGAAAGCTGAGCTGCTTTTCATCCCATAAAGCCGACGTCCGGACAGCCCTGCATCTCGTTTGTCTCTGCATCTGAACCATCTCTGCTGCCGTCAGTATGTTTGATCCTTTATTAAAGTCAACGTTTCTCATTTTTAGATTCTCTAAATTCCAGTTAGACTCTTCAAGACCAGAAGCTTGCTAATTGCTATATTTCTAAATTCCTGCAGCGCTAAGGCTAACTGCTAATCAATTCTCTAGTCCTGCAGCAATGTTCTGCGCTGCTGTGCTGCTAACGCTACTATGTTTCTAACTTCCTGTTGTAGTCTGATGACCAACAGTGCTAACTAGTTGATGCTTTTCCAACTACCTGTACCAGTTAGCTTTGCTAATGCTAACTGCTAATTTTCTAAATCCCAATGACAGAAAACTGGTATGTAGCTAAAATGCTAACTCCTGTTTAGCATTCAGCAAGCTAACGAAATCAAAGTTGTGATGCATTGCTAACAGCAACTGCTGCTTTTCTAACTTCCAGTACAAGCTTACCTAACTTCTTGTATCAGTTAGCTGTGCTGCAGTAATAATCCTGGGTTCCATAACAAGCAGTGCTGCAGTTTTCACTAACACTTCCAGTCATGAATAAAATAAAGTGACAAAATAATCACAATAAAAAGCAATACATTAAATTCAATAAATTAAAATCAAGAATATATTTACGGTTAGTTTCCTCTACATCTCAGACATTTCATTGGTTAGAACATTTATAATGTTTCTCTAGTTTTTATGATTTAAAATGTTCAGTTTACTTATTTATTTTGAAATCAAAGTGATTTACTCCAGACCTGACCGAGCGTGAAACAAATACTGCGGCTGATGTTTGCATGCATGGCTGGACGAGCCGGACACTCAATAAATGTTGGAGGGAGATAATAAATTGCTCACTGTAGCATAAAATAATCAACAGCCAACAAATAAATCACGGGAATACGAAGCCGCAGCAGGCGGAGAGAAAAGTTAGCGCCGCGTCTGAATGTCTAATGTTCCGAGTAAGAATCGTTTTCTCTCTGCAATAACGGAGAAAACAGTTTCACTCAAATGTTTTCCTTCTTCTTCTGCTCCATATTCATGCAGCATCAGTTGTTCGCCTGAACTGGCTGAAATTAAACAAACACATTTCAAAAACAACAAAAAAGACCAACTCCAAAAGTGTAAAATATGTTTTTTCTGATGTCAGAAATGACATTTCAATTAATATTCTACCAACTATGGTAAAATGTTTTAAAACCACTAGAGAACAAACTCTTTGTTTTTGCACATTTCATGCTTAGAAGTGAAAATCACAATTAAATGCAGCTTGGGAATACTGACTTTGTAATCTCTGCAAATGATCATTTCTATGTGGCAAAATAAATAAATTTTGACATCAGAAAATATGCAGTTTGCTTTCTGTAAATATGTGGAATTAATCTGGAGATTAATCTGGAGATGTATCAGGGTTTATTTTTTGGCCACATTTTTCCTTCAAACCTCAAACCGTCCAGCTGCCTAAACCTCTGATTAGATTTTACCTCCCTGTTGTGTTTTGACTCTTCCATGCCTGTCAATATGTTTCTTCATCTTTATTTCATCATTTCATGTATAAGACCCACCGCTGAGTGCGTGCAGCCACCCTGACCTCTGACCCTGGCGCTGTTTTTGATGTTGCTAATGCTGCTAATCTGTCTGCAGCTCCACTGGAGCCTCGACACACACAGACAATAAGCAGATTTCCTCTTTTCATTTACAGAAAGGAAACACAGACAGCCACATGCTGAGAGATTCATGCATCTGCTGCTGCAACACCCCCCCTCCCCCACACACACACCCACACACACCCACACCCACACACCCACACCCAGATGTGGTCCCATCAGGTCAGCCCTCCTGGATCTGTGTTATTACATCTGGCACAGCGCGGAGCAAATCCCTTCCATATTTTCTTTTTTTAAGTTAGCAGGACAATGAAAGAGAAAGGAGATTAGCGCCCGTAATCCACTGTGTGTGTGTGTGTGTGTGTGTGTGTGTGGTTCTGGTATCTGGGCCTGCTTGTGTTTCAGTGTTGATGTGAAGCTGAAATGAAGCTAACTGAAGCGTGGCGGGTCGCCAGCAGCTCTCACTCGTCCTCCTTCACTGAACGGAGAGAATGACGAAGTGATGATGGAGAGAAGAAACAGGAAGCAGAAACAACGCAGCATCGATCCGTCACAAAACGACGGCTCAGAGGAATCTGTGCTTCACTGAGAAATCCTCTGAGAATCAGCGAAGCAGCAGGACAGTGATAACATCCACACTGTTTCAAACTCAAATCGCATTTTGTTTTGTTTTTAATACGGAGGTAAAGTGGTGAAATTTTACAGCACAATCAGTAACCACGGTAACTTCAGTCATAAAAATGTTATATAAATAAAATATGACTTAAAATAAATGTTGCCTTACCAGCGCTACCCTGAGAGAGAAGGAGCTCCTATAATGATCTCAGTGGATGTTTGCTAATTGCTGCTGGCTAATCTGAAGGAGCTGAGTGGAGGAGCAGCTTTGTCCTTGAAGGCGGGGCTATGTCCACCCAGGTGTTTAGTGCAGCAGAATGGTTGCCATGGAGATTACAGGATTTCTCCAACATGCATGAAAGAATCAAAGCAACACTTGATGAGGGAATTAAATTATAGCATAAAGGAAAGATCAATAAAGTCAATGATTAAATGATACCGCCCCTTTAAATTGACATTTTTCTGCTTTTGTATCAGAGGATTTATATTTTTCAGAAGTTCCCGTTTAAAATAAAATCATGTTCAGAGGTCTGCTGGGTGTTTGAGCGAAAACTGACTGATTTTTTTAATGTGTCTTAAACGATCCGGCATCTGGAGCAAAAGGCAGCAGCATTTTCAAACCTCCAGCTGCT
Organism: Poeciliopsis retropinna; assembly: GCA_010277075.1. Lineage (NCBI taxonomy): Eukaryota > Metazoa > Chordata > Actinopteri > Cyprinodontiformes > Poeciliidae > Poeciliopsis > Poeciliopsis retropinna. Next base: position 1,318,354 of record VMRM01000021.1, read on the forward strand.
TCAGGGCAACAAGGTTTAAGACTTTGGGATCCGACAGGTGAGGTTCCTTCTCAGTCACCTCTGTGACGTAAGCTCTGCGCTCCCTCCTGACCCGTCAGTCAAACCCGCTGCAAAAAAACAACGAAAAACGGGCAGAAAGTAGGTCAATACAGGAAGAGCTTTTAGGTGTTGGCAGTTTTGAAGTCTTGATAATGGCTGTCAGGTGCAAAGCGAATGGCAGACAAAGTGAATGTCAGGATTTAAACTCACTTCACTGGAGGATAATAAAAGGTTTGTGCGTTTCCGTTCCCCTGCTGCATGGCCTGTTGCTTTACTGATGGAGAGACGGAGGAAGTCGCAGTCTGGGTGAAAACCTGAGGAGTCGGGACAAACGCAAACTCATCTTCCAGAGTTCAGCACATGGAGCTTTTCCTTAATACTCTCACATTTCCCACATCAAACTGCAGTTTATAGTTCAAGCGGAATATCTGGAGAAACTGAATTTATTCTCCTAATTGATCAGATGTCCAGTGAGTCTTCAGCCTGCAGCTTGTAGCCAACATGGCGGCCGGTTCGTATGCAGGATGCAATAAATATTTACCTACGGAGAGCCATTTGTGACAATACAGTCAAAAATGAACAGCAATAACATGGATTATGGCTTTAGCTAGCTAAATATTAGCTAGCCAGGTAGCTAAAAATCCCTACCTAAATATTTAATTAGCAAACTAAATATTTAGCTTCTAACTTTAGTTGGTGAGCTAAATGCTAGCTAAATATTCAAACAAAATGTTAAGTCAGATTTACATTTAGCTAGCTAAAAATAGCTAGCTAAATATTTAGCTGGCTAAATCGGAGGCGGCTAAATATTAGCTAACTAAATATTATGCTTAAAAACAAAATATTTATTCTGAAAACTAGCTAAATATTTAGCTAATATGCAAATGAATTACCAGATAACAGGAAGTGGACTATGAAAATAAAAGCCTGGTTTTGCAGTCCTCTATTTAAACTCTTGAGGTGAGATTAGCTGGCTTTGTGTTGGTACTGTTGTCGGTTAAATGTCTGTATTGTCGTTAAAACATTTCCTCCTTCGAGGTGAAACGGTACGAATGAAGAGGTGCAATGAGGAAGGATTGAAACAAATCAGTTTTCTGTCCCAAAGGACAGAAAACATTTTCAGAACAAAGTTTTCCTGTTTTCAGACAGCAGCAGAACGGTGCTGATCCAGTCAGATGATGATGGTGAGGAAGCAACTCAGACACAGAGAGAGAATAATGAGCTAGAAAAATGACCAAACTACAGCATGATAATTAGTAAATATCTGACAGGCGCAGAATGAGAGCTTAGATGGTTTTTCTTCCATCATTTCATTAAATAAAAGTTTGTTTTTTTTATCTGATCTGAACCTGTTCAGCCGTTTTAAAAGCATCTCTGTCTGTAAAGCAGCTAAAATGCAGTAAAACAGATTTTGTCGTCAGTGACATGAAGACTCGTCCTGCTCTCAGCAAACCAAAGATTATTTCCTAACTGGAGCTGTGAAGCATCAGAATGGAGCAAAAATCTCCTCCATAAAAACATTTAACCGTAAGACCTGGATGTTTTTACTGAGATTATGGATTTACATCCAGAATAAAGTAAATCCTCCTGCTGTACCCCTTCAGCTGGCCTTTTTAACTCGTTTATCATGCAGTTGCTGATCGCTGTTTGTCCTTGTGAAGACTGAAGCTGCCCTGTTCTTTAACTGGGAGAACAAGCAGCACTTCCCCTTTCATCGTTTCTCCTTTTCATTCGATGGTTCCGGGCGGTTCCAGGCGGCGTCCCGACGATTCGGCCCGCGGTTCAAACCCAGCCGCGCCGTAATTCACCACACAAAGGCGAACAAAGACGCAGCTCCCCTCGGGTCTCTTTATCTTTCTTGCTTTAATTGAGCCACTCCATCAAAGCGCGGCGTCTTGAACTGAAGCGCTGCGTCGTTTCATTTTCCCTCATTACTTTTTATATAACTTAGCGGCTCTCCGATGGGAGACCAGTCATTTTTAAGATGAAAATGGAAGAGTCGCTCGGGGTAAGACATTAAAACGAGAACGGCTCACAGAACTGCTCTTTGCTGACAACGTCTGCGGAGAATTTTTGACCTTTGACCTCTCAGATGGGAGACCTTGTGTTAGAAGAAAACTGGATGTTATTATTTTTTCTTTTAATTTCCTCCAAGAAATATGAAGCATTTGGTTCTTGCACAGCCCTCATGGTCATAGGACATAATTTTAGTCATCCGGGCTTTGACTAGGCCTCTGCAGCAGATTCATTCTTTCATTTTTCCACCGTTCTGTTGTAGTTCTGATACTGATTTGGATTGAAATGACCATTTCTGGACCATTATTTAAGAAAAATGGAAAAAGAAAAAAGAAAATTATTGTGGCTAATAGTAAAGTATTAATTCTAATTTAGTGTCATTTTTTGTACCATTAGTGTCAGTTTAGTGTGAAAAACACAGAATGTGAGCTAAAATCTGGGGTTCATATTTACAAGCTCTGCTCTCTGACCGAAGTTATTCAGAACCACTGTGACCATCTGCAGAACCACATGCGGTTCTGCTGGTCTGAACTGGACATTTTTATCTTTTACTGGTAAACCTGAGGATGGAGAAGCGCTAAAACGGTTTTCTACCTTTTCTAAAATCTAATTTCAGTCCATAGTTAAACAGAGCTGTCCATGTTTAATCTGTTAATAAAACAGAAATTATTGTAAAAGTTTCCATCAACACGTTTAGCAGCTGATTGTGGTTCTGGATGATTCGCTCATCGGGTTGGTGGATTTACTGTTTCTCCGTTTCTGATCTTGTTTTCCTCCTGATGTGTGAAATCAGGTTCCTAACCTCTCTCTTTATTTTAAAGGTATTTATTTTTTTTAAATAAGAGTTTTACAAACACAAAGTAAAAAAAAACACCAAACTGAATCCTTGAACTTCAGTTTCCTCCTCTGGCCTCCTGCAGGCCGCAGGCGGTGAAGTCCAGGACCTTCTGGAGCAAATAATTAAAGACTCAGCTGCTCATACAGCCTCAGGCAGCTCTAGGCTTCATGTCCGGTCCCTTCCTGGTTATCAGAGCACATCGGGCCGTGTTCTGGTTCAGGTGGGCTCCTGTTTACAGGAAGCAGCAGGCGCTCAGCTGGTGACGTCAGACGCTTTCATTACGTCAAACAGGAAACATATTTTACCAGGAGATAAAAGATTAAACTGGCTGTAGGACAGAGCTGGACAACAGCGAGGCCCCACAGTCTGGGCCCCACCAGTCTAGGCCCCACAGCCTGGCCCCCATCAGCCTGGACCCCACAGCCTGGGCCCCACAGCCTGGGCCCCACAGCCTGGGCCCCACAGCCTGGACCCCACAGCCTGGACCCCATCAGCCTGGCCCCCATCAGCCTGGACCCCACAGCCTGGGCCCCACAGCCTGGGCCCCATCAGCCTGGGCCCCACAGCCTGGACCCCATCAGCCTGGACCCCACAGCCTGGGCCCCATCAGCCTGGACCCCATCAGCCTGGACCCCACAGCCTGGGCCCCATCAGCCTGGGCCCATCAGCCTGGACCCCACAGCCTGGACCCCACAGCCTGGACCCCATCAGCCTGGCCCCCATCAGCCTGGACCCCACAGCCTGGGCCCCACAGCCTGGGCCCCATCAGCCTGGGCCCCACAGCCTGGGCCCCACAGCCTGGACCCCACAGCCTGGACCCCACAGCCTGGGCCCCACAGCCTGGACCCCATCAGCCTGGACCCCACAGCCTGGACCCCACAGCCTGGGCCCCATCAGCCTGGGCCCCACAGCCTGGGCCCCACAGCCTGGGCCCCACAGCCTGGACCCCACCAGCCTGGACCCAACAGCCTGGACCCCACAGCCTGGACCCCACCAGCCTGGACCCCACAGCCTGGGCCCCACAGCCTGGACCCCACAGCCTGGACCCCACAGCCTGGGCCCCACAGCCTGGACCCCACAGCCTGGGCCCCATCAGCCTGGGCCCCACAGCCTGGACCCCACAGCCTGGGCCCCACAGCCTGGGCCCCACCAGCCTTGACCCCACAGCCTGGGCCCCATCAGCCTGGACCCCATCAGCCTGGGCCCCATCAGCCTGGGCCCCATCAGCCTGGACCCCATCAGCCTGGGCCCCACCAGCCTGGGCCCCACAGCCTGGGCCCCACCAGCCTTGACCCCACAGCCTGGGCCCCACAGCCTGGACCCCACAGCCTGGGCCCCATCAGCCTGGGCCCCACAGCCTGGGCCCCACAGCCTGGGCCCCACAGCCTGGGCCCCACAGCCTGGACCCCACAGCCTGGGCCCCACAGCCTGGACCCCACCAGCCTGGACCCCACAGCCTGGACCCCACCAGCCTGGACCCCACAGCCTGGACCCCACAGCCTGGGCCCCACAGCCTGGGCCCCACAGCATGGACCCCACAGCCTTGACCCCACAGCCTGGGCCCCACAGCCTGGACCCCACCAGCCTGGACCCCACAGCCTGGACCCCACAGCCTGGGCCCCATCAGCCTGGACCCCATCAGCCTGGACCCCACAGCCTGGACCCCACAGCCTGGGCCCCATCAGCCTGGGCCCCACAGCCTGGACCCCACCAGCCTGGACCCCACAGCCTGGACCCCACAGCCTGGACCCCACAGCCTGGACCCCATCAGCCTGGACCCCACCAGCCTGGGCCCCACAGCCTGGACCCCATCAGCCTGGACCCCACAGCCTGGACCCCACAGCCTGGACCCCATCAGCCTGGACCCCACCAGCCTGGGCCCCACAGCCTGGACCCCACAGCCTGGGCCCCACAGCCTGGGCCCCATAGCCTGGACCCCACAGCCTGGGCCCCACAGCCTCGACCCCACAGCCTGGGCCCCACAGCCTGGGCCCCACAGCCTGGGCCCCACAGCATGGACCCCACAGCCTGGACCCCACAGCCTGGGCCCCACAGCCTGGACCCCACCAGCCTGGACCCCACAGCCTGGGCCCCACAGCCTGGACCCCACAGCCTGGGCCCCACAGCCTGGGCCCCACCAGCCTGGACCCCACAGCCTGGGCCCCACCAGCCTGGACCCCACAGCCTGGGCCCGTGGCTCTGGGTGATTTTGCTCCTGACCTGATTGGAGTGCCAAAGACCACTGGAGCAGACCGAAGCCCTTCCTGCTCCTCGTGACCTTCCGCGACCTCTCTCTGCACTGATTCTGTTAAAAGCCTCCAAATCCGCCCGTCATTAGCAAAGCGCAGAGCTCTTCTCTGATTGCTTTCATGACCAAAAATTCAAAAAGATTTGATCCATAACATGTCACTATGAAAATCTGGAGTTTACAGTTTGGAACAACATTTGTATTTTCCACCAAGCACAACGTGTTTACTGGGAGAAATGGGAATCCTCTGGCTCCCAGTGGCTCCCAGTTTAGCTTTGCAGCCATGTGACCAGCCTGTGGTCCACCACAAGTTGGTCCGTCACAAGTTGGTCCGTCACAGGCTGGTCCGTCACAGGCTGGTCCGTCACAGGTTGGTCCGTCACAGGCTGGTCCGTCACAGGTTGGTCTGTCACAGGCTGGTCCGTCACAAGTTGGTGTGTCACAGGCTGGTCCGTCACAAGTTGGTCTGTCACAGGTTGGTCCGTCACAAGTTGGTCTGTCACAGGCTGGTCCGTCACAAGTTGGTCTGTCACAGGTTGGTCCGTCACAAGTTGGTCCGTCACAGGCTGGTCCGTCACAGGTTGGTGTGTCACAGGCTGGTCCGTCACAAGTTGGTGTGTCAGAGGCTGGTCCGTCACAAGTTGGTCTGTCACAGGCTGGTCCGTCACAGGTTGGTGTGTCACAGGCTGGTCCGTCACAAGTTGGTGTGTCAGAGGCTGGTCCGTCACAAGTTGGTCTGTCACAGGCTGGTCCGTCACAAGTTGGTCTGTCACAGGCTGGTCCGTCACAAGTTGGTGTGTCACAGGCTGGTCCGTCACAAGTTGGTCTGTCACAGGTTGGTCCGTCACAAGTTGGTCCGTCACAGGCTGGTCCGTCACAAGTTGGTCCGTCACAGGTTGGTCCGTCACAAGTTGGTCTGTCACAGGCTGGTCCGTCACAAGTTGGTGTGTCACAGGCTGGTCCGTCACAAGTTGGTCTGTCACAGGCTGGTCCGTCACAAGTTGGTGTGTCACAGGCTGGTCCGTCACAAGTTGGTCTGTCACAGGTTGGTCCGTCACAAGTTGGTCCGTCACAGGCTGGTCCGTCACAAGTTGGTCCGTCACAGGTTGGTCCGTCACAAGTTGGTCTGTCACAGGCTGGTCCGTCACAAGTTGGTGTGTCACAGGCTGGTCCGTCACAAGTTGGTCTGTCGCAGGCTGGTCCGTCACAGGTTGGTCTGTCACAGGCTGGTCCGTCACAGGTTGGTCCGTCACAAGTTGGTCCGTTACAGGTTGGTCTGTCACAGGTTGGTCCGTCACAAGTTGGTCTGTCACAGGTTGGTCTGTCACAGGCTGGTCCGTCACAGGTTGGTCCGTCACAAGTTGGTCCGTTACAGGTTGGTCTGTCACAGGTTGGTCCGTCACAAGTTGGTCCGTCACAAGTTGGTCCGTTACAGGTTGGTCTGTCACAGGTTGGTCCGTCACAGGCTGGTCCGTCACAAGTTGGTCTGTCACAGGTTGGTCCGTCACAGGCTGGTCCGTCACAGGTTGGTCCGTCACAAGTTGGTCCGTTACAGGTTGGTCTGTCACAGGTTGGTCCGTCACAAGTTGGTCTGTCACAGGTTGGTCTGTCACAGGCTGGTACGTCACAGGTTGGTCCGTCACAAGTTGGTCCGTTACAGGTTGGTCCGTCACAGGTTGGTCCGTCACAAGTTGGTCCGTCACAGGTTGGTCCGTCACAAGTTGGTCCGTCACAGGCTGGTCCGTCACAAGTTGGTCTGTCACAGGCTGGTCCGTCACAAGTTGGTCTGTCACAGGTTGGTCCGTCACAGGTTGGTCCGTCACAAGTTGGTCCGTCACAAGTTGGTCTGTCACAGGTTGGTCTGTCACAGGCTGGTCCGTCACAGGTTGGTCCGTCACAAGCTGGTCCGTCACAAGTTGGTCTGTCACAGGCTGGTCCGTCACAAGTTGGTCCGTCACAGGTTGGTCCGTCACAAGTTGGTCCGTCACAGGCTGGTCCGTCACAAGTTGGTCTGTCACAGGCTGGTCCGTCACAAGTTGGTCTGTCACAGGCTGGTCCGTCACAAGTTGGTCTGTCACAGGTTGGTCCGTCACAGGTTGGTCTGTCACAGGCTGGTCCGTCACAAGTTGGTCTGTCACAGGTTGGTCCATCACAGGCTGGTCCGTCACAGGTTGGTCCGTCAGAAGTTGGTCCGTTACAGGTTGGTCTGTCACAGGTTGGTCCGTCACAAGTTGGTCCGTCACAGGTTGGTCCGTCACAAGTTGGTCCGTCACAGGCTGGTCCGTCACAAGTTGGTCTGTCACAGGTTGGTCCGTCACAAGTTGGTCCGTCACAGGCTGGTCCGTCACAAGTTGGTCTGTCACAGGTTGGTCCGTCACAGGTTGGTCCGTCACAAGTTGGTCCGTCACAGGTTGGTCTGTCACAGGTTGGTCCGTCACAAGTTGGTCCGTCACAGGCTGGTCCGTCACAAGTTGGTCTGTCACAGGTTGGTCCGTCACAGGTTGGTCCGTCACAAGTTGGTCCGTTACAGGTTGGTCTGTCACAGGTTGGTCCGTCACAAGTTGGTCCGTCACAGGTTGGTCCGTCACAGGTTGGTCCGTCACAAGTTGGTCCGTTACAGGTTGGTCTGTCACAGGTTGGTCCGTCACAAGTTGGTCCGTCACAGGCTGGTCCGTCACAAGTTGGTCTGTCACAGGTTGGTCCGTCACAGGTTGGTCCGTCACAAGTTGGTCCGTTACAGGTTGGTCTGTCACAGGTTGGTCCGTCACAAGTTGGTCCGTCACAGGTTGGTCCGTCACAAGTTGGTCCGTCATAGGCTGGTCCGTCACAAATTGGTCTGTCACAGGCTGGTCCGTCACAAGTTGGTCTGTCACAGGTTGGTCCGTCACAAGTTGGTCTGTCACAGGCTGGTCCGTCACAAGTTGGTCTGTCACAGGCTGGTCCGTCACAGGTTGGTCTGTCACAGGTTGGTCCGTCCTGTCTCCAGGTTCAGATGATGAACTGATCAGAGATGTTCAAAGCTTGGATGTTTTATAACATAATCCTGCTTTAAGCTTCTCCACTGCAAAAACACAAAAATCTTACCAAGTAGTTTGTGTAGTTTCCATTGCAGAAATCTTAAAGGCATACAGCCTCTCTATGTGGTCAGACTCAAGAGCAAACCGTAAACTGCTGAAGCTCAGGCGTCATGGAAAATGTTGGAAGGTCATCTGTGTGTCGTTAATTACAGTATGAATCAACTTTCTCATGAAATGTCAGCACTGGTTGGCGAGCGTTCGGTTCGGTTGAACCCCCGGCGAGTTTCAGACTCGTTCCCGTCGCTGATTCACAGCCACTTGTATCTGCGGGGGTTCGCTGACGGCGCCGCCGCTGCCTCATTAAGCGTGCTGGCCCTGATCAAAGAAGAGAGGATCGTTCCCCAGCAGATCATCCTGCTGTATGGCTCGATGTAAACATGAAGGAAGAACAGCAGGATGTGCAGAGTCGAACCCACAACCTGTGAGAGACATCAGCCTAATTAGAGAGACCAGCGTGAGATTCTTCTTGGATCAGGATGTTTCCCCAAAACTAAAAAAACTGATATAAACATCATCTTACTATTTTTATTCAAAACAGCCTCATTATGAGAGAGCCGTGGCTCTCCTTAGTTTACATCTGTAAAAATAAAACTCTTCAGACTCGACTTGAGATTTGACTTGGACTCGTAGTGAGAGACTCGAATCTAAGCACCAATTTTTATCTCATCTAATAAGTAGTGATGGGAAATGCCTGTTTGTATTTCCTATAGGCTAAATATTATATTTGCTCTGTTTACAAAATAATATCAACCTTTTTGTCATTTTTTGCATTCTGAAAATTAGAAGATTAAGACATAATTATTCATAAAATTTAAGAGATTTAAAAATAATAATAAAATGTTAATCTAAGTTTGGTCAAAGGACAAACAGTTCTTTGATCTAAGATAACTATTTGTGTTTTAGGTTCCAACCTGGATCATTTGGATTAAGAAACCAAACAGTTGTCTGTGACTTGACTTTGAATATTTACTTATGAGCATCTGCAGAAACCACAGCTGGGGCTTTAACATGTTAAATTTGATTAATTAATTACATAGATCTTAACACATTAAAGACTTTAACTCAGTTAATCACTTTTTTTTCTTTTACATTCAAAAGTCCCAATCCGGAACCTTTGTGTTCACGTTTCTGGTACAACCATAAATCTGACGCACAAAGAAAAACCCCGCTAAAGGTGATGGAGCCGCTTCTCTCTGCCCAATCGGAGTTCATTTCTGCTTCTAAACGGATCTGATTGGACGATGGAAAAGACTTTTGTCGTGTTCCAGTTGTGCTAAAGGCAGTTAGCATATCAGTCAATCTATTCAAAACTAGCATCAATGCTAAACATGTAGCAGCTAATGCTAACATCAACGGTCCATGTTTCCAAAGAAACTCCATCAGTTATTACTGAAACACTGAATGGATAAATAAGACTTTGCTTCAATCTGATGGCTTAATAATAGAAATAATAGATTAAAACAGTAAATATCTTTGTTCCTAAGGCCATATGTCTTTTCTATAATTTAGCAGCATAAAGCATGAAGCTTTATGAAATTGTGATTAATTAATTACAGGCCCTGTAATTATACCAAATACTAAGGAAATAAATGTTTAGAAGAACATTTTTAATGTTCATTACTCTTGCAGAAATTATCCTTGTAAAACAAAAAAAGTTTAGTCTGATTTGAATTGACAAGCGAAGAAAAGAAACACGTTTAGTGAAAGTTACTGTTTAGTTTCAGCTGCAGATCCTAAAACCGTCTCCGGTTCCTCATTCTGGTTGCAATCTGCTTTACAATCAGAAGTCCTGGACTGAATCAGCATTCATCATGTCGGACCAATCAAGACTCAATATTGATTCTGCTGCTTTAGTAACAACATCGGCGGCACAGAGCTGAGTCACTCAGCGGCTGGAATAAACGCTTCATCATCTGTGGCACTGACATGCAGAACCCAACGCTAACCACTGGAATCAGGATGTCAGCGTCACAGGAAGCAGTTCTGGTTCATTCATTAGGCAGGAAGATGATCACATCATCAGAGTCACGGTTTGACTCCAGAAACGGCCCAGAAGGGAAAACTGGGAAAGTTCAGGTTGACTCGTCCCAGCTGAATAATAATAATAATAATAATGTAATCCACATTGGATGAAATTAATAGATTAAAACTAAGAGGCAAATATAGTTTCTGCCCCAAAAATACCTTTAAACGTGAGTCAGTGTTTATCTGTCAGTGTCTGCAGCATCGTTCCCACATTCCTCCTGCAGACCGAGGAAGATGAATGCAGAGCAGCCTGGACAGTAATTAACTGTAATTGGTCAGCAGGCAGACTGGAAAACCTGGAAACCGGGCTCTGGAGGAGTTGGACTGTAAAACAGATCAGGGGACGGCCGGTCGATGCTCCTGATCCAATCAGAACCGCTGAGACGCCGCGCTGATTAAGGAAGTGACACCTGAAGCGAAGCGCCTGGTGGAGCCTTAGTGCTGTCAATCAACCTCGTGTACTGACTGCTCCATCCTCCTCATGTAGGAGGATGGACTCTCACACATGCACACCACCCTGTGGGTAAAGCGTAAAGTTTGGTTTGAGGAGGCAGACTGAGAGCAGCAGACGGCTGCAGCACAGCCCAGTTTTTCTGCTCAGTCATTTAAAGGCAGAAAGGTCGGGTCGTTCCATTTAACCTCCTATCACTGAGTCCCTGAAGACGCCATGTTAGCGAGGACGGCGCTCTGCAGGGGAGAATCAGATCAACTCAACATATTCACTCATTCTGGGTTTACAGATTAAAACCCACCAATCAGGTTTGGATGTTTTGTTCTGAAAAATATTTATGTGTATTTTTATTGTTGCTTGCAGAGTTTGAGATTTGAATATCAGTGCAGGATCAGCCTGACTGATGCTGAACAGAACCGCCTCACGGCAGAACATCTGCACACTGCCTCATCGCAGAACGTCTGCAGACCGCCTCACGGCAGAACGTCTGCAGACCGCCTCATCGCAGAACGTCTGCAGACCGCCTCATCGCAGAACATCTGCAGACCGCCTCATCGCAGAACGTCTGCAGACCGCCTCACGGCAGAACGTCTGCAGACCGCCTCACGGCAGAACGTCTGCAGACCGCCTCACACCACAGCAAAAACACAAACATCGTCTCAAAACGTTATTTAATTCATATCAGTGAAACTTCCAGATTTATTTCCTAAGAAGCAAAAACTATCAGGTTTATTGATAGTTTTTTATAAAGCAAAAGGCATAAACAATCCAATTATCAATACGGCGATAAATGTTGTTACAAAATGTCATTTCAATCCAATAATTTTCCAATTATCCTATCGTAATAATAGCGGTATAATCTGAGCACATTAAGCTCAGATTATTATTATTTAAAAAGTTCCTGCATGCAGAGTTAGAGCTTTCATGTTTATACAGCAGATTTCAGCAACCCAGCAGCTCCAAGTGCTTTAAAACATCAAACAATAAGTAAAACAAGCAATAAACATTAGATTTTATTAAAAACCATAACAAAAATCAAGCAAATAAATACACATAAAATATACTCATCGTCTGGTGGAAGCTGTATGTTGACTCTAGATCTATAACTCTAGATTGTTCCTCTTCAGTTCTGGTACCTCCACAAGCATCTGCTCTGTGATTGGATGGCTCAGAGTCAACTGGTGACATCATCGCTTGGCAACGCAAACCCAAATGTTCAACACAAGAACCAGAATTACAGCTGAACTCAAACAAACGCCAAGAAAACACAGTTAAATAAAAAATGTCTAAAAGGAAAAAACCCTGCAAAGTTAATCTCCACTGCAGATGGTTCCCATGGCAACATGCTTATTTTAAACATTGCAACCTTAAAGGTTACGCACACAAAGCAGATAATATCATCAGGTTACAGAATTGACTGCTTGTTTGATGATCTGTAATTCAAGACAAGTTTCAACTCGATTAATTGAAATGCTTCAACGCACCTGAATCAAAGGGTGGAGTTACATCCCCATCAGGTGTGATGAAGCTGAGGAGCCATTCGTTGGAGCGAGGAAGATCTGAAACCTTCAGGCCAGCAGAGACGGAGAAACCTGCTACCAAACATCAAGTTAAAGTCCAGATAATGTCACCAGTTTATGTGTGAAGGTCAAAGTTCACAAATCAATTCAATTTGTGATTCAAGTCTGACTTGATTCTAAGTCACATGACTCAAATACATAAGTTGTTAATAAATGATGAGCTGCTGTGGTTCTGACCCAAACCAACCTGTTCCCCTCCTGGCCTGTGGGGGCGCTGCACCAACAACCACTGAAGGAAACGACACAAAAACCTCTGAAGACTCTGAGAGCAACTTCCTGCTTCACCAGATGGAAACAAGATGGAGGCGTCAGATTTTAACGTTTGGGTGATTTCTCTTTAGTCTTTGGCTGAAGACCAGGAGCCGTTTCTGCTGCTAGCGCTAGGCTAACACATTAGCTTTGGTTTCCCAGAATGCCCTGCACTGTAGTTCGCTTCCTGCTTTTGGTGGCCGGTCTGCTTGGAGTTCACATATGCATTCAAAGTGAACTAGAATTCACTTTGACCAAATCCAGACCGAGGTTTGCAGGCGGACCACAACTTCCCAACCGAACCGGACTCTCCAGGCAAATGGACTGGAGCTGGACTGAAGCGGTCTGAGAGAACCTACATTTGTTGAAACATCTGTCACTTTAAGATCAGCTGCTGCAACAATCTGTCCCAGTTCCTGATGAGGAGACATTTTACTGGAAACCCAATCTAAATATGATTATACACTGCAGAAGGACGTGAGTTAGCAAGAGAAATCTCCACAGCGTTCATCAGATCTTTAATAATGTCAAAGCTTTGAGTCACATTCAACCTGTTAGAGGTCAAATATTTACCAGATTGCAGCCAGTGAAGGGCCTTGTTCTGCAGTCCTTGCCCTCCCTGAACACATTTCATGTGTGTTCTGGTGTCATCCGTCCTCCGTAGCGGCGGCTGACCCATGACCCGTGTCAGTAAACACATCATCTCCAATCAGCCGCGCTGTCTGCAGGTCGGCAGAGGATCCTCCAGCTTCACTCCGTTCTCTGACGGAAACAGACCAGAGAAACTCAAAACGCTGCCAGGAAACGGACGAAAAACCAGAATGTAACTTTAGTTTTACCAGATGATTCAGATGAACTTAAGAAAGTGGAGGAGAGAAAGAAGCAGGAAGTCTGCCTCTAAAGCTGCAGAAAGAGAAAAAAACAAAACCCAGAAACCATAACAACAAACAACAAATTCATATAGAACTACAACAAAACCACTGGAAACACACACAACATATGTTTAGTGGCAACTGTACCTGAGTAATATCTGAATCTAAACACCTGTGTGTGTAAAATAAACAGAATGGTATGTTCTCTTATATTTCCCAGTTTGAAGAGCAATGAGGCTCATGGACACGTCTGCAGCAGGTTGAACACGTTAGGACATTAAATAATGAATCTGCTGATGAAGATGGGAGTTTAAAGCTATTTCAGGTGATCAGTGTGTGTGTGTGTGTGTGTGTGTGTGCGCGCGCTCCCATTAGGTCCTCTGAAGTAACTGGGGTGTGAAACAGAGTTAAAGGATCGGTTCTGCTAATGGATCAATCAGAGTTAATGGCTTCGGCAGGCAGAACGTTTCCTTTCTGCTTCTGACCGGATTTTTATTCCCTTCAGCGAAAATTAAAACAAAACTTTAACACAAACACAACCAAAGCAACGACCAGGTGAGGGATGGACGTCTGACTCTGAGAAAAACCCATGAAGAAGAACGCTTCCCCATCAGAACCATCATGTCTTTTCCTCTGTGCTGCTGCTGCTGTTTTTTGACTTCATTTATTTTTCCTGGTGATTTTATAAAGTCTTTAATAGGAATTCCTAAAACTGCTTGAATCAGGTCTGAGTGTTTACCAGACAGATGTTTTTTTAATAACTCATCTCTTTCTGAAGAAGTGAGACCTTTTGCTTGTGAATTTCTTTTATTTATGGGAGGAATAAATCTTGCAGCAGCAGGAATCCTTTGAGAAACACACTTCTGGCTTAAATATTTCATCACCACCTGATTTTTCTCGGGTTTCTTGAATTTCTCAAGTGAAGCAGTAATGTGAGAATCTGCCTGGATCTCCTCGGTTCAATTAATAACTTTAGCTTTGCATTTTAAAGAACTCATCCATGTATAAAGCCGTTATGTCAGAATAGTGTCTGCATTGAGGCTGAAACCTGAGTGTTGCTGCAGACAGTTTGGTGAAGCAGCGTGAATCCCGGATGTGTGTGTGTGTGTGTGTGTGTGTGGTGTGTGTGTGTGTGTGTGTGTGTGTGTGTGATCTGGGCAGATATTCCAGGTCATTTTCTATTTGTGGAAGTAGAACCAGTGCAGTCTGTCTAGACGGTCGGCCGACCCGCCGCCTTCTCGCTGCTCCTGGTGGAAACTCCAAACATCCAGATTCAGGTTTTAATCTGAAAGTCGCCTGTTTCACCAGAAACACGATGAAAGCAAATCGGCTCAAAATGGAAACATTTTTACCAAAAACACAAAGAAAAATTCACAATGCAGAAGTGAGTCACAGCTAAAATGATGGAAAAGTACACACTGAGTTGATGTTTTTGATTCATTTATCATCATTTGTTCAAACAACGACGCGCCAGCAGCCGATTCACCAAGCAGCCAAGTTCTGATCCGGTCCTGGAAAATAAAGAAGGTCCCAAAACATCTTTTAAGCAGTACTTGGATAGAATTACAGTTTAAAACAAGTTCAGAGGAGAGTTTCTGAGTTAAAATCCCTTCTCAGGTTTTGGTGAAACAGGAAGTGAAGCAGTGATGCAGACATCAGATCTGAATTCATTAACTGATGAGAAAAGCTGCATTAGCGCCAGGTTGGCTGCGCTGCATCACTGCTCAGATGTGAAGGGACTCCAGGAAAACGTCCTGCGATCAGGAACCAGAAAACGCAGCGTGGCTTCAGTTTTACTCTGGTCCTTCAGGCTGATGAGCAAAACGAATGAAGCATTCGACTGGTTCCGCAGAACGAGCTCAACATGATCTGATGCCAAAGTGGAAGTAAAACAGAAAACATGCAGAGTTCAGATACTGCAGGTCAGAATCACGTCTTTATCCGTATGAGTTTCAGCAAAACTTCATTTATTCTGAATGAATCACTTTCATTGTGTGAAATGATTTAAACTATTTCAGTCCAAAGTGTTCAGAGAACATCTACTGCATATTTCAGTTTATACCTTTTTATGTTTTCTTCACAAAATATCTTCAAATTAGCAAAGATTCATGTTTTAATTCCCTGAAACAAAACAATCTTTTTTCTCCTGGTATTCATGCTGCCAGCGTCGGCCAGGCTCTGCTCTGGTGGCCTCCCAGTTCGGTTGCAGTTTATTGTTCAAACTGGCGAAAAAGTTTCTGTCTAAAGAATCCCAACAGTTTGCTGAAAGTCATGCACCACTCCTGCTGGACCAGCAGGGGGCGACAGCAGGAACTCACTTGCTGTGAGTCGACTTTTTAACGCTCCTCATCCCAAACATGCATGTAGCGACAGAAGGGAGGAAAAACTTCCCTTTAGCAGGAGGAAACCTCAGAACCTGCTTCAGTTCCAGCAGCTGCAGAACAAGCCCACATCACCATTCCTCCACCACCATGCATCACAAGGTGTTTACACTATGCTTGGTTTCCTCAAATAGTGAATCTTTCCAGGTGAGATATTTACTTTTTACAAAATCCAAGTTTCTGGTTGTAAATTGAATCTAAAGCCTCTCCCGGTGAGTGTGCCGGGGACATCCGGCTCCTGGCTGTGAGTCTGATTCCCTCTCAGCTGCTCTGGCACGTTGCTCCTGGTGCAGCAGAAGCCGTTAATTATAGCAGGCAGTTCACAGCTTCGATAGCAGTGCCGCGGCGCTCCACGACATCCCAACTGTCAGCTTAATCACAGAGCAGGGCCACGACACTGGCCGCGCCGTGCCACCGCGCCGCCATTGCCTCGTCCCACTCTGCTGAACATGACAGGACTCTGCAGCCACATGGCCCAACCTGCTCCAGCAGCTCTGACGGGAGAAACAGGCAAACCACTGCAGATGGTTCACCCACGTTAACTAAACGCTCCTAATGCTAAACATTTAGCTTGGTATTGCTGGGTGTTTGCTTCGATTTGATCTGTAGCTTGTCTTTGAACCTACCAAAGTTAAAAAACATGTTTGTGGAGTGTCCATCTTGTTTTTAATCTGGTTTTATTGGTGTTTTTCTTCCTCAACAAACACAAACTTGGTAGCTGATAAAGGGGAGGCGTTTGTGAAGCTACAGCCAACAATCAACAGCAGAAATTTGAGTCATTCAGGCTGTTAGTAAACGAGGATTCATTTCTCAAGCACATTCACCATGTTATTGATTTATGTTAGTTTCAAACAAAAATATTTAATTGATTAAATAAAAATGTATCTCTAAACTAAATATTTAGTTAGCAAGCTAAATATTTAGCTCCATACTAAATATTTAGCTTTACACTAATTATGATTTAACAGGCTATATTTTAAATATTTAGCTAACAAGTTAAACATTTAGTTCGCAGATAAATATTCTCGTACGTGCCTAACGCAAATTTACTGGCAGATAACCGGAAGTGGACTACCAAAATAAAAGCGACGTCTTCTGAAAAATAACTTCTGCTTTCGAATGGCTTCCTGTCATCTCATTATCATTGTTTCTTTTCCTTTTCTTCTTGCACAACAATTCAGCTTAAAGCGTTTCAAAGGCAACCCATTTACAGATGGAGCAACACTGAAGGATTCAGTCTGGATACGTAGAACATTTTCAACGTTTTTGTTTAAAAAGTCAAACTTTTTTAACATTTGAAATTCAGAAAATTTAAACGTTTTTTCTATAAAAATTCTGAGATTTTTTTTTGTTGTCGTTGCAAAAATGTACAGATTTTTTATACAGATATTTATGCCAATGGCTCTAACATGCAGTCGTATGTCAGTGATTGTTGTTGGAGATGATTTCCAGCTAAATGTTTGTAGAAAGGAGAGACAGATAAAACTAATGGGAAGCAGGAATTTCTGCTGCTGATTTTACGGATCAAACCGGTGGAAGTGACGGAGGCGCACCGACACCAACCCTCCACCTGCTAACTGCTGCAGGTGTTGGAGTGGTTCTCCCAGCAGCAGCTGCTGCAGCATCAAGTGCTTCTCTCATGCTGCAGCTGCTACTTGAGCCTGAGATGCTGCTGGAGCTGCAGAAGTGAGCCGAACGCCGTCAGACCTGGCTCTGCAGCGGACGGCTCTGAGCCTCATTAACGGCCCGTTTCTGTCCGCGTTCATGTCAGACGTGATGACTTCCTGTCCTGCAGAGGCTGGAAAAACCGCGGCTCATTAACCGAGTTCTCCTCCAAACACACTCCACACCCAACCCTCCTCAAAAACACACACAGATGGAGTCAGTCTCACTCCGACTGATCTGTGTTGATTGTTCAGTCGCTGTAAACACACGCTGGTGGATTTACGCTCCACAGATGGGGAATTCAATATTTTAGGAATTTGTTGTGAGACTTTGTTGTTTCTTTCCCTGCATAAATGCAGTAAGTGGAAATTCATTCAGCTGAGTGGAAATGATATTTTCTCACTAAATGAAGCCATTCATCGCTGCTTCCTCCAATCTAACCTGAAGAAAACTGTTGCATTATTCAGTTTCAGTTCATTTATATCGACCCGAATCCTAACAAAACCACTTCATATCGAGTTCAGTCATTTAGATTGAGTTACATACAGGTCATTCCTGTGCAAGTTATGACACAATGCAATTATAGTCAATCATTACTGATGAATTATGCTGAAAAATATCTTTCTATGTGGCACTGAGTGTCTTCAGTCAGAGGTTTCTTCAGATTGGCTGGAATACAGACTGCTACAGGAGATCCAAAACATACGTTTGGTCATTTGTGACCAAATGGTTTAATCGTTGTCTTGAACATAAAAGATCTCCAAAAGACGGAGGAGGATCCTTTCAGACTGAGGTCATATTAAATCAGGGGAGTCCAAAGTGTGGTTCTGGGGCCATTTGTGGCCCTTGGACTGATTTTGTGTGGCTTCCTAACTGCAGTTGAAGAATGATACAGATTTGGCTCATCCAGCACAGGAGGTTGTAGGAGATGAAGACTTTTTATTTTTAACCAAGGGAAATTATTACCAACATTATTTTCTAAGCTTCTGCCTTTTTATGAAGCCAGAGAAGAAAAACCAACAGAGAAACAGAGAAACCAATGAAAATATGCTGCACAGCGACGAGATCCGACTTAACACAACTGATGTGAAACACACAAATCTACATTTAGCTCACTTTGTTTTTACCTTCAGTTCTGATCAATATGTCGTTATTCATTCAGGCTCAGCTTTGTAACTGTCGGCAGCAGAGAGGCTCCTCAGGTCAATATCTCCACCGGCTGCGTTGATTTCAGCCGTTCCTCAGCTGAAAAGAGCAACAGACACAAAAACATGAGACAGACTAGAGGCAAATAGAGATGACAAAATGTTTTGTAATAGCTTACTATAATTAACAGAATATCAGAGAAACTGATTAATTATCATGTGAAGGAAAAATTTATTTTTCTCAGAACAAAACAGATAGATTGATGTTGATTAAACATTTAATTATCATCTTACAGAACATCCATCCATCCATCCATCCATCATCCATCCATCCATCCATCATCCATCCATCCATCCATCCATCATCCATCCATCCATCCATCATCCATCCATCCATCATCCATCCCATCCATCATCCATCCATCCATCCATCCACACCATCCATCCATCCATCCATCCATCCATCCATCCATCCATCCACTCCATCCATCCATCCATCCATCCATCCCATCCATCCATCCATCATCCATCCATCCATCATCCATCCATCATCCATCCATC